>VZQC01005537.1:1526080-1537712 GCA_009823505.1 Rhizomys pruinosus
TTAATTTTCATATGTTGAACCATCCATGCAACTCTGGTATGAATCCAACTTGGTCATGATGGATGCTCTTCTTGATGTGGGTCTGTATGCGATTTGCAAGAATCCTGTTTAGAATTTTGGCATCTATGTTCATTAATGAGATGAGTCTATAGTTCTCCTTTTTGGTTGTATCTTTGCCTGGTTTTGATAATAGTGTGATGCTGGCTTCATAGAAGGAATTTGGGAGAATTCCTTCTCTTGTATGCTTCTAAACAATTTGAGTAATAATGGTTGTCTTTTTGGAATGTTTTATAGAATTCTGCCATGAAACCGTCTGGCCCTGAGCTTTTTTGGGGGGGAGATTTCTTTTTACATCTTTAATTTCTTCATATATTATGGATCTTTTTAAGCTGTCAGCCTCTTCTTGGTTGAGCTGTGGTGATTCCCAGGATTTCAGATATTCATCCATTTCTTCTAGGTTTTCAAACTTTAGAGTATAGGCTTTTGAAGTATTACCGTATGATTTTTTGCATCTTTTCCTTGTCTGTTGTGATATTTCCCTTTTCATCACAGCTTGTATTTATTTGGAGTGGTTCCTTCTTTCTTTTGGTTAACTGGGCTAGAGGTCTATCTTGTTTATTCTTTTAAAGAACCAACTTTAGGATTCATTGTTTTTTTTTTTGTTTGTTTGTTTTTTTATCATTTTCTTTGTTTCTATTTCATTGATCTCTGCTCAGATTTTTGTTATTTCTTCCTGTCTGTTGCATTTAGGGTTCATCTGTTGTTGTCTCTCAAGTGTTTTTAGCTGCAGTGTTAGATCGTTCACTTGTGCTCTTTCTGTTTTTCTAATGTAGGCACCCAGGGCTATAAACTTACCTCTTAGGACTGCTTTTCAATTATCCCATAGGTTTTATTGTGTTGTATTATCATTGTCATTCAGTTCCAGGAATGCTTTTATTTCTTTCTTTATCTCTTCCTTGACCCATTCATTATTCAGGAGTGTGTTGTTTACTCTCCATGTGTCCTTGTAGGCAGTAGGGCTTATCCCAGTGTCGATGTTGAGCTTTATTGCACTGTGGCCTGATAGAATGCATGAAATTATTTCAACCTTTTTGTATTTGTGGAGTTGTTTTCTGTGTCCCAGTATGTGGTCGATTTTGGAGAATGTTCCATGGGGTGCTGAGTAGAACGTGTATTCTCTGGTATTTGGGTGGAATATTCAGTCGATGCCTGTGAGGTCCATTTGGTGTATTGCATCATTCAGTGCAGATGTCTCTCTGTTTATTCTTTGTCTGGTTGACCTGTCCAAAGGGCTCATTGGGGTGTTGAAGTCCCCTATTATGAGTGTGCTGGGGTTAATCTGTGCTTTGTCTTCCTGGAGAATTGTCTCTATAAAGTTTGGTTCACCAGAGTTTGGTACATACATATATTCATAATTGTGGAATCTTCATGGTGAATTGTTCCTTTGATAAAAATGTAATGGCCTTCTTTGTCTGTTCTGATTTCTTTTACTTGGAATTCTATTTTGTCTGATTTTAAAATAGCAACACCAGGGCTGGAGAGATTGCCTAGCAGTTAAGAGCACCAACTGCTTTTGCAGAGGACCCAGGTTCGATCCCTAGCACACACATGGTGGCTGAGAATCGTTTGTAACTCCAATTTCAGGAAAACTCCAGTTCCAGGGGAATCCGAGACCCTCTTCTGACCTCTGTGGAATTGCACGACATGGGTACACAAACCTACATGGAGGCAGTACATTCTTACACATACAAAAATAAATAAAATTAAAAAAATAATAAAATAGCAACATCTGCTTTCTGTTTGGTACCATTTGCTTGGAATCTTTTTTTCTATCCTTTCACCTTATGGTGGTGCCTATCCTTGAAGGTAAGATGTGTTTCTTATAGACAGCATATAGATGTGTTCTCTTTCCTAATCCAATCTCCCAGTCTATGGCTTTTGATTGGGGAGTTTAGTCCATTAATATTTAAGATTATAACTGATAGATTTGTGTTGCTTCCTTTCACCTTATTATCCATTTGCGTTTTTGGTCTAGTTTCTATTTCTGCAGTTATGCTTTTATTAATTTCTCTTTCTAGGAGCCTGTGGATAGTTGCTCCTCTCTTCTGCCCTTTGAATTGCTTCAAGTATTCTATGAAGGGTTGGTTTTCTGGACATGTATTCTTTCATCTTGTTTATGTCATGGAAGATTTTTCTCTTTCCTTCAACTGTAATTGACATTTTTGCTGGGTATAGTAACCTGGGTTGGCATCTATAGTCCTCTAACACTGGGCATGCTTTGCTCCACATTCTTCTTGCTTTCATAGTTCGTACTGAGAAGTCAGTTGTAATTCTGATGGTTTTCCCCTTATACGTAACTTGTTGTTTTTCTCTTGTGGCTTTACAAATTTTGTCTTTGTTTTGGGCATCTAGTGTTTTAACTATGATATGGCGTGGAGAGTTTCTTTTCTGATTTTGTCTGTTTGGAGTTCTGCGTGCTTCTTGTATTTGTATTGCTTTGTCTTTTTTCAGTTTGGGGAAATTTTCATCTGTTATTCTGTTGATGAGATCTTTTCAATACCATTCTCTTGGGATTCTTCTTCCTCTATTCCTATGATGTGGAGGTTTAGTCATTTCATAGTGTTCCATGATTCCTCGTTGTTCCACTTTTGTGTATTTTTAAATTTTTCATAATCTTTACTTGAGGTTTTTAGTTGTTCTGTGTTATCTTCCAGGTCTGATATTCTTTGCTCTGCTTCCTCCATTCTACTTCTGAGGCTTTTTCCATGCCTTTCCTCTTGATTAGATGAGTTTGATTTCCTTTTTCATTTCCTCTTCTGATTTCTTTAGTATTATTTCCACTTCCTTTTGGAGCTTCTCAATGTCTTCCTGTAGCTCTTTCTTTGTTTTTTTGTTTTGTTTTGTTTTGTTTTGTTTTGATCTATTTTTTGAGACAGGGTCTCCCTGTAGCCCCAGCTGTCCTAGAACTCACTCTGTAGACCAGGCTGGCCTTGAACATATCCGCCTGCCTCTCTGCCTCCCAAATGCTAGGATTAAAGGCGTGCACCACCAAGCCCAGCTCATCTTATCTTTTTCAACATGTGATCTTTTTAGTATTTCCACTTCCTTCTGCAGTTTGTCATTCTCTCTCTCTCTCTAGGTCCTTCTTGAGTTTTTCATTCTCTTTTCTTAGTCCTCTGACTTGTTCTTTATAGTCTTTGATTTCTTTGAGTATGTCCACAATTGTATTTCTAATATATGTGTTGTGGCCCATCCCCAGGGTGATCCCACTGTAGGATTCTTCCACAAGGTTGGTAGAGTTTGGTGTGGAATTATCCTGCATCTTTCCCATGTTGTTTCTTCTTCGTATCCCTGGCATTTCAGTTTCTCTTTGCCTGTATCCCAATGTGAATCCCAAATGCCTCTTCACTGTGTTGAAGGCTTGCCTTGCTTGCCTCCTTCAGATAACTTCATTGTTTGTTCAATTGTTTTTCTCCTTTTCTCTTTGCTTGTGGCGTGTTGACTTGTCTAAGTTTTAGGCTTTCTATTGGAAGTCTAAGTCACTCTTCCCTTTCTGTTCTGAAGGTTCTCCAAGGAATCCACTTGAACAGTCCTTCCACAATCCCAGTTGGTAGGGGCGGGGCAGGGGGGGGATTCCTACTCTGTGCTTCATGTGGTCCTGGGAAATCCCAGATCTCAAGTCCACCAACAGTTATCTTTAAACAAGGTTCAGTTTGCTGTTCTTGAGGCTTTGAGCAATTGACCTGTCTGGAAAAGGTCAGTTGCCGATAAACCTTGAGCAACTAACCTTTTACTCCGAATTGGGCAGGTCCTAGTGACTGCTTGAATTGGTGCCTATACTGAAAATAGAGTCAGTGTGGGCCTCTCTTACAATAACAATCATAATTACAATAATCTAGCCTTAACTACATTGATCCATTACTACCACTTGTTCCTCAGTTTGTTTTCCTGGTTTGTTTGTTTGAGTTGTTTTATTTCTAAAGCCAATTACATGGTTCATACTACTTTTATTTTTCTCTCTTAAGCTAGCAAACTGCCCAGTAATGTCCATTTCGGCACATCCGTACTTTTTCTTGTTCCTTCTCAAATAAAATTATAGAGCATCTGTTTTGTTCACAGCATTCTTATAATGGAATTTTATATCCTTATGGCTTTTTGTTATTAGATGCTAGACAGTATAATACCCCAGAGAGAAAAGCTAAGGTCAGAATTGTTTTCATGAGATAGCATAAAGATTTATTAGCAAATGCTTCCTTACAAATTCCCTAAATATTTTCTTAACTATTTTAATAAACATACATAATTCCCTATGTATCATATATTATCTTAATGCTTTGCAAAGAGTGACACATGTAACTCTTAAACCATTACAGGCAGAGAGGGGCAAAGTCAAACTTTTGAATGCAAAGCCTGAGAATGGCCTTCTCAGGATTTGGTTTGACAAGAAAACATCATGCTTCTACCTCTGAGCTGAATGGCTGGTGTTTGAATACCTCAGAGTCTGATTTCCTTCCTCTCTGCCACTGCCTTTAGCTTTCTGTTTACCTTAAACATTCCTACAGAAAGGCCATTAGCTGAGATTAACCAGGAGGACAGTAAATCTGTGTCTACTAAAAAAGGCAGGAGGATCTCTGTGAGTTCAAGGTCTGCCTGGTCGACATAGTTCCAAGACAGCTGGGGCTACAGAGAGACCCTGTCTCAAAAAGACCTCAAATTTTTTTTTATGGCATCTTTAAAAATTTTGTATATGTGCATATGTGTGGATAAATAAATGCTACAACACAGGTGTGGAGGTTGGGTGACAACTTATAGGAGTCAGTTTTCTTGTTTCAACATGTGAGTGTGAGGGATTGAACTCAGTTCATCTGGTTTGGTGGTATATGCCTATTGTGTAACATTAATAAATTATCTACTCACTACAGATAGCTAACAGACACCAGACCAAAGTAAAGATGCTACTGGAGTCCAGCTTAGTGAACCATTGAGTTTTATTGGAGTTACTCAGGAATATGGGTGAGGGATTCCATGTAGGAGCATAAATTACTCAGCTGCATCAGCCAAGCTGACCCTAGCATGGATGACAGCTCTCAAGAACAGGAAACCTGGAGTGCACTACACAACCTACAGGCAGGCTCAGCACCCTGGACAGTATCTTTCTACGTAGCTCTGTTGGTCTGAGCCTCTTCTGTGCATCTTGGCTAGTCTCTGTTTCTTCCAGGGAGTTCAGGTGATCTGACAGCTTCTCTCAGAAGAAAATATTTAGGATTTCTATGTGCTTGGGATTGAAGGGGTTTATTAAATCTGGTCAATTTGAAGGATTCACTTCCTTAGCTTAAGGACCTTCCCTGCAGGATGGAATGTTTCATCTCCCCTTAGAACATCCTATCTTCTCACCTCCCTTTTAACATCCTGGGTCTTAAGAAGCTTCCCAACAGGCTAGAATATCTCACCTCCCTTAAGAGCACCTTGTGTCTTGAAGCTCCACGATGGAATGATGGAATGTTTTATACCTGAGGAAATTGCTGTACAACAGCACCTTTATCCAGTGATCAGAGCTACAAACTAGTTATTATCCTTAGTCTTGTTGGAATGTTGGAATTATTAATGTTTGGAGTAGTAATTAGAGCATGTTGTTGTCAATTAATATACTTCAGGTTACCCTGTACATTTTAGGAGCTCTAATTTAGCACCCAGTAAATAGTGCTCCCCCTGATTAGATAACAATAATAATTTTGAGTGTTTTGAAAGTCTAGACTTAAAAACAAAGTCTAGACTTAACAGAGTAGTGATCTTTCAGCACTTTACTATTTGCTAGTAGAAGCTTTCTTCTCAAATGAAATTTTTAAAAGAAGTTTGATAGAAAAAAATGAAAAGCAAAGTAGCCCTTGAAGCTGAGTGTGGGATCACCTGCCTGTTTCTGCCATAGCTGTGGCTTACTCTGTAGAACTTTATGATTCAGGATATAATATAAAGCCAGGTTCTGTCTTTATATTTTCTCTGAGTTATCTTATATGTCAAATAGTTTACTTGTGGTTCATCATATATTGTTAGAGTGAAAAGAAAAATGTTCCTTTCTACTTTGTATGAGAGACTTTTTAATTAGAAAGTATGTCATATTGATTTCATTCCTTCCTGATAGTAACTGTATGTGGCACTATGTGCAGAAGGGTAAGATGATAATACTGCTTTTTAATTTTTTTTTAATTTTTTTTTTTATTTCTGTATGTGTATGAATGTATCTGCATGTAGGTTTGTGCACCCGTGTCATGCAATGCTGCGGAGGTCAGAAGAGGGTCTTGGATTCCCCTCAACTGGAGTTCTGGAATTGGAGTTTCAGACGGTTTTCAGCCTCCATGTAAGTGCTGGGGATCGAACCTAGGTCCTCTGTAATAGCGGTCAGCACTCTTAACCACAAGGCCATCTCTCCAGCCCTGATACTATTGCTTCTAAGGTTGGACAAAAGAATGCTAAGCTTATTTATGCCTGTCTTCTACTGGCTCTGGAAAGGAAAGGGTAGGGTATCATCTATAATGAGAATTTATTCTGAAAATGAAACAATCCACTCAGAAAAGTATTTGGATTTGTATTAGAATTCTGCCACAGGATAGCATTTGACTGTGGGCAAGATACTCATTCTTGTAAGCCCACTTTCTCGATACAGTTGAAGATTTTTAAGAGAACAAATTTAATATTTATCCATTACCTATATTTCCAGACTGAGATTAACCCCAAATACTAATTTACCATTTTACAAATTATTATAGTTAGTAAGAGAATGAATTGATAAATAATACTGTCATCAGACTGTGTCACGGACCTTTCACCTATACTTCATAACTGAAATTGCATAATGCCCCTATGAAGAATACTTTTTTTTTTACTTTTATGTTGTAGGTGTAAACTATACTGAGATACTATCGTTTAAGTAACTTACCTCACTCAGAGTACTTCAGTAACTAAGTGGAGTTTCAAAGTTAAACCTAGGAAGTCTTAACTTCAGGATTGTGGCTGGTTAGTTTATGTCAACATAAACTAGGGACATAAACTAGAGAACCTCAACTGAGGAGTTACCTCAATTAGGATTGCCCTGTTCATGATTATTTTAATCTAGAAATTGAAGTCAAGACTAAATCTAACCTTCCCTTACTTGAAACTTAAGTTAAAAATTTGGAGACTGGGGCAAAGAAAGAAATTAGTTGTAAAACCAACAGCTACAGAACTTCAAAGATTGCTTTAACTTTAACCCATCCGAAGGATTTAGGGGACATTTGTCATTTATGTGTGAAAATTAATGATCAAGCTTTGAGAAGCCAAAGAAATTTAAAGCACATTCTATTTACATATCAGATGTGTATTTTTGTGTGTATATATTTATATGATATGACATAAAATTCTTTTCAAAAGTAACCTTAATATTCTTTTCATAGTCAGTTACAAAATTCAAAATATAATCATGTAGAATCTTTGTAATCATTAAAAATATACTTAACATGCAAATATTAAGATTGCTTAGGGGTTGGAGAGATGGCTCAGCGATTAAGAGCACTGACTGCTCCTCTGGAGGACCTGGGTTCTGTTCCCAGCACCCACATGGCAGCAAACAACTGTCCATAATTTCAGTTCCAGGGGATCAGATCTTCTGATCTCTGCAGACATGGCACATTAGGTGGTGTTCTTACATGCAGGTTAAACACTCATTCATACACATAAAAATAAATTAAAAACATAATTATATGTGTTTGTTTGTTTGTTTGTTTGTTTCTTTTGAGACAAGGGGTCCCTGTAGCCTCAGCTGGCCTGGACCTCACAGAGTTAGCCTGCCTCTGCCTCCTGAGCATTGGGATTAAAGGTGTGCACCACCATATTCAGGCACTAAAAAAATATTTTCTGTTAAATTTGTTTATTGTGTTCTTGGTAGTGGTAGGAAGTGTGCTGTGGAGCATGTGTGCAGGTTAGAGGACAAGTTGCAGAAATTGACTTTCTCTTTCCATCATGTGGGTCCTGGGATCAAACTCAGATCATTCGGCTTGCTGCTGCTGAGACATCTGTGGCCCTTAGCCGATTTTAAGTGTACAGTTCAAGAATATGCATTACATTTACAGTGTTGCATAACTATTTTGTAAACTTTTATTTATGCGTATGAGTGGTTTGCCCCCATATATGTGAGTGCACCATATGGACCTGGTGCCTGTGGAGGCTAGAAGAGGATTCCAGATCTCCTGGAGCTGCATGGTAAACCACCATTTAGGGGATAGGAACCAACCTGTATCTTCTGCAAGAGCAACAAGTGTTCTTTACACTTTTATTTAACTTTATTTTGTATTTACTTAATCTTGGGAGGTACTAGAGGTATCTTAACTGCCAAGCTAGCTATCCAGCCCCTAATTTGGGAACTTTTAATGTTATCTTTTTTTTCATTTCTTTTGGTCTTTTTGGGACTGGGTATCCCTGTAGCCCCAGCTGGCCTGTGACTTGCTGTGTATACCAGACTGGCCTCTGCCTCTTAAGTGCTGGGATTAAAGGTCTGCACCACCACACCCTGCAGAAACTTTTTAATGTTATTTTGAAGTGGAGTTCAAATTTCTTAAATAACTTCTGTGACAATTGAGATGATCATATTTATCCCAAACTGGTATATATTGTATTGATTTTCTTATGTTGAACCACTGAACCACTCTTATGTTCCTAAGATAAATCCTAGTTTGCCATGGTACATAATCTTTTTTTTTTTTTTTTTGGTACTTTTGAGATAGGGTGTCCCTTTAGTCCCAGGTGACCTGGAGCTCATTCTATAGACCAGGCTGGCCTTGAACTCACAGAGATCCACCTGCCTCTGCCTCCCAAGTGCTAGGATTAAAGGCATGCGCCACCATGCCCGGCTTTTTCCTTTTTTTTTAATTGATATTTTGTGTATTTCATATATCAATTTTCAATTCAGTTCAGGCATATTCCCCTTTCCCTTCCCCCCACAGCCCACCCCAGATCATGCATTCTGCCATAACTGTCCTGCATCTTTCAGGTTTTTTTTTTCATTTTTTAGCAATAAGTGATAATTTATGAGTACAAGCATCCTTCATGTAAAACCAATTTGCAAGCAGTTGTGCCCAAACCCACACAGCCCCTTGGTCCCCACCATCCAGCAGGGGGGGGCTTGTATGTTCAATCAAGTTGATCAAATGAGTGTTCAGGCTATATTGCTGTAGTTTCACCATTCACCCCAATCTCAGCCCTTACATTCTACCATGCCCCCTCTTCCGCAGATTGTTCCCTAGGCTTAGAAAAGGGGCACAGGTGGTTGCGAAGCAAAACAGTCTACTTTCTCTGGAGCTGTTGTCTTGGACTCTGGTCAGTTCTGGCTGTTTCCTTTCATGGGCTGACAGTTTGTCCAGGAATAACCTTTCGATCCTACTAATGAAGCACAAGCAATTAGATATATAGGTATTTAAACAGTACTAATTGTTATGGTAGGTTACTTTGGTATAGACACAGATGTTTGGATGGTATGTTAATCCATGAATTACATTTTTTTCTGTTAAATATGACAGGGTCTTACTGTGGCTTATAACATCTCCTAACCAGTAGAGGATGTAAGCCTGTGGCATCAGCCATGGGTTATTCCTCCAAGGAGAGAGCCAATAGCCAATTAGATTTGGGATATACAGGCATATGGCTGCCTCTGCTGCACAGTATTTCCAGGCAGGTGCCGTGTTGCTGGTGCTGACGGAGGAGTCTTGTTTGACTCGAGACCCATTCGAGACCCATATTTGCTTTATTGGTTTAGTGGCCTTTGGTAACACTCTCTGGTATTCCAGAGACCATCTGTACACTTGCATGTGTGGTCTCAATACATCTTTCCCATGTTAATGTCAGGTCTTCGACAGAAGGGCCTTATTGCCTCTCTTCTTGCAGGTATCCCAGTTTAGAGGCAAGGAGCCTTTACCTTTTATGGGGGCTTGGTTCCCCTGGCCAACATCTCCTTGGTAGAATAATCCATTGCTGATGTCAGAGCTCCTGTATTAATATATTTTGCTTAAGTACATAGCTTAAGAAGACTTTAGTCCACTGCTTTGGCTATATAGTGTTGTGTCCAGTCAGTAGTGTAGTACTGCTCTAGTACTACATCCTAGCTATCCTACCAAGGTTTAGTAGAGTTTCTTAACTATTTTTTTTTATTTGCTTCATGTTCTTAGAACAGTTTTTAGATACCCAAATTATTTTTTTAATTGATATTTTGTGTATTTCATATATCAATTTTCAATTCAGTTCAGGCATATTCCCCTTTCCCTTCCCCCCACAGCCCACCCCAGATCATGCATTCTGCCATAACTGTCCTGCATCTTTCTCTCAGTCTTTTTTTGTTTGTTTGTTTAGGAATTCACATTTTCCACCATTTATTTTATATTACTCTAAAATATGAATACAAACTCTCCACCCATATACAGTAATTACAGGGTCTGAAAATAATTGGTGGGTAGATTATAGAGCCTTTTGAGAGATTCGCATTATAACAACATAGTTGCTTTCAGATAAATAGAAATATAACAGTAATGTCATTCAGCTTCCCTTTTGTCTGGGGATTTGGTATTAGCATCCACAAATGAGGGAAACCATTCTCCATTTGTCTTTCTGGTACTGTGTTACTTCACTCAGCATAATGGCTTTGAGCTCCTTCCATTTACCTGCAAAGTTTATAATGCCATCTTTCTTTACCACTGAATAGTACTCCACTGTGTAGATGTACCACATTTTTGTCATCCACCCATCTGTTGAGGGGCATTTGGGTTGGTTCTAGCTCTTCTCTATTGTGAAGAGAGGTGCAGTAAACATGGGTGTGCATGTATCTTTGCTGTAGGATGAGTCTTTGTGGTATATACCCAGGAATGGTATGACTGGTTCAGGTAGTAGGCTCATTTTCAGTCTTTTAAGGGTTCTCCACACTTTCCACAGTGGTTGTACAAGTTTACATTCCCACCAGCAGTGGATGAGTGTTCCCCTTTCCCCACAACCTCTCCAGCATCTGTTGTCGTTTGTTTTCTTGATCTTAGCTAGCCGTATTGGAGAGAGATGATACCTGATAAAGGTTTTAATGTGCATTTCCTTAATTATTAATGATGTTGACCACTTTTTAAGATATTTCTGTGCCATCTTTAATTCCTCACTGGTGAAGACTCTGTTCAGCTCTTTACTCCGTCTTTGAGTTGGTCATTTGTTGTCTTCCTTGTTTTTGAGTAGTTTATATATTCTTGACGTTAATGCTCTGTCAGATGTATCACTGGTGAAGATTTCATTTTCTCTTCACCTCCTTGACTGTTTCTTTTGCTGTACAGAAGCTTTTGAGTTTTACAAGGTCCCATTTGTCGACTGTTGACCTTACTTCCTGTGCAACCACTGATTTAGAAAGTCTTTTCCTGGGGCTGGAGGGATGGCCTAGCGGTTAAGAGCGACGACCGCTCTTGCAGAGGACCCGGGTTCGATCCCCAGCACCCACATGGCGGCTAAGAACCGTCTGTGACTCCGGTTCCAGGAGAACTCCAGTTCCAGGGGAATCCGAGACCGTCTTCTGACCTCCGCGGCATCGCACGACAAGGGTGCGCAGACCTGCATGCAGACAATACATTCATACACATAAAAA
>VZQC01005537.1:1538405-1549038 GCA_009823505.1 Rhizomys pruinosus
TTTACTGTAAGAGAGCTAAAGGAACTCCCACCAGAGAAAACTCCTAGGAATGGTTAAGAGCTTCAGTAAGTGGCAGGATACACAATTAACCTAGAAAAATCATAGACTTTCTTTACACCAACAACGAGCAACTGAGAAGGAATTCAAGAGCACCTTCCCACTCACAATAGACTCAAAACCAATAAAACACCTAGGAACATTGCCAAGGACACCAGCAATTCTAACCACATAAAAATTTCATAAACCACCCTTGAGAGACAGGAAATCCTGCAAGACATCAAAGAAGATGGAAAAACCTCTGCTCATGGATTTGGGAAAATTAACATAATAAAAATGTCAAATTTACCCAACCCCAACCTTATAATAGATTTAATGCAATACCCCATTAAAATCCGCCCAAGAGTTTTCTTCAAATCGGCTTGGAAAAAAAAAAAAATCCTTGATTTTTCATTTGGGAAAAAACAAAAGACCCCAATAGCCAAAAGCAAGCTGAGTGAAAAGAAGCAATACAGGGGGATCTGTATAACAGACTTCAAACTATAATACAAAGCTATACCGTCATAAAAACCAACCTTGATCACTGGCACAAAGAAACAGACCTGTTGACCAAACAGACACCCTGCTTTAACCTGACCTCGCATCGGCAGTGCACAACAAGCCGCTGCACCAATCTTACCCATGCAGATCAGTACCACTCGTACACCTTATAAAAAAAAAAAAAAAAAAAAGAAAAAACAGAACCTCTTCCACCACACTGGACTACAAAAACCTGACGATCCAGAAACTTCGAAGCTCCTAATACAATTTCAGTAACCCACCTATATTTGATAAAGGGGCAAAAAACCCTCGATGGAGGAAGGAATCACCGCATCTTTCAGCAAATGGTCTGGGCAAACCTTCGGATCATCATCTAACATGAAACAAAATTAAACCTCTTCACCTCTACACCTACCCCAAAAATCACTCCAAGTGGATCAAAGATCTCAAAAATTGCAAGCCTGACCCCTCCGAAGGTGATTGAAGAAAATGTTGGCAACAACCTACAGACATAGGCCGACATACGGAAAACGACTTTCTTTTTTTTTTTTTTTTTATTTATTCGTATTTAATTTTTGTATCCTTTCAGTCCATGTATATGTTTGATGATATTTATTGCATCTCGTATGAATGCAACTTGGTCATGATGGATGATCTTCTTGATATGGAGAATTCCCTCTGTATCCTTCTAAACAATTTGATTAATAATGGTTGTAAGTCTTTTTGAAATGTTTTATAGAATTCTGCCATGAAACCGTCTGGGCCTGGGCTTTTTTTTTAGTTGGGAGGTTTCTTATTACATCGTCAATTTCTTCGTATATTATGGGTCTGTTTAAGCTGTCCATCTCTTCTTGGTTGAGCTTTGGTGATTCCCAAGATTTCAGATATTCATCCATTTCTTCTAGGTTTTCAAACTTAGTAGAGTTAGGTTTTTGAAGTATTCCTGTATGATTATCTGAATCTTTTCATTGTCTGTTTTGATATTTCCCCTTTCATCACAGATTCTATTGATTTGGAGTTGTTCGCTCTTTCTTTTGGTTAACTGGGCTATATAGGTCTATTTTGTTTATTCTCTCAAAGAACCAACTTTTGGATTCATTGATATATATATATATTTTTTTTTGTATTGCTTTCTTTGTTTCTATTTCATTGATTTCTGCTCAGATTTTTGTTATTTCTTCCTGTCCGTTGCATTTAGGGTTCATCTGTTGTTGTCTCTCAAGTGTTTTTAGCTGCAGTGTTAGATTGTTCACTTGTGCTCTTTCTGTTTTTCTAATGTAGGCACCCAGGGCTATAAACTTACCTCTTAGGACTGCTTTTCAATTATCCCATAGGTTTTATTGTGTTGTATTATCATTGTCATTCAGTTCCAGGAATGCTTTTATTTCTTTCTTTATCTCTTCCTTGACCCATTCATTATTCAGGAGTGTGTTGTTTACTCTCCATGTGTCCTTGTAGGCAGTAGGGCTTATCCCAGTGTCGATGTTGAGCTTTATTGCACTGTGGCCTGATAGAATGCATGAAATTATTTCAACCTTTTTGTATTTGTGGAGTTGTTTTCTGTGTCCCAGTATGTGGTCGATTTTGGAGAATGTTCCATGGGGTGCTGAGTAGAATGTGTATTCTCTGGTATTAGGATGGAATATTGCACAGATGTCTGTGAGGTCTGTTTGGTGTATCATATCATTCAGTTCAGATGTCTCTCTGTTCTTTGTCTGGTTGACCTGTCCAAAAGGCTCATTGGGGTATTGAAGTCCCGCAATATGAGTGTGCTGGGGTTAATATGTGCCTTGTGTTCATGGAGAATTGTCTTTATAAAGTTTGTGCACCAGAATTTGGTGGGTATATATTCATGATTGTGAAATCTTCATGGTCAATTGTTCCTTTGATAAAGATTTAATGGCCTTCTTTGTCTGTTCTGATTTCTTTTACTTTGAAGTCTATTTTGTCTGATATTAAAATAGCAACACCTGCTTTCTTTTTGGTACCATTTGATTGGAATATTTTTTTCCATCCTTTAAGGTGGCCCCTATCCTTGAGGGTGAGATGTGTTTCTTGTAGACAGCATATAGATGGGTTATCTTTTGTAATCCAATCTCCCAGTCTATGTCTTTTGATTGGGGAGTTTAGTCCATTAATATTTAAGGTTACAACTGAAAGATGTGTGTTGCTTCCTTTCACCTTATTATCCATTTACATTTTTGGTCTAGGTTTCCACTTCTGCAGTTATGTTTTTTTAATTTCTTTCTAGGTGCCTGAGGATAGTTGCTCCTTTCTTCTGTCCTTTGAATTTCTTCAAGTATTCTCTAAAGGGTTGGTTTCCCGGACATGTATTCTATCATCTTGTTTATATTATGGAAGATTTTTCTCTCTCCAACTATAATCGACATTTTTGCTGGGTATAGTAACCTGGGTTGGCATCTATTGTCCTTTTAACACTGGGAATGCTTTGCTCCACGTTCTTCTTTCCTTCATAGTTTGCACTGAAAAGTCTGTCGTAATTCTGATAGGTTTCCCCTTATATGTAACTTGTTATTTTCTTGTGGCTTTCAGAATTTTGTCTTCGTTTTGCGCATCTAGCATTTTAACTATGATATGGTGTATGGAGTTTTTTTTCTGATATTGTCTGTTTGGAGTTCTGTGTATAGCTTCTTGTATTTGTATTGGTTTGTCTTTTTTCAGTTCAGGAAATTTTCATCTGTTATTCTGTTGAAGATCTGTTCAATACCATTCTCTTGGGATTCTTCTCTTTCATCTATTCCTGTGATGTGTAGGTTTGATCTTTTCCATAGTGTCCCACAATTCCTGGTTGTTCCACTTTTGTGTATTTAAATTTTTTTCATAATCTTTACTTGAGGTTTTTAGTTCTGTGTTTTCTTCCACGTCTTTGTTCTGTTTCCTCCATTCTACTTCTGAGGCCTTTTCTGTTCCTTTCAACTCTGTGTTTGATTTCCTTTTTCATTTCATCTTGTGATTTCTTTAGTATTTCCACTTCTTTTGGGAGCTTCTCAATCTCTTCCTGTAGCTCCTTGCTTTGCTCTCAGTTTCCTTTTCTTTTCAATCATGGGATCTTTTCAGTGTTTCCACTTCCTTCCGGAATTTGTCATTTTCTCCCTCTAAGTTCTTTCTGGCATTTGTCATTGTCTCTCTCTCTCTCTAGGTCCTTCTTGAGTTTTTCATTCTCTCCCCTTAGTTCTCTGACTTGTTCTTTATATTCTTTGATTTCTTTGAATATGTCTGAAATTGTTCTCCTGAGATCTGTGTCCTGGGCCTTCCCCAGGGGGATCCCACTGTAGGAATCTTCCCACAATGAATCCCAAATGCTTCTTCACTGTGTTGAAGGTTTGCTTTGCTTGCCTTCTTCAGATTCCTTCTTGTTTGTTTTTTTGATTTGTTTTTCTCTTTGTTTATGGAGTGTTGACTTCTCTAAGTTTAGGCTTTCTATTGGAAGTGTGACTCACTCTTCCCTTTTTGTTCTGAAGGTTTTCAAATGAATCCACTTGGACATTCCCTCAGCAATTCCAGTTTGGGGGGGGGTGTTATGCAGGTGGTCCTGGGAAATCCCCCTCTAAGCTCTGTGCACTCAAGTCTTATGGTTGCAATAGGCCCACCTTTTATACCAACTAGCGGGATGACTCCACCCCCACAGCCACACAGGACAGTGATTTAATCAAACCAATGAGACGATCATCCAACAACCCAGAGATAGAATGATCCTCCACCTGGTTGAAGTGCCCGGGCTCCTACCTGTGCTTCAGGTGGTCCTGGGAAATCCCAGATCTAAGCTCTGTGCCTTCTGAAATTATCCATTTTTGTTTGTTTGTTTGTTTTTGTTTTGCTTTTTTTCTTTTTGTTTTTCCCGAAATTATCCATTTCTAAGCACAGCGATGTCTAACCACAGACAGGCCCATCAGAGCAAGACTGACGAGCCCCAGGTAGCATGGAGTCTCTACTTCACAGTTCCCCAACTGTCTGTCCTCAGTAGTTTCTAGCTCCTTTTCTCTCAAGGGTCAGAGCATTCTATCCTGAAGTGCTTACTGTAGGGACTGAGTGGGAATGAGGGGAGGCCAATTTCCAGGTCAAATGGGCCTTGGTACTTCAAAGCACGTTTGTAGCCTTCTAGGAGACTGCAAATACAGCCATCTGTGTTCTCTCTGGGAAAGGTTCAACCGTTCTTTTGCCCCTGGCATGATGTTTGGCTGCCCCGGGGATTGGCTTCAGGCCACTGGGCAAAGCATCCTGGGCACTGAAGATTGAGATGGTCTCACCCATCCTCAGGATGGGGCAGCAGCCATGGAGGAACTGGCAGGCACTTAGGGCGGCAGAATGCAGTGCTGCAAATGCAGCAGGGGTTGTGTCCTGGGCGCTGGATCAGGCCAAGTGCCCCAAAATTATTTTACCAGTTAAATTTCTGTTTTTTGAAGAAGAAATTCTGCAGAGATTCCAAGTCTTCCATTAAAGAAGTCCAGTTTCAACAGGCCTGGTGGCACACGCCTTTTATCCCAGCACTTGGGAGCCATAAGCAGGCGGATCTCTGTGAGTTCAAAGCCAGCCTGGTCTACAGAGTGAGCTCCAGGCAAGGTGGGACTAAAGGGAGACCTTGTCTCAAATATACCAAAAAAAGAAAAGTCCAGTTTCTTCCATCTCCCTTACCTCTCATAATTTTCTCTTTTGTTCATGTACTGCATTGAGAAGATGTTATGCCAAGTAAAAAAGATGAATAACATAGATGCTTCCATATGTAATGGGTGACGAGTAGCTCAGTGCCATAGACTGGACACTCATGATATGCATGTATTAGTTTTCTTCTGAGTTTTGATTGTGTACCTCAGTTAAATTAAACCACCATAATAAATTAGTACCACTATAGTAATGCATCATAAAACATAGAAAAAAATGTTTTCGCCCTGGAAGAAAATATGAACACCAACTTTTTTTTTAATTTATTTTTTGTATATATATGAATGTACTGTCTGCATGTAGGTTTGTGTACACATGTCGTGCAATGCCTCGGAGGTCAGAGGAGGGTGTGGGACTCCCCTGGAACTGGAGTTAAAGACAGTTCTCAGCCGCCATGTTGGTGCTGGGGAATGAATCCCAGTCCTCTGCAAGACTAGTTGGCACTCTCAACTGCTAGGCCATCTCTCCAGCCCCCGAACACCAACTTTAAAAAAAAAAAGTAGAAATAGGCAAACATTCATCTCTCTCGCCCCTCCCATTTTATATTTATGAGTGTTTTGCCTGCGTGTATGTTAAGTGCACCTGTCTTATGCAGAACCTGTGGAGGTCAGAAGAGGGCATCGGATCTTCTGGAACTGGAGTCAGTGATAGTTGTTAGCCCCCATATGGGTGCTGAGAATTGAACCCTGGTCCTCTGAAAAAGCAGTTAGTGCTCTTAATTGCTGAGCCATCTCTCCAACCTTGCTAATTTTTCTTTTAAAATATTATGTATTATGTATATATAAAGTATTTCTGAACAGTTTCTGCATTTTTCACATTTAATTGTGACTATTGAGAAAAGTCAGTTTTGTGTGATTAAAAATGTACTGTTATTTACTTAATAACAGCAATTTCAGATTCAGATTTCTCTCTAAAAGTCTGTGCTCTTTTTGATTAGTTTCTGGGTCTTGTATAAATACTCAGGTACATAGATAAAAATATAGCCAGTCCTGGATACATGCATGTAACCTCAGCATTTAAGAGGAGGCTGAGGCAGGAGGATTAGGAGTACAAGGATCCTTGAGTAAATTCAAGTTCCCCCCCACCCCCCGTAGATGAGACCCTGCCTCAAAAACCCCTCAAAATTAGGTCTCTGTCTCAATGACTTTGTCATTTGGGTAAGGAAGGCATGCAAAAAGATATTGAATGATATTTTGTATGAAAATTATTTGTATTATCATCAGAAGTAAGATAGAGAAAGTAAGAAATTTTCTAGAGAGATTACTAAGGGATGTCATGGTTACGGGTATTAGGAGGTATTTAGATAGATAATATTAAACTAGTGTGAGTTCTAGTGTCTCTTCAATTGCTGTGACAAAACTGACCAATTCCAACTTGGGATGGAAAAGATTTATTTGGCTCACAACTCCTAGGTCACAGTTCATCAGTAAGGGAACTCAGGGCAGGAACCTGGAGGCAGGAGCTGAAGCACAGGCCATGGAGTGGTGCTGCTTACTGGCTTGCTCCTCTGGCCCATGCCCAGACTGCTTTCTTATACTGTACACAACAACCTGCCCAGGGGTGGCACCATGAATAGTAGGCTGGGCCCTCCTACATTGTTCAACAATCAATACTCCACAGACATGGCCACAGGTCAGTCCAATGGAGCCAATTCCCCAACTGAGCTTCCTCAACCCAGGTGTGTCCAGTTGACACTAAAGCTATCCAGTTTTAGTGTATAAAGTTAGAAGTAAAGAATGTTTTGATGGCTTCATGTTGTTTAGCCTTGAAGAGTGTGTAGTGGAGAAATGGGTAGTATAAAGTTGCTGATGCCTTGTGGGAGAGTATGGGGATGATAGTGAGAGGTGATACTAATGCAATTGAAGTGGATTAATAGGTGATTATGCAGGTTCAAGGTCAGGTTCTGTATATGAAAAGGACTTTTTTTTTTTTTTTTGGTCTTTTTGAAACAGGGTCTCCCTGTAGCCCCAGCTATTTTGGAACTCAGTATATAAACCAGGCTGGCCTTGAACTCACAGAGATCTGCCTGCCTCTGCCTCGCAAGTGCTGGGCTTAAAGGCATGTGCCACCCCACCTGGCTGTTTCTTTAGTTTTTAACTAATGTCCATCAGTTTTCTTACCTCTTTTGTGATGCTCTATTCTCAAAATAAAGAATACTATATTTAGGATACCACATTAGATATTATATCTCCTTAGATTCATTCTTGGCTATAATCGTTTTTTTTAAACTTTCATGGTTTTGATGTTCTTGACAGTTTTGAGGAGTACTGGTCAGCTCTTTTGTAGGATTTCTCACAGATTTTATATGGTGTTTTACTCAGGAAACAACTGTAGTCATAAGTAATTGAGGAAACATCCTCTTAGGAGACATACTATCAGCACAATTTACAACTTGTACTTGATTTCTGTTGCTGTGATAAAATACTCTGACCAAAAACAATTTAGGGAGGAAAGGTTTATTACATCTTATACTTCCAAGTGATCATCCATCAGTGAGGAGAGTCAGGGCGGGAACTCAAGCGAGGAGCCTGGAGCAGGACTCAAGCAGAGAGCATGGAGGAACTTTGCCTATTGCCTGGCTTTTGCATGCCTTGCTCAACTACTTTTCTTGTACAGCCCAGGCCCACCTACCTAGGGATAGCACTACCCAGAATCAGCTGGTCATCCTATATCAATTATCATTTAAGAAAATTCCTCATGGACATATCTTCAGGCCAGTCTGAAATCAATTCCTCAGTTGAGGTTT
This sequence comes from Rhizomys pruinosus, assembly GCA_009823505.1. Classification (NCBI taxonomy): domain Eukaryota; kingdom Metazoa; phylum Chordata; class Mammalia; order Rodentia; family Spalacidae; genus Rhizomys; species Rhizomys pruinosus. The sequence continues at coordinate 1,546,369 of VZQC01005537.1, forward strand.
CTTCCCAAGTGACTCTAATTTGTGTCAAGTTGACAAAAACTGACTAGCATGGGACTGCTATCATTCATTGAGCTTATCACCTACGTGTCATAGTGTATATTTGAAGTTATTTTCCACTCTGAAGTCATCCTTTACCCAGTGTCTTTCTGGTTTTGCATTCTTTGGAATTAATTATGTGCAGATCACACCTATAAAGGAGTTGTGCCCTTATATTCCTTTCTTCAATGCTAGAATAGTTCCATAAATAACTCTGATTGGTTATATGGGAAATTTCTCTTCTGTCATTTATTTTTAAATTATTTTCTAATTTATTCTCTTTGAATCTTCTGAGACAAGGCCTCAATGGGTAGCCCAGGCTAGTCTCACATTTTCTTTGGAGTTAGGTCTGGCCTTGTACTTGCAGTCTTCTTAACTCAGCCTCTTGAGTGCTGGGATTAAAATCTGACCACCGTGCCAGTTCTGCTTCCACTTCTTAATCTCTTTAAGACTTATATCAATGTATGTTCAGGTTTATTTCATTGAATAAATGCTTGCATTTTTACTATTATTGGCTCTTTTAGTTACTTTCTGTATTTCGTTTATACCTCCATTAATGTAAACTTTTTTCCATTTCAACATATCTTAGCTTTTCTGGCACTGTAACATAAAGCATGTAGTTTATTTTAAAATTTTTTGCTTTATGTAAATCTGTCATTTTTGGCATTCACAATGGCACCATAAACATACAAACAAAATAGTTTTGATAGACTTTTCAAGAAATGGCATTGCTGGGTCACATTGGGGGGTCTATATAGCTTCACATTTGGCTGACTAACTCTAGAGGCAGAGGCAGGTAGATGGATATCTGTAAGTTGAGACCAGTCTGGTCTACATAGTGAATTCCAGGACAGCCAGGGGTACATAGAGAGACCCTGTCTCAAACACAAAATAAACCACCAACAACAAAACAAAAAAGTTTAACAGAACAAAGAAAAACTGAAACAAACTAACAAGGTTACCTGAGTTTAGACTTATCAGAAGCATATGTACATATTAAGCATTGACCTTTCCTAATATACCTAATTTTCCTTCCTCATTTGTTAAGTGAAAAATTATAGGTCATTGTATTTTTATTTCATTTCTTTAATTATGAGCGAAGTTGAGTGTCTTTCCATATTTTTGTTGGTCATTTGTATAGTAGTTTGTTCATGTTCCTTTCCATAATTTTCTACCCGTATATTCATATTTTCTTGTTGACTTCTAAGTCAATACTTTAAAACATTTTAATTAGTACTTTGTCATTTGTAGTAGAAATCCTTTTTTGATGGGGGGTCCAAATTGATCATATTTTTGGATACGGCTTGTGGGTTTTTTAAAAAAGTAGTTGTCATTTTTACATTTGTTTGTAATTAAGTTGACCCTATAGTTTTTCTTAATACCATATAGCTGTTTCATCCTCCAAGGTTTGCTAGTGATATATTCACTTTTTCTACAAAAATATTTTGGTGATCTTGGTTTTTATTTTAAGATAACATTTGTGTCACTTGTTAGTTACCCTCTATATTATTTTCTTTTCTGTTGCTGTGATAAAATACCCTGACAAGCCAGGTGTGTTGATACACTTACTTAATTTCAGCACTCAGGCGACAGAGGCATATGGATGTAGATCCAGGCCACCCTGGTCTGCTTAGGGAGTTCCAGGCAGTTAGGGCTTGTCTCAAAGGGGGGGGGAGGAGGAGGAGGAGGAGGAGGAGGAGGAGGAGGAGGAGGAGGAAAAGAAATACCGTGTGCATTTACAGAGTAATTGTAAATGGTGTTTCCAAGTGAAGATGAGGAGGCGCATGCTTGGTAGGTCCCCAGTGCAGCTCCCAGTGCAGCTCCAGCTCGCGTTCATTTAGGACATGTTAGCCTGGCCTGGACTCACCTGAGGGAGTCACTACCAGCAACACAAAAGTGATGCTACTCCAGAACCAGAGTCGGTATCAGGACGCAGACATCTACAAATAGGTACCTTAAAGAAAACGGGGTAGGGGGTGGTGCTGGAGAGATGGTTCTGCGACTAAAAGCACTGGCTGCTCGTGCAGAGAACCTGAGTTTGGATCTCAGCACCCACATGGCAGCTCACAACTGTGGGTGATTTCAGGCCCAGGGGCTTCGATGCCCTCTTCTGGCCTGCAAGGGCACTGTGTGTGTGTGTGATGTACTTACATCATCGGGCGAAACACTCATGCACATCAAATGAAAAATAAATAAAGTTAGTTTAATTTCCTTAAAAAGCTAGGTGGTTATATTCAAATGCTAAAAGTTTGAGACAAGACAAGGAAGGGACTTAGTAGAAGCCATGGATCTATGGGACTCAGAGTTCTCGTGGGAAAGCGTTCAGTGTTTTTGTAAGAATCTGGCCTGTGAGCATGGCCACTCTGGCTGGGCTGGAGCGCCTTGGTGTCATGGCTCCCTCTGTCAGAACTCTTTAGGGAAACGTTCCTAGGCTCGGACAGCCATTTCTCCCCACAGGATCCAGCCTGGGCAGAGAGCACCTCCCGCCACATCATTCTAAATGTGTTCCTTAAGGAGCAGTTGGGATTGAGAGTGGTTAGAATACTGAGAAACACAATCTTTGCCGTAGATCGACAGGGTTATGGGTTATCTAAGGCTCTAAGGACAATATTCAGAAGGAACTAGAGGACAAAT
>VZQC01005537.1:1558571-1689040 GCA_009823505.1 Rhizomys pruinosus
TGGTCTTTGAGACAAGGTCTCCCTGGAGCTCTCATCGTCCTGGAAACTCACTATGTAGACAGGCTGGCCTTCGAACTCATAGAGATCTGCTTGCATTTGCCTCTTAGTGCTGGGATTAAAGGACATGCGCCACCAGCCTGGCTAGATGATTGTTTTTTTTTTTAAGAAAATTTGTTAAAATTTTGTGATGCTAGGAGGCGCCTTGATTCGTTATTCAAGGATTATAAAATACTTCATATTTTATTATTCCTTGTTAACTAATAAGATGGAATAATTCCATGCCGATTTTCCTATGTTAACTATTTATACCTAAAAATAGGGCTTATTTTTTTTAACTTTCATTAACTTTTAGATTAACATTAGTATATAATATGATTAATTGACATTTTATACAATCAAGTTTTACCATATTCCTCTCCATCTACTTCTCTCTCACACACACACCAGATTTCACACACACCACACACCACACAACACCCCTTTACCCGCTCTCTTGTATCCCTCCCATCTCCTTTTCCCGACTAACCCTTTCTTCTACATTTGGTGTGCGTGTGTGTGGTGTGTGTTGTAGTGGGTGATGTGTGTGATGTGTGGGTGGTGGGTGTGTGTGAGCGAGCGCGCGCGAGAAGCGCGACCGCGCACGCGCTAGCGCCATCAAGCGTTCCACTCTGGTTTTTATCTGGTCCCCTGCTGCGTGTTTCTTCTCGGCCCCAATCGGCCCTTCCCCCGTGGCCCTACACCCTGCCACCCTCTGTCTCCCTCTTTCCTCCCCCCTCGGCCTTAGCCCAGTCCTCCACACACACTCCTCCTGGAACGGGTGGCCCCCGTGGAGCTCTACCCCCTTCCATGGCCATGTTTATGCCAGGCCCGATCTTCTGCCGCTCAGTCACGCTTCCATCCGTGTCACCGCGCTCCAGCTGCCTCGCATCCTGCAGTGCTCCGCTTCCTGCCCCCCCTGCCCCACCCCTAGGCCATGTTGCTTGCTGGCCGAGCTCGTCGCAGTTGCCCATTTCTTTACCTTTCGGTCTCGCCTCACAATCCAGTCCAGAAAGTGAGTTAACAAAGGAAAGTCCTGCTCATCTTCAAAAGGGAAGCCGAGCCAGGCGTGGTGTCACACGCCTTTAACTCCTAGCCCTCAGGAGGCAAGAGAAAAGGTGGATCTATGTGCGTTCAAGGCCAGCCTGGTCTACAAGAGCAAACTCCAGGCCAGCTGGGACTACAAGGAGACCCTGTCTCAAAAAAAAAAAGGGTGGGGGCTGGTCTAGCAAAATCTGACTTTGTCCTCGAGTGGATGGAACTGGTAAATGAAAAGCCAAAAGGAGCCAGGGGCTCCCCCCTGCCAAAAAAAAAAAAAAATACAAAGCCTGAGGACCAGATCCTCAACTGACCTTGAGAAAACAAAAACCTTGGTTACAGTGTGGCCTTAAGTGTCCAAAAGGAAAGTATAACCAGAAATAAATACTTAGGACTGAGAAATTGTACTTCAGATCTTAGTAAAAACACAAAAAATTAACAAAAAAATAAAGTGCTTAGTACCCCTTGGCTGGCCACTGTTGTACCAGTGGGCTCATCCTGCCTGGTCTACTGTTTACAGATAGAGCTTAAACATTTTCTACTGGCAACTCTTTATGCCCTTTATGAGTTCCTGGGTATATAGGTATGTAAAATAGACATTCAAATCATTTACTGATAGCCATAAAGAAAAATATTTTAAGGTGCTGGAGAAATAGCTCAGCAGTTAAGACACTGTCAGCTCATTCAGAGGACCCGAGTTTGATTCCCACCACTCACATGACAGCTAGCAACCCTCTAACTCCAGTTCAGGAGATCCAGCAGCCTCTTCTTGTCTCTGTGGGCATGGCATTACCTGGGTGAATTTATATACATGCAGGCAGTAACTCATACACGGAAGATAAAAATAAAAAGTTTAACAACTATCTGGCATATGTATAAGTATAATTTTACCATTTTATAAAGAAAGCAGTTTTTCATACTAGTGAAATGTGTATGTTTAGTTTTATAAACAGAATTTAGTCTAAGCTGAATATCTGAAATTGTAGAATGTAGAACATTTAGCATTTTCAGAGTTGGCTGATAACTGTGACTTTTATTTATTTATTTATTTATTTATTTATTTATTTATTTATTTATTTATTTTATTTTATTTTTTGGTCTTTTTTGAGACAGGCTCTCCCTGCAGCTTTGGCTGTCCTGGAACTCACTCTGTAGATCAGGCTGGCTTTGAACTCACCAGAGATCCACCTGCCTCTGCCTCCTAAGTGCTAGGATGAAAGGCATGAGCCACCACACCTGGCCTAACTGTGACTTTTAAATTAAAAAAAAAATTATGTGTATGAGTATTGCCTGCATGTGTGTAAGTGCACCCATGCTCATGGAGTCAGAAGGCAGTGCCGGATCCCCTGGAACTTGAGTTACTGGTGATTGTTAGGTGTCACATGGGTGCTGGAAATTGCTGAGCCATCTCTCCAACTCTCTGACTTAAAATTTTTTTACTTTTTTTTTAATTATGTGTGTATGATGTGGGCGGGGGGAGGGGGAGAAGCATGTGTGTGTACAGCCCACATGTCGAGTTTAGAAGATAACCATGGACTTGGTTCTCTCTTCCCACCTTTTGTAGGTTAAAAGTACCAAATTCAGGTCATTAAGCTTACATGGCAATTGGTTTTACCCTCTGAGACATCTCAATAGCCTCTGACATTTTGATTCTATAATTCTTAATACTGAGAATACCACTTTGTATAATACAAAGTGACACAAGTTATATTTAAGGCCATTTCAGCAATGGTGAGAAATTCTGCCCCAATTCCAAGCCAAAATTCATTTAAACACACACACACACACACACACACACACACCCACACACACACACACCGCTGAACTCAGCAAATCAAAGAGCAATTTTTAATCAACCATTGATACTTATATGCTGAGGAGTCGCAGTAGAAAAATGTCCTTTTTTTGTAATTAAACTACAGAAAAACTTATGTACAGTAAAAACACTGCATTTCAGACAGATCATAGTTTCAAATTTGAGGGAAGGTTATTTGGACAGTATTTGTTGTGCTGCCCATTGTGATAGTATGTGTAGTCCAAAGTGCATGTTATGTTTTCTTTTCAGAACGAAAAGTGCAGTTGCTATGTTGGGAAGCATTGCCAGCAACATCTTGGGTTTACTTACACATTTCGTTGCAAGTTTATTTTTGGGTATTAAAAGTTTTCCACATTCTGTTATGTGACCATATCTGAGATTTCAGTCCACTATTTAAGAATCTGATCCCTCATGACAGTTCATATAAAACTTACTTATCAAAACTCAAAATTAGTTGGTGTTCCAGTCTGCTTTCTGTTGCTGTGGTAAAACCTTGACTAATAACAACTTGGGGTGGAATTTATAAGTTAATAGCCCATCATTGAGAGGAACCAAGGCAGGAACAAGGAGACAGGAATTGAAACAGAGACCATGTAGGAAGCCTACTTTCATGCTTCCTTCCCCTGATTTCCTCACCTCCCTTTCTATAAGTCCAGGCCTACCTTCCCAGGGACAGTACCACCCATAATGGACTTGGCCCTCCTACTTCAATTAGCATTAAGAACTTTGAGCCATGGGCCAATCTGATGGAGGTTTTCAGTTGAGGTTTTCTCTTGTCCAGTTGACAACCAAGATTCATCACAAGTCCACCCATATCAACTTGACACAGAGCATATCTATTAAACTATAATCTTTCTTGGTCCAGAAGATCTCATATTAAATTTTATAACATAAAACATAACATAGTACAGCTTCAAAAGCCCCACAGTCTAAAAACTTTTTAAACACTTAAAAAGTACAACTTCTCACCAGGCATGGTGGTGCATGCCTTTAATCCAGTTCTGGGGAGATAGAGACAGGCAGATCTCTGTGAGTTCAAGGCCAGCCTGGTCTACATAGTGAGTGTTAGGACAAGGAGATCCTGTCTCAAAAAAGATCCCCCTTCCTCCAAAAAAACCCCACAAAAGTCAAAATTCTCTTTAAAATATCCAAAGTCCTTTTTACTGTGAGCTCCTATAAAATCAAAACAAGTCAAATAATTTCTTATTCCAAGAGGAAAGAACCAAGGCACAGTTACAAATTAATGATAACCAGACATTCAGCATTATAAATCAAACTCCATTGCTCACTGTCCGGCATCTAGGACTCCTTCATCTTCTGGCTTCAAAAGCCTTAGCAGCTCCACTTCTCTTGCTTTGCCACCCACAGTATGTGCAGATTGTCTTGTAGGCTCAAGCTGGCTCCACTCCACACCTGCCAATATCCTTGGTGGACGTCTCATTGTCTGAACATCTCCAGTATCTTCAGATACCCACTGCAACTGAGGCTATGTCTTAACCCATGGCCTCTCTTGGTCTCTCCTCAAGGAGACGCTAATCACATAGTGCTAAGCCTCAACTGTTTTCCATGACCCTTCCTGCCTTCAAAACCAGTACCACGTGGGAGAGTCTTACACATTATTTGTCAGGTTTGGCTGCCAGCCCTAGTTACAGCCTTGGCCACTTTTAGATCACAGGTTCTGTGTGCTGACCCTGAGGAAATACTTCCTAGAAGATTTCATCTTAGTAATTTTGGTCTCTTACTAATCAAAGCTGATTTTTCAGCCTCAGCTGACTAGAAACCACATATTCTCAATTCAAAATACCAAAGGAACAGCCCCAATAGACTGTTCACTTTCCTCTGAAAGTTCACAAAATAGGCCTCTATTGTTTGCATTGCTCTCAGCATTACCTTCCAAAGCATTCACTGGGTTTTTCTAGCCTTAAATCCTCCACCGTCCTCTCACAAAACAGTCCAAGGCATGAAAGCCACATTGCCAGGTCTATCACAGCAGCACCCAATCTTTGGGTACCAATTTCTGTTCTTTGCTTTTCTGTTACTGTGATAAACACCATGACTGAAAAGAAACTTAGGGGAAATAAAGGATTTATTTTGCTTTTTGGTTAAGGTCCATCATTGTCGGAAGCCAAGATAGGAAGTGCAGGAGAGACCACAGGGGAATGCCACTTGCTGGCTTGTTTCCATGCTCAAGTTCCACTGCCAAACACAGTCCAGGCCCACTTGCCCAGGGATGGTACTGTGTACCCTACAATGGGCTGGGCCCTCCTATATCAATTAGCAACCAAGAAAATGCTCCACAGACATGCCCACATGCTAATCTTGATAATATTTGGAAGCTTTTTAGAAAGACGGTATACCAAGTTCATCTTAAACACTTCTTTCTTAGACTTGGAAGCAGCCTGTTCTTTAAGAAGACGTGACATTGTCAGGCCTGGAGAGATGGCTCAGCAGTTAAGAGCACTGACTGCTCTTGCATAGGATGCAGGTTTGAATCCCAGCACCCACATGGTGCCTAACAATCATCTGTAATTCCAGTTCCAGGGTATCCAACACCTTCTTCTGACCTCCATGGGCATTGCAGGACATGGGTACACTAACATACATACAGACAGTATACTCATACACATAAAATAAAAGAATAAATGAATTATTTATTTATTTATTTTTGGTCTTTTTGAACAGGGTCTCCCTTTAGTCCCAGCTGGCCTGGAACTAGCTATGTAGACCAAGCTGGCCTTGAACTCACAAGAGACTCGCCTGTCTCTGCCTCTCAAGTGCTGGGATTAAAGGTGTGCACCACCATGCCCAGCCTAAGAAATATATATATTTTTTATTTTTATTTTTTTAATAAAAAGTAATAAGTAATGAATACAAGCATCCTTCATGTAAAACCAATTTGCAAGCAGCTATGCCCAAACTTATACAGCCCAAGGCTCCCATTGTCCAGCTGGAGGAGTTTGTATGTACAATCATGTTGATCAAAAAAAAGTCCAGTCTATATTTCTGTAGTTTCATAATTCATCCCAATCACAGCCCTTACATTATACCACACCCCCTCTTCCGCAGATTGTTCCCTAGGCTTTAGAAAAGGGACACAAGTGGTCGAGAAGCAAAACAGTCTACTTTCTCTGGAGATGTTGTTTTGGACTCTGATCAGTTCAGGCTGTTTCCTTTCATTGGTTGGAAGATTATCCAGGAATAACCTTTTACACCTACTGATGAAATTGTTGTTTTGTTTTGTTTTGTTTTGTTTTGTTTTAATGTGTATTGCCAGCATGAAAGTGGACCTATGTCTTACAATGCCTGAGGAGGTCAGAAGAGGGCATCAGATCACCTGGAACTTGGGTTGTGGACAGTTGTTAGCTGTCACATGGGTGCTGGGATTTGAACCAGAGTCCTCTGCAAGAGCAGGCAGTGCTCTCAACCACTGAGCCATCTCTCCAGCCCGAAATATAGTTTTTTAAAAGAACACCTTGTTGTAGTAAGAAGTGGGATTTAGAGAATATACTCTAGATATTGATGGTTTTAATTACCATGGGGTTGACTAGAAAATTTGTGTATAATTTTTTAAAAGATTTAATATATCCAAAGAAATACACCACAAGCTTGTATTGATATTTCCAACTAAAATGTGAGTTTTACTTAATGACTACAATCTCAGCATCCGTACTTTTTACTTAAAATTCTATTTCCCTGTGACAACAGAATAGTAGCAAACTTATTTTATCCTGCATTTGACATTCAGCTGCCTTGGAATAACAATCCAACACTGCTACCTAGAACTGACAGTAATTTAAAGCATCAGTATATTTCATAGCATCCAATGATAGGAATAGATAATTGTGGAAGGCTAATGATATAGAGATGATATTCATAAAAAATTTGTTTTCTTTTGTTGTTGCTATTTCTGAGACAGGGTCTCCCTGTGGCCACAGATGGCCACTCATTACATAAACCAGGCTAGCCTCAATCTTACAAAGATTTGCCTGCCTCTGCCTCCCAAGTGATGAGATTTAAAAAAAAAACAAACTTGGTAAAATGAGTTCATAGAGAGCCAGATGCATTTTTGTGACTGATAAACAAATTTGTTCTATTGTTATTTGTGCGTGTGTGTGTTTTTTTAAGGCCTCTGGAGTCTAGTCTGTTTCTGTTGTTTTTAATTTAATTAATTAAATTTTTAAATTTTTATTTATTTATTATGAGTATGAATGTACTGTCTGCATGTAGGTTTGTGCACCCGTGTTGTGCAATGCTGCGGAGGTCAGAAGAAGGTGTTGGACTCCCCTGGAACTGGAGTCAAAGGCAGCTCTCAGCCAGCATGTGGGGGCTGTGATCAAACCCGGGTCCTCTGCAAGAGCAGTCGTCGCTCTTAACCGCTAGGCCATCTCTCCAGTCCCAGTTTATTTATTTTTATGTGTATGAATGTGCTGTCTGCATGCAGATTTGTGCACCCATGTTGTGCAGTGCTGCAGAGATCAGAAGAGGGCGTTGGATTCCCCTGGAACTGGACCTAAAGACAGTTCTCAGCTGCCATGTGGGTGCTGGGGATCAAACCCGGGTCCCCTGCAAGAGCAGTCGGTGCTCTTAACCATTAGGCCATCTCTACGGCCCCTAGTCTGTGTTTCTTAAATGCTCTTAGAAATGGGTCTCTCTTCCTTGGAGTCTGATTAATCTACAAATTGTTACACTAAAGGAAAACTGATTCTCCCTCTCCCAGCAGCTGTCAATTGCCAGTACTTTCTCAGCTAGGGCCCAGGCTTTTTGCCAATATCCCCCGTTTATGCTGGGGTTTGTAGGGGTCTTGTTTATGCTGCCTTTTCAAAAGTAAAAGGAAGAGAACAGAGATAGAAAAAAAAATTCCAAGCGTGGTGGCACAGAAGCAGGCAGATCTCTGTCAGTTCAAGGCCAGTCTGGTCTATATAGTGAGTTCCAGGCCAGCTAAGGCAACATAGAGAACCTATCTCAAAAAGACAGAAAAAAAAATTTCTTTTTCTTTCTTTTTTTCTTTTTTTTGGAAAAAAAATTCTTAAATTAATATTATTTAGACCTTGTATTAGTCACTTTTCTGTTGCTGTGATAAAACCACCATGAGCAAGGGAACTTATAAAAGGAAGAGTTTATTTGAGCTTACGATTGACAGTTCCAGGGAATCAGAGTCCATTGTGGCAGGAAGCATGGTGGCCGGGGCTGGAGCAGCAAGCCAAGGGTCACATCTCACAATGAGCACAGGAAGCAGAGAGAGAGACTGGAGGCCACAAGGCTTGTTAAACTCACTAAGCCATGGGGCTGGAGAGATGGCCTAGCGGTTAAGAGCGCCAACTGCTCTTGCAGAGGACCCGGGTTCGAACCCCAGCACCCACATTGCGGCTGAGAACCATACATAACTCCAATTCCAGGAGAACTCCAGTTCCAGGGGAATCTGACTCCCTCTTCTGACCTCCACGGCATTGCACGACACGGGTACACAAACCTACACACAGACAATACATTCATATAAATAAATAAACAAACAAACAAATAAATAAATAATAAAAATTTTAAAAATCACTAAGCCTGCCCCCAATGACGTACTTCCTCTAGCATGGCCACACCTTCTAAGACCTCCAAGAACAGAGCCACCAACTGGAGACAAAATGTATGAATACTTAAAGCCTATGGGGGACAGTCATTCAAACCACCACATTCCACTCCCTGGCCCCCATAGGCTCCTGACCATATAAAATGCAAAATGCATTTAGTCCAACCTTAAAAGTCCTTACCAGTCTCAATTCTATTCAAAAGTCTATAGTCCAAAATCTCTTCTGAGGCACAGGCCAATCTCTTAGCTGTAAGCTTCTGTAAAATCAAAAGGCAAATTACATGCTTCCAACATACAGTGGAACTGAATACACATTCCCATTCCAAAAGGGAGGAATAGAGGCATAGTGAGGAAATACTGGACCAAAGCAAAACCGAAAACCAGCAGGGCAAACACCAAGTCCAGTAGCTCCATGTGCAACTTCTGGGACTTTACTCCCAAAGGGCTTAGATGGCTCAGCTCTTCCAGGATTGCATGCAACATGGATCTCTTCCTTAGGCTGGTACCACTCCCTGTATGCAGGTCTCCTTGGCAAATATCTCACAGCTCTGGCATCTCGAATGTCTTCTTGGGGTCTCTGCCAACCAGACTTCACATTCTCAGCTTCACGAAATGGCCTATCAGAGCCTTCTTTACGCAGTGACACCCCTGCTGCACTCTGCCTGGCCTCTGTGGCTCTCTGAAACCGTGGAGGAAGAACTGATGACCCCTTCACTCTTGGAAACTTCATGCTTCTAAAGCCAGCACCACATGAATTAAACTGCCAAGTTTGGCTGCAAGTTTGGGATGAACCCTGGCCTATTTCAACCACATTTGCAACTTTTCTGCCCTGAACTTGTTGGAGCAGAAAACGCTTTCAGTATTTTCCTTTCAAAAGTTTGAGGATTAGCTGGGTGTGGTCTGGCCCTGAAGGTACTATTTCTGATTTTTACTTGTAAATCTCGAGGCCCCTCCTTAATCATTTTAATCTCACTTTTTCCATTGTTTACTTGTAAATAACTAGGCCTCTCCTTAATCACTTTAATCTCCTTATCAAAAGGAACCTCTCCTTCACATGCCTTGGCCCCACCTTTAATCTTCCTAGTGCAGTTTTCAGTTCCAAACTGTACATTCTGCATTTCTTTCTGCCCCATCTGCTCTTCTTCACTGTAGATCTGTACAATATTCACCATTAATAGCCACACCACCATTTCTCCGTTAGGCTTTTTGAAATATCCTGCACCAAAGAAATTTAGTCCCATTGCTTTTCATTTAGCATCAGGCAAGCATTTGGGCTGTGGGCAAAACTGGCTTGCCAGACTCTTTATCAAAATATCCCAGTTGCCTGCCTAAGTATTATTTCCTGGAACTACATTTTTTGCAGCCATACTTTCTTCTTCCAGGCTTCTACTAGAATGGCCCGTTAAGCTCTGTTACAGTAGTCAACAGCTTTTCTAGCCCAAGTTTATGCAAAGTCTTCCACATTTCTCCAAACAGCCACATGATCAGGTTCTTCACAGCCAACAGACCGACTCTCTGGTACCAAATATACTGTATTAGTCACTTTTCTGTTCTGGATAAAACCACCGTGAGCCAAGGGGACTTATAAAGGGAGAGTTTATTTGAGCTACGATTGACAGTTCCAGGGAATTAGAGTCCATTGTGGAAGGAAACATGGTGGCCGGGGCTGGAGCGGCAAGCCAAGGGTCACATCTCGCAGTGAGCACAGGAAGCAGTACGAGAGGAGAGAGAGAGGACTGGAGATGCAAGGCTTGTTAAAACTCACTAAGCCTGAACCCCAATGACATATTTCCTCCAGCATGGCCCACCTTCTAAGACCTCCAGAACAGTGCCACCAACTGAGACAAAATGTCTGATGAATACTTAAAGCCTGGTGGATACTCATTCAAACCATCACAGACATCTAAGCATTTTTTTAAAGAAAAGTTTTCACTTTTTTCTTCTGATCTAAATATTAATACCCTGAAACAGTGAGGAAGCAGAGGGAGGTAAAATAGTGCTTTTCTGCTCGCTTTCTTTCTCCTTGTTATTCATTCACTTTGGGACCCCAGTCTTTGGAAAGGCATGTCCCACATTTAGGGTGGGTCTTCCACATCAATCTAGGAACTCTCGAATAGATGGGGCCAGAAGTTTTCATGGTTATTCTAAATCCTGTCAGGGTGGCAATCAAGATTTACCATCATAGGATGTCAGTAGTTAAGCTTTTAAAAGGCATTACAGTCTATTTACTTTCTCTAGGCTATTAATAAGAACAGTGGTGATGCTACTACTACCAAGGAGGCTGATGTCATGAAAGGCAATTGTTAGAGTTTTTATTCCACCTGTGAGTTTTCCAGTTTTCTTTTCTTTCTTTTTTTTTTTTTTTTTTTTTTTTTTGTCTTTACAAGCATCCTTCATGTAAACCAATTTGCAAGAGCTATGCCCAAACTTATACAGCCCAAGGCACCCATTGTCCAGCTGGAGGGTTTGTATGTACAAGCATGTGTTGATCAAATAAGAGTCCAGTCTATATTTCTGGTGACTTTTTTTTTTTCTCTTTTTTGGTCCTTTTTGAGACGGTTTCCATGTCGTAGCTGTCCTGTGAACTCCACTCTGTAGACCAGGCTAGGCCTTGAACCACAAAGATCCGTCTGCCTCTGACTTCCAAGTGCTGGATTAAAGGTGTGTGCACCAACGCCCGGCAAGTTCCGTTTTAAATGATTTTGGAGGCTGACATCTCAGGAAAGAAAAAAAGATTCTAAAAATGACACTCAATATGCTCTTATTCCTTGAGGTACTAGAGAGAATGATGAGGTTAAAATCTGACACCTGGCTTCTGATGCGACTGTTGTCACCTACCCATCTGTATGGTTTGTGATTCTACTCCAGGCTTTTCACCTATGTTTTAGGTAAAAAAGCTTGTCTTAGCTGGCTTAAAGTGAGATACTAAAAAAAATGGGTGAAAGGTATTGAACCCAGGACCTTGTGCATATGCTTAGCTACGACCCAGTCTTTTTATTTTTTATTTTTTTTTCTATTTACTTATTTATTTATTTAGTTATTTATATATTTATTTATTATGTATATTATTTTTGTATGATGTATAAGATAACTGTCTGCATGCAGGTCTGTGCACCCGTGTCGTGCAATGCCGTGGAGGTTAGAAGAGGGTCTCGGATTCCCCTGGAACTGGAGTTCTCCTGGAATTGGAGTTACAGACGGTTCTCAGCCGCCATGTGGGTGCTGGGGATCGAACCCGGGTCCTCTGCAAGAACATCGGTGCTCTTAACCGCTAGGTTATCTCTCCAGCCCAACCCAGTCTTTGTAAAATTTTAGTTTGGGACATGGTCTCACTAAGTTGCTCAGCCAGGCTTTGAACTCACAGTCCTCCTACCTCAATCATACGCCATCATGCTTAGCTCTTTTCCTGTTAAAGGATAGTACAAATATATGCTTAATGACACATTAATTATATATTAATGTATTATGTAATTCATATAGAAATAGCAGGAAACTTGACTAAGGAAGACTGAATACTAATAATCACCAGCATTTCTTTCACGTGTTCTATGCTGGGAATGTAACCTTTTTGTTCACTGAGTAGTGACCTACACTTGTTTGAAATCAGAAATATTTGAACATTGTTTATTGTTTATTCCAGTTGTATATGTATCAGCTGTTCAGAAGTTTAGCCTATATCCATTCCTTTGGAATCTGCCATCGAGATATTAAACCACAGAACCTCTTGTTGGATCCTGACACAGCTGTATTAAAACTCTGTGACTTCGGAAGGTAATAGCCTTGTCTTTTTTTTTTCTTCCCTGTGGGAAAATTCAGTTAAGTTGACTAACCAATGGGACCTCCCTTGCCATGCCCGTGGCGTGGGATATAGTGACGCAGAGATTTAGGATTTGGCCCTGGGGTCTGAGTCACACTGGCTATATAAGGTGGCCATTTTGGAATAAATTTCTCTCTGTATTTGGACACCATAACTATGTGTACTTGTGCTGTGCTTTTCTGGGCATGTTTTCCACATAGCTCACCCTGGGAATAAATGAGACACCCCACAAATGACACCCCACTTTGGGCAACATATATGTAGGAAACTTCTCTTACTATGAGCAGGTACAGTGTAGTCCTACTAAGGGAAGGGGAGCTCAGTGGCCACCTGCAGTCACTGTGGTAAACTGATCCCTCTTGGCAGAGGTCATTTGGTCACTTTCGTAACCCAACCTGAGAGGTACTTCCAACTCAGGTCCTTGGCCTGGGTGGCGGAACACCTCCCCTCTGGCCATGCTTTCCCACCTGCTGGCCTCTGGGCAGGAATTTCAGGCTGATGGCCTGTCTTCAGCCTACACCCAGTCACAGTTCACTCCACAGGTTGGTGACCTGATTGGTCTCTGTCCAACCCCACACTGCGTGCTAACCTTATGCTAGCTTACTAGGTTGGTGGTCTGATAGACCCCTATCAAACCCACTAGCCACTCGAAATCCAGGCCTGCTTCAGCCTTTATACCCACAAAATAACAGACCAACAGACTGGGAATTCTGTGTAATGATGGTAATGGAAAATTCGATTTATTGCCTGCTACAAGTCACTTTTATAAGCAAAATGACATCACCTCCCAGAGCCAATCACAGACCCCCAGTTTCATGCCACTGTATACTGCTGCTCTGTCTAGCATCATGTGCCTGGGCAGGGTCAGAGGAATCCCATGACTCCCATGTTGTGCCCTGAGAGATGCCAAGCTGAGAACTAGCTCCTAATTCAAACTGGATCTTCCCACACTTCCCTTTCCTTCATTCCTCCCTTTTCTCATAGTCTTTTAAATATATTTGTTTTATATTATTAGTCTAAACCCTATGATTCTTACCTAGAGAGTATAAACTAATGCAGTTCTTTTTGAATGTAGTTTTGATGATTTCTGCCAGAGTAATAAATCTGTGTGAATTTCCTTCTGTAGTTTAACTTCTAAGAATTTATTTCCCTAGACACATTTACAAAATAATGTATATTTAGAGATGTTTTAAAAATATGGCATTATTTATAAATGCCTATTACCAGGAAAATGTCCAAATAGATTTGTTCTATGTATACATAATGTTAGGCATACCTATCAGAAAAAAAAAAAACAACCGGCAGGTCTCTGTAAAGTGAGGTGAGTGATATCCAAGCCAGTGATGTGAGTTTCAACCCCTGGACCCACAGGGTGAAGGAGACAACCAACTCCTGTAAGTTGTCCTTGGACCTCTGTACGTGTGCTGTGATATGCTATGCATATGAGCATACACACAAATAAGTGTAATAAAAAATTTTTTCAAGGAAAAGAAGTCAAACTTGCTGACTGACTATGGTGACACATGTTGATAATCTCAGTGCTCAAGAGACTGAGATGGGAGGGTCATTACATAGTAAGACCCTGTCCAAAAGACTGCCACCCTCCAAATAAGAAAGCAACAAATCAAGATGATATTTATATAATGCTTTTGTTTTAAAAACACAGGTTATGACCATTTGTGTACAAATATATACCTTCCTAAATATGGCTTATTTCTGAAATGATACATAATAAGGGAAATTTGGGGATTATAATATACCTCAGAAACTTGTTTCTTGTTTGATATTTTTTACATTAGTATTCAATTTATGCAATGTGCATATATGCTCCAATTTTTATTAACAGGGGAAAATATATAGGCTGCAAAAGTATTCAGTATTATGATTTTGACTTATGTATTTTCTAACTAGATATAAGAATATTTTGTCAGTTATGAATATACCTTATGTACTCATTTATGTATGTGTGTGTGCGTATGTGTGTATGTATGTAATGTATGTATGTGTTTCAGTTTCTTTCTATTATTGTGATAAAAAATCACTGATCCAGCCAGGCATGGTGGCGCACACCTTTAATCCCAGCATTTGAGAGGCAGAGGCAGGCACATCTCTGTGAGTTCAAGGTCAGCCTGGTCTACAGAGCGAGCTCCAGGCCAGGTGGGACTAAAGGGAGACCCTTTCTCAAAAAAAAAATCACTGACCCAACCCAACTTGGGTAGGAAAGGGTTTGTTTATTTATCTTTCTTACAGGTAGATCATAGTTTTTCATCAAGGGAAGCCAAAGCAGGAGCTCACTGAGCAGGAGCCTATAGGCAGGAACTGAAGCACACACCATGGAGGAATGCTGCTTACTGGCTTACTGCCTGGCATGTGCTCAGCCTGATTTCTTATACAAACAATATAGGACCACCTGCCCAGGGGTATCACTACCCAAATAGGCTGGACCCTTTCACATTATTCAACAGTCAAGAACATGCCTCACAGACATGCCCACACTTACAGACATGCGCACATGGCCAATCCTACCTAGAGAAGCAGTTCCCCAATTGAGATTTCCTCTTCTCAGGTGTGTCAAGTTGACAACTAAAGCTATCTTGCACAGTATGTATATATGTGTGTTTGCATGCTTGGTGCAGCTGGAGTTTAAACCCAGTACCTCACGCAGGTGCTGTACCAAGGAGCTAGACTTAAAACTCCAAAAGTGTACTGTTCAAGATATGTCAAAGGCTAAGTCTCTTAATTTTCTGACAGCTATAGAAATAGATTATTATATAAAGTGGTTGTTCTGTGTGAGCTTCAGAAGAGGGTTTAATTTCAAAACTATTAAGGAAAACCAAAATAAGCTTAAAGTCATCATTGGCTAAAATTAAATTGAAGGAAAGAAAGACTTTAAAATCCTTATGTCTATTTTCATCTGATGGTATCCTAGTTATCTTGGAGCTTTACCACATTATGTTGCTTATTTTATGTTTTTTTTTTTTTTTACTGTTTGACTTTTGTTACATGTATTTATTTCCTGTATCTGTGATACAGTTGCATGTCATTTGGGTCTTGGGGTCATTATTAAATTAATTCACTTTCAGGGGTGTGTGTGTGTGTGTGTGTGTACATGCATGTATGTATGTATGTATGTATGTATGTGTGGTTTTAAGAGGGAAATTGGAATAATGGGTATATTTTTAACACAGCAGAGGTAGAATACATAGTTGTAAGCCCTAAAGTTGAATGCCTATCTTTTTGCATTCTGTAGTAATAGCTGTTTAGACAGTTAATAAATTGACCAAAATATGAGAAAATAAAATAGATTGTGTGAGGCTTGAAATAGTCATCCTGAGTCAGAAGTCCAATTTTGAAACAGCGGGCAGTTTTTTTTTGCCCTTCAAAAAAAAAAATAGTGAGGAGTAGCCATGTATTCTAATTTTAGTATCATTCTTCAGGTAGAGAGAAGTACCTCTTAATTTCCTATCTATCAATCATCTGTCTATCTGTCATCTATCTTATCTATCTGTCATCTGTCTATCTATCTATCTATCTATCTATCTATCTAATCTATCATCTATCTTTTGAGATGGTATCTTACTGTGTAGCCCTGGCTGGCCTGGAACTCACAGTCTGCCTGCCTTCACCACCGGAGCACTGGGATTAAAGGCGAGCTCCACCACTGTCAATCATCTCGGAATTTTAGAAGTAGAATTTAGGAAACAGAGAATTAGAAGTTACTCAACTTGTACCTTTTGTAATTTTTGCTCTTTTTCCCTTTGGTAACAGTTGGCAAATGTTGTTCCAGGGGAATCCGACACCCTCTTCTGACCTCCGCGGCATTGCACGACACGGGTGCACAGACCTGCATGCAGACAGTACATTGATACACATACAGAAATAAATAAAAATTTTTAAAAAAATTAAAAAAAATTACTATTTTTTATATCAGTTTTATAAAATTGTAGATTTCTTGTATTGGAGACAGTTGCAATTCATATTTTCTATTTGTATGTTTTGTTGTTGCAGTGATATGTGGCTTAAGTAAACATTTGATACTGTGAGTGGTAAGAGTATTGGCTTCCCTAAGGTTTAGATTTAAAGATGGCCTTTTATTTTTATTTTTTTATTAGTGCAAAGCAGCTGGTCCGAGGAGAACCCAATGTTTCATATATCTGTTCTCGGTACTATAGGGCACCAGAGTTGATCTTTGGAGCCACTGACTATACCTCTAGTATAGGTAAGTACTGAATCTAAATGTAATGCTTATAATTGTTCGTTGTGCTCTTGATTCTTGTCAGAGAATCTGACAGTGTTCCACTGTCATGGAAAGGTGTGGCTGTAATGGCTTTTTAAAAAATTTTAATTTAATTTTTATTTTTGTATATGTATGAATGTAATGTCTGCATGTACGTTTGTGCACCCATGTCATGCAGTGCCATGGAGGTCTGAAGAGGGTGTAGTATTCCCCTGGAACTGGAGTTAAAGACGGTTCTCAGCCACCTTGTGGGTGCTGGGAATCTAACCCGGGTCTTCTGCAAGAGCAGTTGGTGCTTATGGGCTGGAGAGATGGCCTAGCGGTTGGGAGCGCCTACTGCTCTTGCAGAGGACCTGGGTTCGATCCCCAGCACCCACATGGCGGCCAAGAACCGTCTGAAACTCCAATTCGAGGAGAACTCCAGTTCCAGGGGAATCCAACACCCTCTTCTGACCTCCGCAGCATTGCACGGCAGAGGTGCACAAACTTGCATGCAGACAATACATTCATACACATACAGAAATAAATAAAATAATAATAAAAAAAAAAGAAATGTTAAGAGCAGTTGGCGCTCTCAACCGCTAGGTCATCTCTCCAGCTCCTGTAATGGCATTTTATTTACGATGTGGAACAATGTATAGATTTTGAAAATTTTACCATTCGGAATTTAATATATGCTTACATACTGTTTTTATATTTGTTTACTATTAGAATTATAAAGGTATTATTTTATAGTTGGTTAATGCATTTGTTTTGATTGTAAAGGTTTAAATAAATAGTATAACTTTCAGGGGATTGTTTGTTTTTAATTATTGGGGTGCGGAGTGGGGCATGTGCCATAGCATGTGTATGGAGGTCAGAGGACAACTTTGTGGAGTATGTTTTCTCTTTCCACCTTTATGTGAGTGCTAGGGGATGAAACTCTGGTTTAAATGGCAAGCATCAAGCATTTTCATCCACTGAGCCATCTTATGGGTCTTCTACTTTTAGTTCTCTTGAAATACATACTTCTGACTTACAGTTTAAAAATTAGTCAATTAATAATTTTACTTTAAAATGTTTATATTGGGGCTGCAGTGATGGCTTAGTGGTTAAGAACACTGGATGGTCTTTCAGAGGACCCAGTTTTGATTACCAGCACTCATATGGCCAGTAACAATTGTCAGTAACTCCAGTTCTAAGGGATCTGACACCCTCTTCTGACTTCCCAGGGCATTGCAGAACACAGGTGCACTTACATACTTGGAGGCAATGCACTCATACACATAATTTTTTTTTTTTTTGAGACAGGGTCTCCCTATATCTCCAGGTGGCCTGGATCTTACTCTGTAGACCAGGCTAGCCCTGAACTCAGAGATCCACCTGCCTCTGCCTCCCGAGTGCTCGGATTAAAGGCCAGCTTAATGATGGTTCTTAGCTGCCATGTGGGTGCTAGGAATTGAACCTGGGTCCTCTGCAAGAGCAGTTTGGTGCTCTTAACCACTAAGAGCATCTCTCCAGCCCCATAAATTTTTTTTAATTAAAAAATGTTTATATTGAAATTGATAGGAAAACATTATTTAATCCCCACCATTATTACCTCTGTTTATTAATTTGAAGTTGACATGAGTTATTAATAGTCCAGCTAAACTCACTGGTTTAAAACAAAAATTTCAGTGGAGATGTATAGTGATAGAGGGAATTAAAAAGACTTAGTTGAAATTTTCATTGACTTGTCTTCCTCATTTTAATCCAGTTACTAAGTGTCACCACAAAGAACATAAGCAGCTGGGCATGAATAGATAGATAAACACAAAGCATGTTTTTCATCTAGGTTACAAGTAGAGACAAAAATCAAGGTTTGTCTGTCTGTCTATCATCTATCTATCTATCTATCTATCTATCTATCTATCTATCTATCATTCCTGTACTATCTAGCTAATCTGTCTATCATCTATTTGAGAGACTGTGTGTATTGGCCAGAGGTTGTAATTGGGTGTCTTCCGCAATTACTCTCTGCCTCATTTATTTGTTTTTTTTTGGGGGGGGGGTTCTTTTTGAGACAAGGTCTCCCTGTAGCCCCAGCTGTCCTAGACCAGGCTGGCTTTGAACTCACAGAGATCCATCTGCCTCTGCCCACCCCTAAAGACAGTTCCTAGCCACCATGTGGGTGTTGGGAATTGAACCCAGGTCCCCTACAAGAGCACACAGTACAGAAGGGGCTTTTGGGACCCTAGCAAACCAAGATTTGGCCTATGTTTTGGATATAGGATTCGTGCTTACGTCTCCAAATTTATAAAATATTACATTTATAAAAATATTTTTGTTTATAAAAAGTATTGAAAATATATGAATACTTAAAAAAATTTAACAGTAATATTTGAAATGAAAGAGAATTAGAAGTCACTAATTCTGACTAGGTTGTTACTGTATTTGGATATAACCAATACTATATGAACAAAGTAAAATTATAAAATGTATACATTTTAACTCAACTTATAGAATATTAATAAGCCTTTGTTTTGTTTTCTCTTCAGATGTATGGTCTGCAGGCTGTGTTTTGGCTGAGTTGTTGCTAGGACAACCAATATTTCCTGGGGACAGTGGTGTGGATCAGTTGGTGGAAATAATCAAGGTGAGACGGTTGAATTAGAATTTTTAAATCAAAAAGGCCACACAAACACACACACACACACACACACACACACACACACCCCTTCCTTAAAAAATGGAGAAAAGCCAGGCGTAGTGGCGCACACCTTTAATCCTAGCACTTGGGAGGCAGAGGCAGGTGGATCTTTGTGAGTTCAAGGCCAGCCTGGTCTACAGAGTGAGTTCCAGGACAGCTGGGGCTTCAGGGAGACCCTGTCTCGAAAAGACCAAAAAAACAAAAAAAGGAGAAAGGAGAGGTGGGGAAATGGCTCAGAGGTTAAAGCATTTGCCACAGAAGTGTGAGGACTAGAGTTTGAATCCCCAGAAACCTACATAAATGCCCAGAACATTTTTCTTTACCCTTATTTCCAGTAACCCAGAGATTAATACTCAGGGCAAGATAATTAGAAAGATGAGCTGTGTTGGCAAACTCTGGGATTGATTGAGAGGTCCAATAAATAAGGTGGAAGAATGGAGGAGAGTAATTCCCAGCATCAGCCTCAGGCCTCCATATGCAAACACAGACACTCAGAAACACATGCAGAAAATTTTAAAAGGGGGATTGTAGGTCATTTAGCAAGTTGAAGTATAGAAATAATAAAAGAACCAATTAGTCCTTTGGCTTGTAATTGTTTTCCTCAATTATGTGTAAATATGTGTATATGAATAAATTATGTATATGTGGTATAAGAGATCTGTTACTTAAAGTACTTAAAACCAAAATTAGAGTCTAAGCTTACTAAAATGCAGTAAGCTAGAGCAAAGTAGATGTTGTGTCTATTTTGCTCATTGATGCTCTCCAGACTCATGCTCTATAGAGCGTGTGGGCGATACTCACTTGATAGATGAATATGAAATCAAGAGAATGAATACCTACTACAGAGTTCTGAGTTAGGAGTCTAATCCAATTTAATTGGTTTGTTTTTCATTAAATATATTTTAAATTTTTTGAATTTATTTTTATTTTTTTATACAAGATTATATTATAAATCAAATCTAGACCCGTGTCTCCCTCCCTACTCCCCCACCCCACCAGAGCTCATGCATTCTGCCAAACATGTTTTTCATCTTTTTCTCAGTCTCTATCAAAATTCTCGATGCAGAAGTTGACTGTTTCAAGCAGTTCACTGTTTCAGTCAGTTCTTTGACGCAGTTTTTTCTGTTGTTGTTGTTCTTTCCAATATGCATCACTCCCAAATACTTGGACAAAAGCTCAAGGAGCCCTGCATAAGAAATACTTACTAGGTAATTGGCTCCAGCATCTACAGATGAGAGATACCATTCATCTTTTGTTTTTCTGGGACTGTGTTACTTCTCTTAGCATAATGTCTTCAAGTTCCATCCATTTTCCTGCAAAGTTCATGATGTCATCTTTCTTTACCACTGCATAGGACTCCATTGTGTAGATGTACCACATTTTCTCTATCCACTCGTCAGTTGAGGGACACTGGGTGGGTTCCAGATCTTTGCTGATGTGAGGAGAGCTGCAATAAACATGGCTGTGCATGTATTTCTGTACCACATTTTCTCTATCCAGTTGTCAGTTGAGGGACACTTGGGTGGGTTCCAGCTCTTTGCTATTGTGAAGAAAGCTGCAATAAACATGGCTGTGCGGGTATCTCTGCAGTAAGATGAGTCTTGTGGCTATATACCCAGGAGTGATATGACTGGGTCATGTGGTAAGACTCATTTTGAGTCTTTTAAGGGTTCTCCACACTGCTTTCCACAGTGGCTGTGTTTACATTCCCACCACCAGTGGATGAGTGTTTCCCTTTCCCCACAACCTCTATTTTAATACATAAAAAGATCAAAATTGCACAGTTTTATGGAGCACCCCATGATGCTTCAATACATACAAAACACTGGGTAGTGTTTAAGTGAGGTTAAATGATGATATCTGTCTTTTCTAATGTTTCTCATTTAGTGAAAATATTAAAAGGCTTTAAAATTTTTTTTAATTATTTATTTATTTTTATGTGTGTGAGTGTACTGTCTGCATGTAGGTTGGTGCACCATGTTGTTCAGTGCCGCGGAGGTCAGAAGAGAGCGTCGGAATCCCCTGGAACTGGAGTTAATGACGGTTCTTAGCTGCCATGTGGGTGCTGGGAATCAAACCCAGGTCCTCTACAAGAGTAGTCAATGCTCTTAACCACTGAGCCATCTCTCCAGCCCCTCAAAGGCTTTTTTAAAAATACATAGTACATTGTTCTATGTAGGACACCTAATGTTTACTAGCATATCATAACTTCTTTTTTTTGAGACAGGGTCTCCCTTTAGTCCCAGCTGGCCTGGAGCTCGCTCTGTAGACCAGGCTGGCCTTCAGCCCACACAGATCTGCCTGCCTCTGCCTCCCAAGTGCTAGGATTAAAGGTGTGTACTACCACGCCCAGCTTTTCATCATAACTTCTTACTCTAACTATAGCTTATTACTCATTGATCAACTTCTCCCAACTGCCACCCTTCACTCTTCTCTGGTAGCTGTCATTATATTCCCATTTCTTTTCTTTCTTTTTCAAAAAAAAAATACTATTTTTATTTTATGTATATTGCCTGCATGTAGGTAAGTATACCCATGTCATGTAGTACCAGAGAAGATCAGAAGAGGACAGTGGATCCTCTGTAACTGGAGTTATAGATGATTGGTTGCTAGCTGCTGTGTGGGTGCTGGGAATCAAACCCATGTCCTCTGCAAGAGCAGATAGAGTGCTTAACTTCTGAGCCATCTTTCCATCCCCTATTCCCACTTTCTCTATGAGAGTCAGCTATTTAGGTTCCACATTCTTGTGAGATCATGCACTTGTCTTTCTTTATCTGGCTTGTTTTACTTAACATAGTCTTGTCAGAAATGACAAGACTTCATTCTTTTCACAGATAGTGTTCTGTTGTTTACATGTGTTATATTTTCTTTGTCCAGTTATCAAGAGACACATTTTCATTTATTGGCTGTTGTGAATGGTGCTACAGTTAATATTCTGAATTCATTTCTTTTGGCTACATACCTAGTAGTTGAATTATTGAATTTTATGATAGCTCCTTATTTATCTTTTATGTATTTATGTATTTTATTTTTGGTCTTTTTTTTGAGACAGGGTCTTAACCAGTAAATCATCTCTCTAGCCCTTAAATAACTAATTTTTAATATTTCATGTTAACTATATTTTTAATGATGGTATAGATTCTCCGTGATTATATTTTGAATATTGTAATAAACTATGAAAGATTAATATAACCTTGCTTTTAAAAAGATGTTTATATGGTATGTTATATGTTTATATGATATATAATAGAATGTGATTTAATATATTTTCTTTAATTTTTTTTTTTTATGTGTATGAGTGTACTATCTGCATGTAGGTTTGTGCACCCGTGTTGTGCAGTGCCACAGAGGTCAGAAGAGGGTGTTGGATTTCCCTGGAACTGGAGTTAAAAATGGTTCTCAGCCTCCATGTGGGTGCTGGGCATCGAACCTGGGTCCTCTGCAAGAGCAGTTGGCACTCTTAACCACTAGGCCATCTCTCCAGCCCTAGAATGTGATTTAAACTTCTTTGACTTCTCAAAGTTTGGTCACTAACTTTCTTATATAAATAACAAATGCTCTGGGACAGGCATGGTGGCACACACCTTTAATCCCAGCATTCAAGAGGCAGAAGCAGAGACAGGAGGATCTCTGTAAGTTCAAGGCCACCCTGGTCTACGTAGTGAGTTCCTGGCCAGCTGGGGCTGCAGGTGAGACCCTGTCTCAAAAAAATTAATTTATTTATTGATTAATTATTTAATTAATAACAAATGTCCTGTATATCCCTCAGGTGGGTTAAAGTTAAAGCAATCGTGGAAAGTTCTGTAGCTGTGATGCTGTGGGTTTTAATATTAATTTCTCTAAGAGATGAAAAGCATGTTTTGCAGAATACATGAGCTCTTGTGGGGTAGGGGGATAGGGTGGGGGACATGGGTCTAGTTTTGATAAAAAATATATATAAATAAAAAAAAGAATTAAAAAAACATTAATTTCTCTCCCTTCTCCCACTATCCCACTTTTTAGATATAAATTTCTAGTAAGTGAAGGTTAGATTTAGTCTTAGTTTCAGTTTCTAGATTATAATAATTATAAAACTGAAAGTTTGAAATACATAAGCCTTTTTATATATTTTTAAAAGTTTAAAATAAATTCACATTTCTAGAAATGTTCTTTTTATTCAATAAATATTTATTATTAGGCTTTGACATTGACTATTGCTTTTAGATGATTGAGTTTTAGGGCAAAGTGTCTTTCAGCATAGCCTGTATAGTTCTTTAACGTTTTATGTATCTTCTAGGGAAAACTTAACATAAAACATACTGACATTTAAGTTATGTGCTGTAAGAAAATGTTGTATATGACAGTTTAGGTTGCTTGATTTATTATATAAAATAACTTTAATAGACTGTTGCCTAGTTTTCTCAACAATAGTTAATTTATATATAATGTAGGTAGCTCAATAGCAGTAAAATTTTTAACAAAAAATTCATGTAAGAAGTTTGCAGATGACTCAGTGGATAAAAATGCTTTGCTGTGCAAGCCACCTGATCTCAGTCCCTAGAACCACAGAACAATAGGGGAGAGCTAGCACCAAACAGTTGCCCTCTAGCCTCTGCACTTGCACTGTGGCACACATGTGCCCACATAATATACATCACATACACGCACATACACATAAAAAAGTAAGAAATTGGAAGATAGAAAGCAGTGAGGTTCAAATAGTCCCTTGATTGTGCTATTGCAGCCAAACAAATAGAATTAAGTTGTCTACCCTTAAATGACGATTTAGAAGGACTTTCAACTTTTTATCAATGGACAATGACATTAATTATAAAGGAAAAGACGTAACTTCTCATTTTTTGCATTTTACTGTTTTTAGATGCTTATTTTATACAGTCACATATTTTTGTATCCCAGGAGCCAAAAATGGGTGCTACGATTGTTTGATGCTGGCATGATTCATTATTAAACAAATAGAAGCAATATGAAGTTAAGAAAATCAAATTTTATAGTACATTTTTGTCCCTTTAATTTGACTTATGGTTGTTTGTGGTATTATGTAGACAGGGCAATGATTTTTCCTCAAGTTCTCCATTTTCAGATGCTTAGAAACTATTCTTTTTAAAAATTATTATTTTTTAATTTAATTTATTTTTTACGTGTATGAATGTACTGTGTGCATGCAGGTTTGTACACCTGTGTCATGCAATGCTGTGGAGGTCAGAAGAGGGTGTCGGATTCCACTGGAACTGTAGTTAAAGATGGTTTTCATCTGCCATGTGGGTGCTGGGGATCGAACCCGGGTCCTCTGCAAGAGCAGTCGGTGTTCTTAACCGCTAGGCCATCTCTCCAACCTCCTATTATTTTATGTGTATGAATGTACTGTCTGCATGTAAGTTTGTGCACCCGTGTCATGCAGTGCCGTGGAGGTCAGAAGAGGGTGTCGGATTCCCCCTGGAACTGGAGTTAAAAATGGTTCTCAGCCGCCATATGAGTGCTGGGGGGTCGAACCCGGGTCCTCTGCAAGAGCAGTCTGCGCTCTTAAACGCTAGGCCTTCTCTCCAGCCCCAGAAACTACTCTTTATTTATAAAAGCTGTCACTTCATGAGACCTTACTCCCAAGTACTAGGCAAAGCACTTTACATTCTTGATCATATTTAGTCCTTATGTTATGCCTAGAATGTAAGTATTATTGATACAATATTATCATTAGAACCAGTCTGTCCAGGAGGAGTGGAATAATTATCATTAACTAAATTGTTGTCCTCTATTCATAGAATTTTTGTAGCTTTGGAGGAGATACAGTGCTTAATGTTGGCTTGAAACCACCGAGTCATCTATAAAATTTTTTACTGCAAACTAAAGGAAACAACCCTTTAGTCTCATTGAATATAACAAATCAATTTGAGATCTCATTAGATTTTGTTTTACTTTACTTCCACTAAAACAATCAAAAGTATAATGGTCAGTTCCTTTGTTTTTTGTTCAATTTTTTATTTGTTAAGCAAGTTTTGTTTGGCAGGAACTTTAGATTTTCAGTTATCACCAAGCTACAGTTTTTTTCAGCACGTGGGCCTTTTTTTTGGGGGGGGGGGTGTAGCAAATAGCCTTTTGGTCAGAGATCTAAGGTACTAAACCATAAGTTTAATAAACACAGAATTGTTTTTACTAAGTTTTTGTTGGCCCATTATATATCTTTATTAGCATTCATTTGGAGTATAATCATGTATTACTTGGTAACAGTTCTTGTGGTTTTATATGATGGACCTTTGTGCTGGCAGACTACAGTGACCAATCACTGAATTTATCTTCTTTTTCTACAAAGGACATTTAAGTGTAGCCCATTATACATTGTGCTACATATTTTTTCTTGCATATACATTGTATGTAACATACATGATTATATTGTTTGGGGCTTAATATATTTTTGTATGAAATACGTTGTCTGTGGTTATTCCTGACTACAGTTAGCAAGTGGTTCCTACCTTAGATGTTTTGAATCATGGGTCACTGAAAATCTGTTGAAATAAGTACATAAATAAAGGAAGCATTAAAAGAATTATATTGTGATAACTACCCAACTGCTTTTTTTTTTTTCTTTGTCTATTTGAGACAGGGTCTCCCTTTAGTCCCAGTTGGCCTGGAGCTCAGAGATCCACCTGCCTCTGACTCCCAAGTGCTGGGATTAAAGGTGTGTGCCCCCATGCCGGGCATCCACCTGCATTTTTATAGTAACATAATGTGTGCCATTGGCCAAAAAGATGTACCAGTTTTAACTTCCTACTGTGAAATTTTACTAAGCCTACAGTAACCTACACTTAAATTTCTATGTATTTACTAGTTTGTTTACTTTAGCTTTTGACTTGAATGGAAATATGACATCCATTCAAAAAAATATGCAGGGTAAACTTGCTTATAAGTTCCTGGTATGCCTTTTATATATTTAAAGAAACATTTTGTACAAAATAAAGTTTAATGACAGTGCCACCAAAAAATAGTTTATTGGTGGACATATTTTAGATCTTAAGTCAGAAGACTTTCAAAATTATTACTCTCCCTGGTATATAATGCCCTTTATTTATCAAGTATAAATTCTGCACAGGTCCATTTGAATTCTCTTGAATACTAAATTAAATTCAGGACCTTAGTTTAACATATGTTTTCATTGGGGTAATCTTAAAAAAAAAAAAAGATAAGAAAACAGGCAAGAGAGAAGGTGTTACAAGGATAGAAATCTGTCAGTTGACAGTGTGCAAATGCTCGACCTAGACTTCTAGTCCTGTATCTAAGAAACTCTTGCTTTTTTGCAGAATCCTAAGATTTTTAAGTTCAATGATCATTAACAGTTGATAGGAAGAAATCTTACAGAATACCTTTTGAAAGAGTACTAAATGCTATTACGAGACAAAACTTTTTGTTTTATTAATATATAAGATACAGGGAAAATATGAAAGAAATCCTAGCTTGTGTTCTAAACAACTGTAGAGTTATTAATTCTCTAAAGAAGCAAGAACTGATTGTTAGGTATACAGAATTTCACTGTTTCTTATAACTTTGAAGTTTGAGAAATACAGTGCTATTCTTTCTTTTTATTTTATTTTATTTTATTTATTTTTTGTATGTGTATGTACTGTCTGCATGCAGGTCTGTGCACCTGTGTCGTGCAATGCCGTGGAGGTCAGAAGAGGGTCTCGGATTCCCCTGGAACTGGAGTTCTCCTGGAATTGGAGTTTCAGACGGTTCTCGGCCGCCATGTGGGTGCTGGGGATCGAACCTGGGTCCTCTGCAAGAGCGGTCGGCGCTCTTAACTGCTAGGCCATCTCTCCAGCCCCGTCTTTCCTATTTGTTTTGTTTAACCCAAGATTTTCAGGTAGTCCTCTTTTCTCCTTAATCCTTTCTTGAACATTCCACTTTGGCTGAGAGCCACATAATAATTTTTTTTAATATCTGATCTTTGTGAATATAAGTCAACAAGTCAATAGTTTACATAATCAAAATAGTCAACTTTTTAGGGAAAAAGAAAGGACTTGTTTTCAAGTATAAATTGGAAACCAAGGAATGGTAGCTAAAACAGTTTGGTAAAGAAGAGTAAACCAGAAAACTCATATGTCCTATTTCCCAAACTATACAGATATAGTAATCAAAAAATGCAGTACTATCCCCACAACTAGTCAACATGCAAACAATAAGACTGTGGCATGCTCAGTGATAAATGGGACACATGTATCACACACTTTCCTTCCAAGGCTCAGGGATTATTGTGGAAGAAGGTGCAGAAAAGTTTTAAGAGCCAGAGGTGGTAGGTGAATACAGGGAAACTGTGTTTTCTAGATACTACAGGGTGTTTGCATATAACCCACAGCAGTTATCATAGTATGCACAAGACCTATGGAAGTCAGGTGGGCCCAGTATGGATGGAGCTAGGCAGGAAGTCCTAGCCCAGGATAAGGATCTATATTGGCAATTGATAGATGCTGGGAGAGGAAGGGTCAGATTTTCTTATTGGTCTGACACCTGGTAGGTTGTCCAGTCTCTGGATAAACCCAGACCTGAGATCATTTGGGATGCAGATTAGAATCACTAGGCCTGGAGGCTGGGGGTGGGGTGGGGTGGGGTGGGGGTCGATGACGACAAGACGACATGACACACAAATAGAGAACATGAAGTGGTGGGGGTAGTAAGATTTGGAAAGGGGAGAGAATCTGAATATGATCACAATACATTGTATAAAATATAAAATGTTATAAAAAACGTAGCATTAACATGAAAGTAGCCATACAGATAAATGAAATAGAGTTGGGTATCCAAAGAAATAGGTTACATTTATTTATAGCCATCTGACTTTTTTTTGGGGGGGAGGTCTTTTTCTTTTTAAGATAGGGTCTCTTTTTAGCCCCAACTGACCTGGAACTCACAAAGATCCTTCTGCCCCTGCCTCCAAAGTGCTGGGATTAAAGGTGTGCACCACCATGCCTGCCTGAAGTTGGAACCCTTTTACATCATTTACAGAAATTAACTTACGTGGAAAAAAGAGAACTCATGTATACTATTGTTGAGAATGTAAATTAGTATAAATATAATAGAAAGTATTCAGAGGTTCCTCAAAAGACTAAAAATTGAATTACATTATGACCAAGCAATTCTTCCTCTGGGTATATGTCCCAGATACATGAGTATGTATGAGCTTTCCATGTTTTGCAATAGTCAAGATATGAAATCACCCATCATTGCATGAATGGTTGATAAAAATGTGATACAGTGGAATAAAAATAAGCACAAAATAAGGAAATTAATGTCATTTGTTACAAAAATAAAGTGCTTAAAAATGTGACATTTTGCAGAGTGAAATAATCTAAGAATAGAAAAACAAAAGGCACATGATCTTATATGTAGAACTTAAAACACTTGAACAGAGAATGAAACCAGAGGATGGAGGAAGGAATGGGGAGGACAGGAGACCTTAGTCAGACTGTATGAAGTCACAATTAGAAACAAATGCCAGTGTAATCAGTAGATGACTTGCCTTGACTACACAGTATACACATAACTATACTCTGTAAGTTTTTATGGTTATAATTTGTCCATTGATTTTTAAAAATAAACTCTTCAAAAGAAATCTTTGGTTAGGCAATGTTTTCCTAAATGTAACACAAAATACAGAAGAAACAAAAGTTATATTTTGATTTAATCACAGTTAAGAGTCTTGTGCCATGGAGGACACTTCAAGAAATTTCAGAGTGGGAATATTTTTTACAATCCTGTCTGATGAGGCACTTGTGTGCACAGTATATATGATGAATTTTTTATGTCTCAATAATAAAGGCAACCTGATTAGGAAGTAGGCAAAGCATCTTTGTAGACATTTCTCCAAAGATGCTTTAGAGATGGACAGTGTTTTTGGACAGATGTGAGTTCAATCTGACATTAATGAAGTGTCTACCACATGTCAAGCCTGGTGCTAGTGATTCCTTCTTGAGATGGAAGATAGCTTTGCCAGGCCTGGTGGTGTTATGCCTTTAATCCCAGCACTTGGGAGGCTGAGGCAGGTGGATCTCTTTGAGTTACAGTACAGCTGGGGCTCCAGAGAGACCAGTCTCAAAAAGACCAAAATAAATAAATAATATTTATTAATTTTATCTTATGTGTACAAGTATATTTCTCGCATGTGTAGGTAGGTGCACCAGTGTCATACAGTGTCCACAGAGGTCAGAAGAGGATGTCAGATGCCCTGGAACTGAAGTTGGCCTCCATGTGGGTGCTAGGAATCGAACTCAGGTCCTCTGCAAGAGCAGTGGGTGCTCTTAGCCAATGAGCCATCTCTCCATCCCTGCTGCTAGTAGATTTTTAAAAGGAAACTGTACATTTTAGGTAATTTCAGAGAGGATGGTAATATTTCATATCTGTCCTAGTTCACTTCTCTATCGCTTTGATTAAACTACTCTGATCAAAACCAGCTTGGAGAGGAAAGGGTTTGTTTGGTTTACACATCCCAATGACAGTTCATCTGTGAGAGAAGTCAGGGCAGGAGCCTGTAGGCAGCAAAAGAAACAAACCATGGAGGAACACTGCTTATTGGCTTGCTCCCCTGGTCTGCACTCAACTTTCTTTTTTAAATTTTATATATATATATATATATAAAATTTAAAAAAGAAAGTTGAGTGCATATATATTTTACAATATTATGTTACAAATCAAATCTTGACCTGTACCCCCCCTACCCTTCCACCCCACCAGAGCTCATGCATTCTGCCAAACATATTTTTCATCTTTTACTCAGTCTTTCTCAAAATTCTTAATATAGAAGTTGATTGTTTTGAGAAGTTCACCATTTCAGTCAGTTCTTTCTTTTTTTTAAGTTTTAAAAATTTTATTTATTTTTGTGTGTGTATGAATGTACTGTCTACATGTAGGTTTCTGGACCCATGTCGTGCAATGCCGCAGAGGTCAGAAGAGGGTGTCGTTTCCCCTGGATCTGGAGTTAAAGACAGTTCTCAGCTGCCATGTGGGTGCTGGGGATCTGCACTCTTAACTGCTAGGCCATCTCTCCAGCCCTCAGTCAGTTCTTTGACACAGTCTTTTCTGTTGTTGTTGTTGTTCTTTCCAATATGCACCACTCCCAGCTACTTAGACAAAAGCTCAAGGAGACCTGCACAAGAAATACTACTAGGTAATTGGCACCAGTGTCCACAGATGAGGGATACCATTCATGGTTTGTTTTTCTATTACTATGTTACTTCACTTAACCTAATATCTTCTAGTTCCATCCATTTACCTGAAAAGTTCATGATGTCATCTTTCTTTACCACTGCGTAGAACTCCATTGTGTAGATGTACCACATTTTCTCTATCCACTTGTTAGTTGAGGGGCACTTGGGTTGGTTCCAGTTTTTTGCCATTGGGAACAGAGCTGCAATTACTGTGCATGCATCTCTGCAGTAAGATGAGTCTTGTGGGTATATACCCAGGAGTGGTATGACTGGGTCAGGGGGTAAGCTCATTTTGAGTCTTAAGGGTTCTCCACACTGCTTTCCATAGTGGCTGTAGAAGTTTACATTACCACCAGCAGTGGATGAGTGTTGCCCTTTCCCCACAACCTCTCTAGCGCTTGGTATCATTTGTTTTCTTAATCCTAGCCAGTTATTGGAGTGAGATGATATCTTAAAGTAGTTTTAATTTGCATTTCCTTAATTATTAGCGAGGTTGAACACTTTTTTTGTCTTTTCGAGACAGGGTCTCCCTGTAGCCCAAGCTATCCTGGAATTTGCTCTGTAGACCAGGCTGGCCTTGAACTCACAAAGTACTAGGATTAAAGGTGAGCGCCACCACGCCTAGCTTGAACACTTTGTAAGATGTTTCTCAGCTATCTCTAATTCCTCACTTGTGAAGTCTCTGTTCAGCTCTTTGCTCCATCTTTCGAATGGGTCATTTGTTTTCTTTCTTCTTTGTTTTTTGAGTAGTTTATATATTCTGGAAATCAATGCTTTTCAGATGTATCCGCTGTGAAGGTTTCCTCCTACTCTGTGGGTTTTGTCTTCACTTCCTTGATTGTTTCTTTTGATGTACAGAAGCTTTTGAGTTTAATGAAGTCTCATTTGTCAGTTGTCGATCTTAGTTCTTGTGCAGCTGATATCTGATTTAGGAACTTTTTCTACTATCACCTTCAGAGTTTTGGGTTTCACATTGAGGTCTTTGATCCATCTGGAGTTAACTTTTGTACAGGGCGAGAGGTAGGGGTTTAATTTCATTCTTCTACAAGTGGTGATCCAGTTTTGTCAATACCACTTGTTGAAGATGCTGTCTTTCCTCCATTGTGTCTTCTTGGCCCCCTTGTCAAATATGAGGTGGCTGAAATTGTATGTGCTCAAGTTTGGATCTTCAGTTTTGTTCCATTGGTCAACAGGTCTGTTTTTGTGCCAGTACCAAGCTGTTTTTATGACTATAGCCCTGTAGTATAGTTTGAAGTCTGGTATAGAGATCCCCCCTGTGTATTTGCTCTTTTCATTCAAGGTTGCTTTGGCCTATTTGGGGTCTTTTGTTTTTTTCCCAGATGAATTAGTACTTTTTTTCTTCCAAGCCTTGAAGAAACTCTGGATAGATTTTAATGGGGTGATTGCCATTAATGACTATACAGAGGTTTCGGGTAGAAGGACATTTTTAACTCTATTAATTTTCCCAGTACACATGAGCATCGGGAAGGTTTTTTTTTCTTTTTTTTTTTTTCCTATCTTTGTCCTTCTCAGTTTCCTTCTTCAGGGATTTAAAGGTTTTGTTGTATAGATCTTTTGGTGGTGGCTTTGTGTTAGGGTTTGGTTTCCTAGGTATTTATTGTTTTCCGAGTATTGTGAGTGGTGGAAGTCTCACTTTATACTCTTTTTCTTTAGTTTTTTATAGAAAAGAAAAAAGCTGGGGCTGGAGAGATGGCCTAGGCGTGTTAAGAGCAGCCGACGCGCACTCTTACAGAGGATCCGCCCGGTTTGATCCCAGCACCACATGGCCGGCCGAGACCGTCCGTTGAACACTCCATTCATCCCCAGGAGAGACATCCATCAGCTTCCAGTCCGGGAGAATCCAGAACATTACCGACTGAGTGTTTTCTTCTGCCTTTCTGGCATTTGCAATGTCAACGGGTGCACAGAGCCTGCATGTAGACATACATTCAATGATTGCATCCAGAAATAAATAAAATTTTAAAAAAAAAAGGCTAATAAAGAAAGGCTACTGTTTTTCTAAGGTTAACTTTTGTATCCTGGCCAGCTGTTATCTAAACTGAAAGCTTTTAATCATTTTCTAGGAGTTTTTGTTTTTTTTTGGATTTTTAGCAATTCTAGTAATAGTAAATCTATCAACACATCACAATGAAGGGTAGCTTTGATTTCCTTTTTTCCATTTAGTACTTGGCCATTTATTTCCGCTTTCTTTTCTTCTGGCCTTATTGAGCCCTAGCCATAGTGTTTACCAAGCAGGATAATTGAAAACAGTGGGATTATGGACACCGCTTCCGACACGTTCCTGACTTTAAAGGGAAATGCCTCTGTTGTTTCCTTCATGTAAGGTGATGAATATTGGTGTGTGGTTTCCTGTATATGGCTTTTGATTAATTGAGGATGATCCTCTTCCAAGATCCGTTTCCTCAAGGGCTTTTAAAACCCATAGAAGGGCGGTTGCTGGATTTTCAGGCTTTTTTTCCGGCTCATGTAGAATGATCGTGTATTTTTTGTCAATATATTAGTCCATTATTATTATTTAAGAAATATAATTTTTATTGAATTTTCGTATGTTGAAGCCAATCCCTGCATCTCAGGTTGAAAATTCAATTTGTGTCATGATGGATTGAATCTTCTTGATGTGGCGTCTGATATGCAGGGTTTGCAAGAATCCCCTGTTTGATATTTTGGCATACTGTGTTCATTCATGGAAGATGGTCTTGTAGTTCTTCTTTTTTGGTTGTTTCTTTGCCTCATTTTGGGTATTAAAGTGATGCGGCTTCAAATAGAGGGAATTTGGGAGAATTCCCTCTTTGTTCTTGTATCCATTCTAAACATTGAGTAAAATGGTTGTCCTTTTTTTAAATGTTTTATAGAATTTGGCTGTGAAACCATCTGGGCTTTTTTTTATTTGGGAGATTTCCCTCTTATATTTTTTTTTTTTTATCTTAAGTTTTCTTCGTTATATGGGTCTAGTATTTAAGGTCATCCTCTCTCTTCTTGGTTGAGCTTTTGGTGAGTCCCAGGATTCGATATTCAATTGCCATATTCTCTCTTAGGTTTTCAAACTTATTTTTTTTAGAGTTTTTTTTTTTTTTTTTTTTAGTTTTTATTTTCCTTTTATTCTATTTTTTTTTCATTATTTGTTTGATTTCTTTTTTTCCTCTCTTTTCAATACACAAAGATGTCTATTTGATGTTTGGAGGTTGCCGAATTCTTTCTTTTGGTTAAACTGGGCCAAAGGTCTAATATCATTCTTTTTTTATTTTTGCAGATTCTTTTGATGTGGGTTGAATTTTCTCTTTCTTTTGGTTAACTGGGACAGAGGTCTAATCTTTTTTTTAATTCCATCAAAGAACCAACTTTTGGATCATAGAATTTGATTTTGTTTTTTTTTTTTATTTTGTTTTTTTTCAATAAAGTTTTATTTATGTGTATGAATGTACGTCTGCGTAGTGGGTGGTTTTTGTGTGCCGTGTGTATACGCGAATAAGACTGTTGTCAATCGCAAGTGCCAAGAGGTCAGATACGGTGTGTCGTGGATTCGCTCCAGCCCCTGGAACTGGGAGTTCTCNTTCACTCAGGGTTGCTTTGGCTATTTGGGGTCTTTTGTTTTTCCAAATGAAATTAAGTACTTTTTTTCCCAAGCCTGTGAAGAAACTCTTGGAGATTTTAATGGGGATTGCATTAAATCTGTACAAGAGTTTGGGTAGAATGAACATTTTTACTCTATTAATTTTCCCAATCCATGAGCATGGGAGGTTTTTCCATCTTGTGATGGTCTTCTTCAGTTTCCTTCTTCAGGGATTTAAAGGTTTTGTTGTATAGATCTTTGGTGTCTTTGTTTAGGTTTGTTCCTAGGTATTTTATTGTTTTCGAGGCTATTGTGAGTGGGAAGGTCTCCTTGTATTCCTTTTTCAGTTGCTGTAGAGAAAGGCTGGGCTGGAGAGATGGCCTAGCGGTTAAGAGCGCCGACCGCTCTTACAGAGGACCCGGGTTTGATCCCCAGCACCCACATGGTGGCCGAGAACCGTCTGAAACTCCAATTCCAGGAGAACTCCAGTTCCAGGGGAATCCGACACCCTCTTCTGACCTTCTTGGCATTGCATGTCACAGGTGCACAGACCTGCATGTAGACAGTACATTCATATGCATACAGAAATAAATAAAATTTAAAAAAAAAGAAAGGCTACTGATTTTTCTAGGTTACTTTTGTATCCTGCCACTTTACTGAAGCTCTTAATCATTTCTAGGAGTTTTCTGGTGGAATTTTTAGCATCTCTTAAGTAAACAATCATATCATCAGCAAAAAAGATAGCTTGACTTCCTTTTTTCCAGTTAGTACTCCATTTATTTCCTTTTCTTGCCTTATTGCCCTAGCAAGTGTTTCAAGCAGGATATTGAAGAGTGGTGACTGGGCAGCTTTGCCGACTTCCTACCTTTAAAGGGAATGCCTCTGTTGTTTCCCCATGTAGGATGATATTGGCTGTGGGTTTCCTGTATATGGCTTTGATTACAATGAGGAATGATCCCTCCAATCCAGTTCCCTCTAGGGCTTTTAACCATGAAGGGGTGCTGGATTTTGTCAAAGGCTTTTTCTGTGTCAATGGAGATGATCATGTGATTTTTGTCTTTTAGTCCACTTATATGTTTGATGATATTTATTGATTTTCGTATGTTGAACCATCCCTGCATCTCTGGTATGAATTCAATTTGGTCATGATGGATGATCTTCTTGATGTGGGTCTGTATGCGGTTTGCAAGAATCCTGTTTAGAATTTTGGCATCTGTGTTCATTAATGAGATGGGTCTATAGTTCTCCTTTTTGGTTGTATCTTTGCCTCATTTTGGTATTAGAGTGATGCTGGCTTCATAGAAGGAATTTGGGAGAATTCCCTCTGTTTGTATCCTTCTAAACAATTTGAGTAAAATGGTTGTCTTTTTTAAATGTTTTATAGAATTCTGCCGTGAAACCATCTGGGCTTTTTTTTATTTGGGAGATTTCTTATTACATCTTCAGTTTCTTCGTATATTATGGGTCTATTTAAGTTGTCAATCTCTTCTTGGTTGAGCTTTGGTGATTCCCAGGATTTCAGATATTCATCCATTTCTTCTAGGTTTTCAAACTTTTTAGAGTATAGGTTTTTGAAGTATTCCCTTATGATTGTCTGGATTTTTTCATTATCGCTTGTGATATTTCCTTTTTCATCACAGATTCTATTGATTTGGAGTTGCAATTTCTTTCTTTTG
The DNA here is from genome assembly GCA_009823505.1 of Rhizomys pruinosus. Classification (NCBI taxonomy): domain Eukaryota; kingdom Metazoa; phylum Chordata; class Mammalia; order Rodentia; family Spalacidae; genus Rhizomys; species Rhizomys pruinosus. The sequence goes on from VZQC01005537.1 coordinate 1,594,195, forward strand.
GTTAACTGGGCCAGAGGTCTATCTTTTTTATTCTCTCAAAGAACCAACTTTTGGATTCATTGATTTTTGTTTTTTTTTTAATGTTTTTTTAAATATTTTATTTATGTGTATGAATGTACTGTCTGCATGTGGGTTTGTGCACCCGTGTCATGCAGTGCCACAGAGGTCAGAAGAGGGTGTCGGATTCCCCTGGAACTGGAGTTCTCCTGGAATTGGAGTTACAGACGGTTCTCAGTTGCCATGTGGGTGCTGGGAATCGAACCTGGGTCCTCTGCAAGAGCAGTCAGTGCTCTTAACCGCTAGGCCATCTCTCCAGCCCAGGATTCATTGATTTTTGTATTGTTTTCTTTGTTTCTATTTCATTGATTTCTGCTCTGATTTTTGTTATTTCTTCCTGTCTGTTTCGTTTAGGGTTCATTTGTTGTTGTCTCTCAAGTGTTTTTAGCTGCAGTGTTAGATCATTCAATTGTGCTCTCTTTTTCTGATGTAGGCACTCAGGTCTATAAACTTCCCTCTTAGGACTGCTTTTAAAGTATCCCATTGGTTTTGTTGTGTTGTATTATCATTGTCATTCAGTTCCAGGAATGCTTTTATTTCTTTATCTCTTCCTTGACCCATTCATTATTCAGAAGTGTGTTGTTTAGTCTCCATGTGTTCTTGTAGATATTAGGGCTTATCCTGGTGTTGATATTGAGCTTTATTGCACTGTGGTCTGATAGAATGCATGAAATTATTTCAGTCTTTCTGTAGTCGTGGAGGTTTCTTCTGTGTCCCAGTATGTGGTCGATTTTGGAGAATGTTCCCTGTGGTGCTGAGTAGGAAGTGTATTGTTATTAAGGTGGAATATTTGGTAGATGTCTGTGAGGTCCATTTGGTGTCTTGTATCATTCAGTTCGGATGTCTCTCTGTTTGTTATTCTTTGTCTGGTTGTTCTGTCCAAAGGACTTAGTGGGCTATTGAAGTTCCCTACTATGAGTGTGCTGGGGTTAATCTGTGCCTTGAGGTCCTGGAGAATTTTCTTAATAAAGTTTGGTGCACTAGAGATTGGTGCATATGTATTCATGATTGTGAAATCTTCATGGTCAGTTGTTCCTTTGATAAATATGTACTGGCCCCCTTTTGTCTCTTGGATTTCTTTTACTTTGAGTCTATTTTGTCTGATATTAAAATAGCAACACCTCCTTTCTTTCTGGTACCATTTGCTTGGAATATTTTTTCCATCCCCTCACTATAAGTTCATACCTATCCTTGAGAGTGAGATGTGTTTCTTGTAGATAGCATGTAGATGCATTTTGTTTCCTAATCCAATCTCCCAGTCTATGTCTTTTGATTGGGGAGTTTAGTCCATTAATATTAACCATTAAGGTTATAATTGAAAGATGCATGTTGCTTCCTTTCACCTTATTATTCGTTTCTATTTTTAGTCTTGGTTTCTACTTCTGCAGTTATGTTTTTATTAATTTCTCTTTCTATGTGCCTGGGGATAGTTGTTCCTCTCTTCTGTCCTTTGAATTGTTTCAAGTATTTTCTGAAGGGTTGGTTTTTCTGGACATGTATTCTATCATCTTGTCTATGCCATAGAAGATTTTTCTCTCTCCTTCAACTATAATTGACATTTTTGCTGGCTATAGTAACCAGGGTTTGTCGGGTCTTAGTCAGGTCCTGTCCTGGAACTGACTGGGCTGAGGAAAGGTAAGTGCGCTGCTCGCCTGTTCCCCAGTGTGCTGGATAGCTTTAGTGTCAACTTGACACACCTGGGTTGAGGGAGCCTCAATTGGGTAATTGGCTCCATTGGATTGGCCTGTGGCCACATCTGTGGAATATTGTCTGATTGTCGAGCAGTGTGGGAAGACCCAGCCCACAATGAGTGGTGCCACCCTGGGCAGGTTGTTGTGTACAGTTTAAGAAGGCAGGCTGGGCATGAGCCAGGGGAGCAAGCCAGTGAACAGCATTCCTCCATGGCCTGTGCTTCAGCTCCTGCCTCCAGGTTCCTGCCCTGAGTTCCTGCCTTGGGCTCCCTAGGTGATGAACTGTGACCCAGGAGATATAAGCTGAATAAACCCTTTCCCTCCCCAAGTTGGTGTTGGCCAGAGTGTTTTGTCATAGCAATGGAGGCCAGACTAGAACACCCAGCCTCCTCACTTCCCAGAGACACTCGGACACAGTGGGGAGTCCAGTCAAGCAGGAGTCCACTTTATTGCAAGCAGGGCAGTGACTTATATACAAAACAGCCACGAAAGGCATTTAGGCGTGAAAGCAAAATGACCAGTGTTCCTGCAGCCCCTCTGGCCCTCTCAGGCGGATTGGCGTACACGGCTGACAATTGTAACTCGTTGCCTCTTGTCCTTATCTTTCCCCAACCAGAGGTTTTGGCAAACAACCTGGGTCCCTCCTCCTCTACCTCCCCTCAGCACCATCTTGACCTGGCCGGCCGGGTGGACCCCATCAAGGATTGGCATCTATAGTCCTTTAAAACTGGGGATGCTTTGCTCCACGTTCTTCTTGTTTTCATATTTTGCACTGAGAAGTCAGTTGTAATTCTAATGGGTTTCCCCTTATGTGTAACTTGTTTTTCTCTTGTGGCTTTCAGAATTTTGTCTTTGTTTTGAGCATCTAGTGTTTTAACTATGATATGGTGTGGAGAGTTTCTTTTCTGATCTTGTCTGTTTGGAGTTCTGTGTGCTTCTTGTATTTGTATTGGTTTGTCTTTTTTTAGTTTGGGAAAATTTTCTGTTGAAAATCTTATCAATACCGTTCTCTTGGGGTTCTTCTCCTTCCTGTATTCCTATGATGCAGAGGTTTAATCTTTTCATTGTGTCCCACATTTCCTAGTTGTTCCACTTTTGTGTACTTTTAAATTTTGCATAATCTTTCCTTGAGGTTTTTAGTTGTTCAGTGTTATCTTCCAGGTCTGATATTCTTTGTTCTGCTTTCTCCATTCTATTTCTGAGGCTTTTTCCCATCCTTTCCTCTTGATTGGATGAGTGTTCTATTTCCTTTTTCATTTCATCCTGTGATTTCTTTAGTATTTCCATTTCCTTTTGGAGCATCTCAATCTCTTCTTGTAGCTCCTTGCTTCGCCAATTGGCTTCCTTTTTCAGTGTTTCCACTTCTCCTGAGTTTGTCATCTTCTTCTAGTTCTTTCTAGAGTTTGTCATTCTCTCCCTTTATTTCTTTCTGAAGTTTGTCATTGTCTCCCTCTAGGTCCTTCTTGAGTTTTTTATTCTCTCTCCTCAGTTCTCTGACTTGTTCTTTATATTCTCTGCAATTGTTCCTCTAAGATCTGTGTCCTGGGTCACCCCCAGCTGGATCCCACTGTAGGAATCTCCCACAGGGTTGGTAGAGCTTGGTGTGGAATTATCCTGCAACTTTCCCATGTAGCCCCTTCATCATGTCCCTGGCATGTGGGTTTCCCTTTTTGCCTGTATTCCGACGTGAATCACAAGTGGCTCTTCACTGTGTTGAAGCCTTACTTTGCTTGCCTCTTTCAGATGCCTATTTTTTCTCCTTGTTTATGGAGTGTTGACTTGTCTAGGTTTCAGGCTTTCAATTTTGTTTATATGTTGGAAGTCTAACTCTTCCCTTTCTGTTTTAAAGGTTCTAAAAAAAAAAATCCACTTAGACACTCCCTCAGCAATTCCAGTTGGCCAGAAGGTGGGGGTAGCGGGAGGGGGGGGCAGGGACTGGGTTATGCCTGGCCAGCAGCTACTCTGTGGTCCTGGGGAAGTCCCTGATCTAAGCTCTGTGCACTCCTCAACTTTCTTTTTTAAATAGTGTAGGTCTACTTGCCCAGAAGTGGCACTAGGCCCTTCCCTTCCATATCACTCAGCAATGAAGAAGGCCCCTCCGCATTACTCCATGATCAAGAAAAGGCCAGTCCGACAGAGGAAATTTCCCATGGAGGTTTTTTTCTTTCCAGGTGTGTCACATTAACATCCAAAGCAATCTAGCACATCATCTCTGGAAGTAAAAATGTGTAGTGATAATTCCATTGTCATTACAACATTGATAGTTTAAACTAGCATACATCTTCTAGTTTTCTTATTTAGAGAAATTTGTCAAGCTCAAGCTGTAGGCAGCCATTTAAAGTCTTTTCATTGAACTTGCTATATATTGGCCTAGTAATACGTCTCTTTCAAGATGTATGCCACTTTACATGCATTGTTTTAGTGATCAGGTTTTTCTTGGTGTTGGGCACAGTATACAGAAGGTCCTTTCCCTCAAGGAGTTCAAAGATAGATTGAAGGGACCAACTGAAGCCAATAGAGAAAGACAGGTATTATCTCAGAAGTCAGAATTCTGTTAAAACAAAAGCTGGGATGTTCTGTTTGGAGGTAGTGCTGTCTGGAAAAGCCTCACAAGAAATAACCCTTCCAGGCCAGCTGGGAATAAAGGGAAACTCTGTCTCAAAAAGACAAAAAAAACAAAAAAAAGAACAAACTCTGGAACTGAATCTTTTTTTTTTTTTTTTTTATATGGCAGAGTGTATGAACTCAGGTGGGGTAGGGGGCATGGAAAGGGAAATGACTCTAAATTGGATTGAGAAATGATGTATGATGTATTGAAAAAGTTTAATAACAATAAAAAAAGAAACATATGTCCAAAAGGCTTTCTATATCTGTTCTTCCTGCTCCTGGGCCTACCTTAAAAGCTCATTCATTTCTGGGGCTGGAGAGATGGCCTAGCGGTTGAGAGCGCCGACCGCTCTTGCAGAGGACCCGGGTTCGATCCCCAGCACCCACATGGCGGCCGAGAACCGTCTGAAACTCCAATTCCAGGAGAACTCCAGTTCCAGGGGAATCCGACACCCTCTTCTGACCTCCGNTGTCGTGCAATGCCGCGGAGGTCAGAAGAGGGTCTCGGATTCCCCTGGAACTGGAGTTCTCCTGGAATTGGAGTTACAGACGGTTCTTAGCCGCCATGTGGGTGCTGGGGATCGAACCCGGGTCCTCTGCAAGAGCGTCGGTGCTCTTAACCGCTAGGCTATCTCTCCAGCCCCATGTAACTTTCTTTAAACAGAACTGGCTTGACAAGTAGTTTCATTGTTGAAGTATGGTGCCCTCTAGTGTTGAGCTATGGAAGAGCAAGCCTGTGAGAGAAACCTGTATTTTAGAGCTTTTTGTTAGATGCTTACTTTGGTTTTGATTTATTTCTTTGGAGATAATTATCAATTCATGGTTTCTGATTTGATACTTCCAATGTGTGGATCAATTTGTAACTATAGGGATTAAAAATGGGTAAGAAATCCAGGTGGCACTAAGTACAGCCAAAATGATTGATTTAGTACAAGAAATAAACAACATCCCCAAAGAACGTAACAGATTGAGCTCTGAATCTGCGAATCGTTCTACCACCCATATCTGATGTTGCATGTAATGGGTCAAAAAAATGATGGAAAGATAAACATTAATAATAGATGAGTGATTCTATTTCCATTTGATAATTTTTAACATTCTTCTTCCTCTCTTACTCTATGATTCCATTTCCTTTCTGTTGCCATGATTAAAACATTCTGACCAAAGGCAACTTTGGCTTACACTTCCAGATCACAGTCCACCATTGACGGAAGTCAGGGCAGGAACTCAAGTAGCCCTGCTCGATATTTCATGCAGCATTACCTCCAACTAGGGAACTCACCACCAAGAAAGTGCAGCAGAAACCATGGAAGAAGGCTGCTTGGTAGCCCATTCATAGACCTGTATATAGCCAGCTTTCTTATCTAGCTCAGTACACTTGCCCAGGGTGGTTTCTGCTCACAATGGGCTGAGTCCACCCACATCAATTAACAATCAAGAACTCTCCCATGGACAAATTCACAAGCCATCTGATTCAGGTTTTTCCTCAATTGAAACTCCCTTCTCAGGAGACTCTTAAGCTGTGGCAAGTTGACACAGCTAACTGGTACAGTGAGATGCCATGCTTAGAGAAGAGTACATAAAACATAACTGGTTTAAGTAGTAGAGAGACTCTATTTCCAAGAAATCTAGAAACAAGTATTTTTGTGACCAGTACAAACAGTACTATATTCTGTGTATGCACTCTCATGTTTTATCTAGTCACCTGTGGCTAGACATTTGGGCATTTTGCTGGTTTGCCTATTGTGAATAAAGCTGCTTGGAATGTTTGCAGGTGTTTTTGCAGTTAAGTTTGTATTCCTACTAAACAAACAGGGATTGTACTATACCTTGATCAATACCAATATCAATACTAATATTGTCAGTACTTTTTAGTCTTTAAGTTACTTTGATCAATATTTTTGTTGAATGTCCTAATCTTGAAGTGTGTGTGATCATTTACAACCTGTATGATTATCAGAACAGTTGAGTGGAAGTATTCCAACTCGATATTTATTGCCTTCTCATCAGCTCTTTTGTTTGCTCCATTATTTTCTGCCTTGTGAACACATTATAAAGAAAATGACATGAGCATAGTTTATTCCCTGTTGGATTTTTAGGTTTTTATTTTTAAAGCAGATTTTTTCTGTGTAGCCCAAGTTGGCCTTGAATTCATGATCCGCCTGTCTCAGCCTTCTAAATGCTGGGATTACAGGAATATGCCACCATATCTTCCTCTCTATTGGCTTTGTATTTGTTTTTGTATTTTGTTATAGGGTCTTACTCTGTTAACCCTGCCTGGCCTGATACTTGTGATAAAGCCCTTTATATCATCAGACTCAAAGCAGTCCTTCTACTCCAGCCTCCCAAATGCTACAATTAAGATTTAAGCCACCAGGCCTTGCTCTTACTGGGTTTTGTATTAGTTACTTTTCTTTTTAAAAAATATTTTATTTTTATTTTATGTAAATGAGTGTATGGCCTGCATGTACATAAGTGCACCCATGACACTCAGTGCCTGTAGAGGTCAGAAGACAGCATTGGATCCCTCGCAATTGGAGTTATAGGCTGTTGTTAATTAGCTGCCATGTGGATGCTGGGATTCGAACTTGGGTCTTCTGCAAGAACAGGTAGTGCTCTTAACTACTGGACCATCTCTCCAGCCTTGTATCAGTTACCTTTCTTAATTGCTGTGACAAATACCTGACAAAAGCAACTGAAGAAAGGAAGGATTTACTGTGGCTCAGTTTTGAACATACAGTCTTTCATGGTGGGGAGGGCATGGCAGCAGGGGCATGAAGCAGCTGGCCATGTTGCATCTGCAGTCAGGAAGCTGAGCACAATGATTGGAATGCTGGTGTTTAGGCTGCTTTCTCCTTATTCTTTAATCCAGGACTCCAGGCTGTGGAAGCACCCTCGTATATACCCAGAGATGTGTTTCCTTTGTGATTCTAAATCCTATCAAGATTAACTATTATGGCTTTTAAAAGCACATGTCTTTGTGGAGTTGTTAGAGGTTATTCTAGGATTAAAAATAAGGATCTGGCCAGAGTGAGGGGATGCAACACAGGTAGGTCAGAGTTGCTGCCATCGCCATGACACTTGATAACCAGCATGAGCTCGCGGGAAGAATATGAAAAAGCAGAGCAACTCGGTTAAGGGAAAGCCCTGAGATTATGAGCATTCTGCTGCCACCGGCAAATAGAGGCCCCCATTATCTGTACCTCCAGGGACTCAGAGATCATGTAGCAGAAGCAGAAAAAGACAAACGAGGAAGAATCCAAGTAGCTTTGTGGCATTGTGTCCAGCCCTCTTGCCCTTCTCCTGTGTGCCTGGACCCAGTCCCACCATGCACGAGTTTCTTCCTGTAGTGCTCAAAGGCATTCATTCCCTTTGCCCTAAATCTGCAGCAGGTCCCTTTTGTGCTTTTTTGTGTGTGTGCTCAGGTAGCCCCTCACCCTCTGGGCCACTCCTGGGGGTGAAGGGGTTACCTCTTCCCAGTGTTTTTTATTCCTGTGGGGCACACCCCAAAGTATTAAAAGTAACTTTGTAATTTCTAAATATATATGTAATATGTATATGTATATATACATATATATGGATCTTTGATTTTTCACAGTGTGTCTTTAAATACTAAACTACATCACATGTTACTTGAATGCCCTTCTTGTCCTTTGCTCTGTAATCTTCCTATCTTCCACTTCTATGGGCTATTAAGTCCTTACACTATTTGCTACTTGTGGTGTTTGAATGATAGTGTCCCCCATAGGCTTTAAGTATTCAGACATTTTGTCTCCAGTTGGTTGCACTGATCTTGGAGGTCTTAGAAGGTGTGGCTGTGCTAGAGGAAGTATGTCACTGGGGCAGGCTTAGTGAGTTTAACAAGCCTTGCAGTCTCCAGTGTCTCTCTCTCTGCTTCCTGTGCTCATTGTGAGATGTGACCCTCGGCTTGCTGCTCCAGCCCCGGCCACCATGTTTCCTGCCACAGTGGACTCTGGTTTCCTGCCACGGTGGACTCTGATTCCCTGGAACCGTCAATTGTAAGCTCAAATAAACTCTTCCTTTTATAAGTTCCCTTGGTCATGGTGGTTTTATCACAGCAACAGAAAAGTGACTAATACAGTTATTTGGTACCAGAGAGCGGGCTGTTGGCTGTGAAGAACATGACTATGTGGATGTTTGGAGAAATGTGGAAGACTTTGGACCTTTGGGCTAGAAAAGCTGTTGACTACTGTAAGCAGGGCTTAACGGGCCATTCTAGTAGAAGCCTGGAAGAAAGCATTGCTGCAAAAAATGTAGTTCCAGGTGAAAATAAAGACTTAGGCAGCTTAGCTTTATTTTGATAAAGAGTCTGGCAGCAGTTTGCCCACAGCCCAAATGCTTGCCTGATGCTAAGTTGAAAAGCAATGGACTAATGTCTTTGGCGGAGGATATTTCAAGACAGCCTAATGTAGAAATGGTGGCGTGGCTTTTAATGGTGAATATTATACAGATCTACAGTGAAAAAGAGCAAATGGGGCAGAAGGAAATGCAGAATGTACAGTTTGGATCTGAAAAGTACACTAGGAAGATTAATGTTGGAGCCAAAGCATGTGAAGGAGAGGATCCCTTTCATAAGGAGACTAAAGTGATTAAGGAGAGGCCTAGAGATTTACAAGTAAACAATGGAAAAAGTGTGATTAAGGAGGGGCCTTGAGATTTACAAGTAAACAACAGAAATAGTACCTTCTGGGCATGACCACAACCTGCTAAGCCTCCAATTTTTGAAAGGAAAATACTGAAAGTGTTTTCTACTCCAACAAGTCCAGGGCAGAGAAAATTTGCAAATGTGTTTAAAGTAGGACAGTCCATCCTGAACTTGCAGCCAAACTCGCAATTTCATTCACGTGGTGCTGGCTTTAGAGGCAAGAAGGATGCAAGAGTGAAGGGGTTATCAGTTCTTCCTCCACGGTGGTTTATCAGTTCTTCCTCTGAGGTTTCAGAGAGCCACAGAGGCCAGGCAGAGTGCAGCAGGGGTGTCCCTGAATAAAGAAGGCCCTGATAGGCCATTGTGTGAAGCTGTGAATGTGAAGCCTGGTTGGCAGCGGAGACCCCAAGAAGACATTCAAGATGCCAGAGCTGTGAGATATTTGCCAAGGAGAGCTGCATACAGGGAGTGGTACCAGCCTAAGAAAGAGATGTATGTTGCACTCAATCCTGGAAGAACTGAGCCATCTAAGCCCTTTGGAAATAAATTCCCAGAAGTCACATATGGAGCTACTGGACTTGGTGTTTGCCCTGCTGGTTTTCGGTCTTGTTTTGGTCCAGTATTTCCTCACTATGCCTCTATTCCTCCCTTTTGGAATGGGAATGTGTATTCAGTTTCACTGTATGTAATTTGCCTTTTGATTTTACAGGAGCTTACAGTTAAGAGATTGGCCTGGGTCTCAGACTTTGGAATGTAAACTTTTGAATAGAATTGAGACTGGTAAAGATTATGGGGACTTTTAAGGTTGGACTAAATGCATTTTGCATTTTATATGGTAAGGAGCCTATGGGGGCCAGGGAGTGGAATGTGGTGGTTTGAATGATAGTATCCCCCATAGGCTTTAAGTATTCAGACATTTTGTCTCCAGTTGGTGGCACTGTTCTTGGAGGTCTTCGAAGATGTGGCCGTGCTGGAGGAAGTATGTCACTGGGGGCAGGCTTAGGGAGTTTAACAAGCTTGTGGTCTCCAGTCTCTCTCTCTGCTTCCTGTGCTCATTGTCAGATGTGACCCTCGGCTTTCTGCTCCATCCCCGGCCACCATGCCTCCCCGCCGCAATGGACTCTGATTCTCTGGAACTGTCAATCTTAAGCTCAAATAAACTCTTCCTTTTATAAGTTCCCTTGGTCGTAGTGGATTTATCACAGCAACAGAAAAGTGACTAATACACTACTGTTTGCTTTAAATAGTTTCTTCTGGGGAAATTTTTAAAGAGGGGGAATCTTCCTATGTTTACTTGTTTTGGTGGCCATAATTCTTTTGTAACATGAGAATAGCTATTCGGAAGCTTTTGTCTTTCATCCTGAAGTATTCTTTTGTAGTGAAGCTCTTCCAAGTAGCAAAAAAACTCTTAACTTGTGTGCGTGCATGCATTTGTTTGTTTATTTATTTATTTATTTTTGAGACAGGATCTCCCTTTAATCCCAGCTAGCTTGGAATTCGATACATAGACCAGGCTGGCCTCGAAGTCACAGATTTGCCTGCCTCTGCCCCTCTGTCTCCTCTGCCTCCTCTGCCTCTTAGATGAAAGGCATGCACCATCATGCCCAGCTGTATAAATATTTTTAGATTTTTACTAGATAGTCTTCAGGGTTGGTTTGTCCTCTTGCTCATTCTTTTGCAAGGTGTCTTATCTTTTAACTGGCATTGTTTATAATAAGAAATCAGCTGTCCTTCTTGATATTGTGTACAAGATGCCCCCCCACACACACACCTTTCCCCTGGCATTCTTGAAGATTTTTCCCTTTATTAATGGCCCTTACCCGTTGACCATGACTTGATAATCTGTTCTTGTTCATTCTGGTTTGGGGATCCTTAAGTTTCTTAGATTTGTGAATCGTGTATGGTCTTCTCAAAAAAAATATGAACTCAAAGTGCTTGTGGTTCTAAATACCTTGGACAAAGAATTACGAAGACTGTGTTCCCACCCTTCTTCTTTGCTTCACTTTGATAGTTCTGATTCCTGTTTCTTCTGTTATGCCTAGTTTGCTGTTTATCCTCCTATGTCAGCTTTTTCAGATGCAAATTTCCATTTGTTTCTTCCTTCTCTTTTCTATTTCTTCATTGTGATGCTTATTTAACATCTAATTCTGTCATCTATCATTTCTAGAGTTGTTTTGATTGCACACACACACACACACACACACACACACACAGAGAGGCACGTACACCCTTCTTGCTTTTAGATTGTGTTTTCCTCTTTAAACTGGTTGAGTTTTGTTTCCTAGGCTTTTTGTTCTGTTACTTTATACCTGGAAGGCAATTGTAATATCACTCCAAAATGACTAGAAGCAGAAATCCATAGTATATGGTCTATCCCACAGCATTCCCTCTCTTAATTATACAAGATCTCCAATCACTTGTAGCTTTTGGCTTATATTTGACCAGTGTAAAGTAGTGACTCCCTGTTGGATTTTTACATGGTGCTTGTGCTCAAAGCAGTTCACTAGCAAAAATACTTATATTTTAGGCCTTTTAGTTTTAAAACACTTGCAATTAAAATTGGCTTAAATATGTCCATCCATGGTGCTTTGGTATCACACATCATACTGTGCCTACCTGAACATGAATAAGTAAGGCATTTCCATAGCTGTGGAGACATGAAAAGTGACTTATTTTGATCATTTAACACTGTGAAATATATTTATGGTTTGGATCACCAGTTAGCTAATTATCATCCTTCATACTCTTCTGTTGCTGAAGACATTTTCATGACATTTTTTTTATTGATGTTTTGTGTATTTCAGACATTTACATTCTTTTTACTAAAAATTGAATTACCATCAATTGAGTAAATTTTACTTAAATATGTTTCAAGTTGTCAAGTCTATTTAACTTTTTTCTATCCCTATTTTTACATTTTAAAAACACTTCTTATAAAACAATAATATATCCATATAAAAGAATTCAAGTCTCCTTTTTGTGATGTAATGTACTTTCGGGAGGTTTCAGGGTCAGAGAGATGGCTCTGCAGTTAAGAGCACTCACTGACTTTCCTTGCAGTGGACCTGGGTTCAGTTCCCAGCATCAACATGGTGGCTAACACATCCATACTTCTAGTTACTGTAAGGTTATGGCGCGCTCCCCCCGGAATGAAAAGCCACGAGGTCTGAGTTCTTCGGAGCAAAGTTTAATTCAGAGTAGCTGGGGCTAGGCTTAGGGGAGAGGTAGAGCCAAGCACAGAATGGCCTCTGGCTTGGGAATTTAAGGGAGAAGGTGGGGATGGGATTCAGGGGGAGTGGGGGTGGGCGGAGTCTGGAATCTGGCTTCCAGAAGGGCGAGGTGGAAGATTCCTGGGTAATTGGTGGTGGCCTGCTTTAGCATAGCCAAAGGCTATGCCTGGTATTGCAGGTTCTTGGGCAACTTGGATCTTAGGTGACTGCATTCCGATGGGCTTCTGGAGCTCACACCCTGACATTCCAGCCTTTTGTTCCTATAGGGAAAAGGGGCGGAGATCCGTCTTCTGTAGCTACTTCAAGCTGGACTGGGGAGAAGTTCTGGGGGAACAGCTGTCAGGCTGGAGGGTTAGAGTCCAGTTTTTTATTTTGGCTGCTTGGGGTACTCTGCCTGGTGGGTTTGGTCCAGATCGATAGTGGCCAGTACTTAGTGGATGTTTTCTCTGCAACTGAAAGGACAAGCTGGTTGAGTCTTACATGAGTATACCAGTGCAGGGACCAACAGGGGGCTACAGGGTGCATTAGCAATTGGAGGGTCCCAGTCTAGGGAATGCAGAGGGAAAAAGGATGTGTACCCTGGTTTGAGAAATTGGAAAAAGTTTTAGTACACAGAGCTCTAGAATGAGGGCCAGCTTTAATACACGGGGCTCCAGAATGAGAGCCATAACCATGAGAATATAAAAGGTGGTATTTTCTGGCATGGCACATTAGATCTGTCATCTATCTCTGAGATATTTTCTAACATGACACAGTAGATTCCTAACTTGGCACAGTAGGTCTCTCACCTATTTCTCTGATAATAACCTATTTCATTTTCTCTTCTTTAGATTACAGTTTCCTGTTGGGGTGTTTAAAACCACACAGTTAGCTCAGATAAATGAAGTTTGTTTTGGTGTTAAGGTCAGTTGAGGTTCTGGTCCTTAACGGGTCACTCAGGCCTTGCGCCTGGCTCTCTTCACCAGTTCCATCTATGTGAGGACAAGGTCAGGCCTTGCTTGACCAGAGCTTCCCTTTGAAGCATGAGGAGTCTCTCCTCTATATGGACTTTCCTCCTTTGACTGGACACTGGCAGGATGAAGTCCTTTTAAGTGAATCTCCAAGACTTCCCTGGCTCGGGATGACTGGTGACTCGCTGCCACAGGACATGCACAAAGTTGCGGATGCAGGACCCTAGGACCCAAGTCGACCTCAGAGGGTGGGGGCCAAAATATTGTCCCATCAAATCCCTCTTGCCAAATCAGATTAGAGCTTTAAGTGTGGTTGCTAAACCTCCAAGAGGATTGTTTGAATTAATTTGGTACATTAATTACCATACAACTCCTAAGTAAAGCTTGAACATTGACTTAAGCACTGTTAATAAATTCTTAATTGCTGTGGCAAAAATATTCTGACTAATAATAAAAGCTCATGGTAGGAGCCTGGTAGTGGCTGCAGCACAGGCTAGGAAAGGATGCTATTTACTGGCTTGTGTTGCTGGCTCATATTCAGCCTATTGTATACAATATAGAAATATCTGGCCAAGAATGGCATTGCCCACAATGGGCACAGGCCAGTCCAATGAAGGCAATTATTGAGGTTTCTCAGCTCAGGTGTATCAAGTTGACATTAAACCTATGCAGTAAGTCCTACAACTTGTTCTTTAAGGTCTATGAAGGTCATTCAAGTACTCAAAGTACAATGATTTAAACCATGCAAGGCAAAAGTTTCTAACAACATAGGCCATGAAACAAACCCAAGATAATAAAGGGGTTAAAAACAGTACCTTCTCAAATGAAGGCCATGTCACTTGTCCCCAGATTTTGAATTATAGCTTTGAAAAGGAAAGGGAAGGGGGGGCATTGTCACATACCAGCAGCAGGCAGATAATACTCAGGGCTCACCCAAATTGGTTACATTTGCACTGTCCGTGTGGTCACCGGAAGTAAAACCTAATTTTTCCCAAAGATATTAAAAGTAACATGTGCAAAGTATAACAGATATACAAAACAATTTTAGTATATATGGGTAACTATATGTCTGTTTCACTTCAGGCTGTAACTAGGTATATAGTACCTGGTAGGTGGAACACAATTTCTTGTATATGTCATAATTACATTATAGAATTTTTAAAAGTGAACAGTACTTCATGCATACACTCATAAATAAGGTTCTAATAAATACATTTGGCGATGACACTTTGTAAAGGTTGTGCTAAGCAAAGGCACATGCATTGTAATCATACAGATAGATCTTAATATGCTGTTTAACAATGTCATACACACATATTTATGCACACATTCCTTTAAGAGATTTTATCCTAGCAGTTGTATTGAACCATCATATGCATTGGAAAAAACACCTTTAGAAACATTATTTTAAAACATGCAGCTCTGATTAATTGTGCTGCCAAGGCTAAGATGACATCTTGTACCTTTGGTTTTAAAACTATGATCTTATTGAAATACTTTAACAAGTGATGGAAAACAGAATTATATATAATAATTAAAGAACTGACAATATCAAAGGTACTTAGGCTATTTTATTGGAGGGAAGGGATTGCAGGGGAAGCAATGTGTCACTGTCCAAGTACCAGAGTATGAATGAATCCAGGGATTTTTTAAAAGTGGTCTCTGGTCAGAAGGACGGTGGCATAGCACAGGAGAGAAAAAAAAATGTTAGTGAACCCGTAAGGGTCAAAAAATCAGGTCTTCAGACATCTGGAAACAAGAAAAAAACTGGAAGAGAAAATTTTTAGTTGTAATACCTGTGGAAAAATACTTTGGACAGAGAAGAAATAAAACCTTCAGATAAACAGTGTAGAAACCTAGGAACCCGGGTTCAAATCAGGCCTTTGAAAAAAAATTTTAGAGGCATGCCAAAAGTAAACTTAATTTTTGTTTGTGCGCAACATAGAATAAAACAAGTTTGAAGTGGCCACTTTGTTTTGACAAAAAACACAGAACATGGACACATGACAGTTACAAAGACACATTGAAGAACGGTTATGACAAACGGTTATAACACAGACAGGTTTGGACAGACACATGACTTAACTGTATCCATTAACTCTGGACAGTGGGAAAATCTCCTTTTATCTAAAGTTGCCCTCCCTTGTCCAGGGCTGTAGACAATTATCACATTTACAAAGAATTACTTAGAGTTTAAGACATTTGTTTAGGTGGAAAATAGACTATGTTTTACTGTGCTTTGCAGCACAGCCTGTTCTCATACACCTGCGAAGTATGGTGGACTGGGTAAGCAGGAAAATCTGATGGCTTGTGTATATTATGTGCTAATTTAATGAGAATGTATTTAGTTAGTGGAAAAATCAAAAGATCCCAGCCAAGTGAAAGTTTACTGCCTGAGGCAAAAGCTGGATGCAGGTTGGGCAGGGTGTGGTCAACACACCTTCTTAATCTCAGACTCAGGGGCTTGTATCCTGAAGCAGACAAAATGGATTTCTGAATGGGGTTTAAAAGGAAAAACAATGAAATGGAGAATGTCAAAATCTGAAATCATCCCTTAAAATTTAGGTAAAAGTTTTGTAAGCAAAATATAAAAACCAAAATTGTGAAAGGATCAGAATATGCCATTAAATAAATTGCAAGAAAATTAGAATATAGAAATATAGTATTAGTTATTACAAGGTCTGATGTAAATTTAGGCTTACTGCCACGTGATCTTACTGTGGCTCAGCAGAAATGGGGCAGGTGTGCAGCAGACTGGGGAAAGGAGAGAGATGTACGAAGGAAGTAAAGTTCTTTAGCCTCAGAAGATAGGGGAATGACGTGGAAGACAAGTCCTCTAATGGGAAGCGGCGTGGAGGCGTACATCCTCTAAAGGGGCTGGGTCAGAGACTCCAGGTCTGGAGTGTCTCTGAAGCAGAACAGGAGGCTAAAATGAAGGAAGAATTGGAGAGTAGACAGGCAGAGAGGACGGAGAAGGAAGACGGAGGGAAGCAGGAGAGAGTACCGCCTTTGCACGGGAACCCAGTTCAAGCCTGTGGATTGAAAACAATGAGGGGCTAATGCTGGGAGAAGCACAGGGAGAAGGGAGGAGTACAAAGGGAATGAAGTGGAGAGAGAGAGAGAGAGAGAGAGAGAGAGAGAGAGAGAGAGAGAGAGAGAGAGGGGATGTCTGGAGAAATACTTGGCTGGCAAGTCCAGGGGTTGCAAAATGTCATGGCACCAATAATATTAAGTGTAAAAAGCAGGAAACAAAAGGCACAGGAGGCATAGGTCACTCTAGGAGCATGCTTTACTTCCACGTGGGACAGCCAGCATGAGCCGCCTGCAGACACATGTGGGACCAGACAGCATGGCCCGGGGCAGAGAGAAAGGGGTGGGATGGGGAGAGAGAGAGAGAGAGAGAGAGAGAGAGAGAGAGAGAGAGAGAGAGAGAGGTCTGTAGGAAGGAAAAGGATTCCTTTTAGTCTCAGAAACCACCCACAGATCTAAGGCGCGTCCGCCCTTAGATCTAGGTGGGCGCTCAGAGACCCCAGTCTGTGTGACCAGTGTGGGAATCTCTGAAATCGGGGCTTGCACTCTGTGAAGTCGGCGTCCGAAAATCACAGAGAAGCCAAAATTCGGGTCCAGATCTGTCCCCAGCGTCCTGGTAATAGACAGCAAACTGGACAGGGAAAAGGTGGAGAGGTTCCCTGATTTAGCGGCACTCAGGGATCAAAACGGAATGGAACGGGAGACTAAAAGAATGGAAAAAGAGGATCGGAGAGAGCAGTAGTTAGAACAGGAAGTGTCGAGGCAGAGGGGCAGCTAGAGGGGGCCAGAACAAGTTACACAGAGGTAGGTGTACACAGAAGTAGGGGTGGGATCTCCCTCACTCAGGTGCCCGTCCGGCGGCCACCTGCGAGGCGACTTAAGAAGTATTACCATGAGGGCCACACGTTAAACCCCCGTCTCGAGTCATCAGAGTGTGATGAGTGCCAATGAGTTGAAACGACTTGCAGCGGAACCGCGGATTAGGGCCCAATCAGATCCGTAGCCCGAGAGCTGTGAAACCATAACACACACTCTTAACTCATCACAGTCACACGGGAATAGAGTAGGTAGGATAAGGAGAGGAGAGAAGGTACCTGGTGGCCGAATTGTGGTGGATGTTGTTGAGGCCTGCGTCTGTGTCTGGCTTACCGGCTACTCGGAAGCTACTCTGAAGCTGTTCCGAGGGGCTGGGGGGGGGGGGGAAAGGTGATCCGAGTCACCGGCACCAGATGTAAGGTTATGGGCGCGCTCCCCCAGAATGAAAAGCCACGAGGGTCCTGAGTTCTTCGAGCAAAGTTTAATTCAGATAGCCTGGGGCAGGCTTAGGGGAGAGGTAGAGCCAAGCACACAATGGCCTCTGGCTTGGGAATTTAAGGGAGAAGGTGGGGATGGGATTCAGGGGGAGTGGGGGTGGGTCGGAGTCTGGAATCTGGCTTCCAGAAGGGCGAGGTGGAAGATTCCTGGGTAATTGGTGGTGGCCTGCTTTAGCATAGCCAAAGGCTATGCCTGGTATTGCAGGTTCTTGGGCAACTTGGATCTTAGGTGACTGCATTCCGATGGGCTTCTGGAGCTCACACCCTGACAGTTACAAAGGATCTGACACCATTTTCTGGCCTTTATGGTGCGCTTAATATACATGTAAACTGGGCTGGAGAGATGGCCTAGCGGTTAAGAGCACAGACCACTCTTACAGAAGACCCAGGTTCGATCCCCAGCACCCACATGGCGGCCGAGAACCGTCTGAAACTCCAATTCCAGAGCTCCAGTTCCAGGGGAATCCAACACCCTCTTCTGACCTCTGCAGCATTGAACGACACGGGTACACAAACCTACATGTAGACAGTACATTCATACACATACAGAAATAAATAAAATTAATAAAAATATATATATACATGTAAACAAAATACTAATACAAACAAAATAAAAAATAAATTTTTTTTAAAGGAAAGTAGGATTTTTTTGTGTTTTTTTTTTGTACTGCTGCTCAAATCCAGGGTCTTGCACTGCTAGGCAAGTGCTCTACAACTCAGCTAAGTTTCTCCATACAGAACCTTTGTTGTTCTTTTTAAGTTATTTTTAAGTAGGAATTCACCCTTACTTTCTGCCCTTCATTGTGGAAGAAACATTTGATGGAGTCACTGACACATATGGTTTATTTATCTCCTATCTGCCTGCCTTGGCCTCCAAGATGCTGTTCTGTGGGAGTTCTCTTTCAGCCACTTGAAATTCTTTTTCTCAGCCTTCTTTTTCTTTGCTGTTTTATTTATTTATTTTTTTGTTGTTGTTAATGCCTTTTAAAGTTTTACTTTTTGATGACCTTTATTAAATTTGTTTTTTGACAATTTTATATATGTATATACTACATTTTAGTTACTCTCGGCCCCCCCCCCTTTTGTCTACCTCCCTCTCTTGTCAACCCTCCCCTCAAGTCCCTTTCCCACATTCATGTCTTGTTTTGCTTTGTTTTGAGACTCATTGGGTGTACTTGGGGCTCTGTGCATGAACATGGGCTTAGAACTATCCAGTAGAGCCTGCTTGGCTCAGCAGCAGGTACACCACCACAGACAATGACTGCCCTCCCCCAAATCTTATCTGTCCAACAGGGAGGGATATCTCTGTACCCTGAGCCTTTCCTCACTCTGCAGTTGACTGTTGACTGGCTCAATCTTGTGCAAACAACTCTAGCAGCTGAGAGATCCTGACTGCAATGGCTGTGTCAAGCCCAAGAAACATTTAGCAGCCCTTTCCCCCATCTTCCTGCTCTTAAATTCTTTCCACCAGGAGGCTTCCAGGGAGTGCTAGAAATGTCCTGCATGCTAAGCACCCTTGAGTCTGCATTCACTGCTGTTCATTTACGAAGTGAATGAGGCTGAGAATAAGCATTTGTGAATGGGTAAAAATATAGAAAAAATAATTGTTTACCTACTAACCAAATCTTGTAACTAGACTCTTTGATATCTCCTCCAAAAATCCATGTGGCTCCAGAGAGGTTTAATATCTGTCCTAGCCCTGTCTCTAAGTAGTCTTTACCTCTGAAAAAAATTCTCCTTGCCAGGTATGGTGGCACACATCTTTAGTCCCACCAGAGGTAGGCAGATCTGATCGAGGCCAGCTTGGTCTACATGGGGATTTCCAGGCCAGCTAGACAATAGAAAGACCCCATCTTTAAAAACAAGAAGACCAAAACTTGTGTGTGTCAGCTTCTCTTATCCTAAATGTTTGGACCAGATCAGTAGTAAAGTCAGACCTAGGACCAAATATTTTCTGAACAAGGTTTTGTTGATGGTTGTTTTTGTGCTGCAGCAACAGAGCTGAAGAGTGACAGTGAGGGTAGCTCACAAACCTAGAAATCCAAGCCTAGAATATTTACTCTCTAACCTATAAACTAAGATCTCCCATCTAGTTTTCATTTTCAAAAAGTTTATGGCTTTCTGTGATCCTTCAAGATCAAGTCTACCAAAGGTATTTAAAAAATTGTTCCATTTAAAAGTTGCCAACATAAATAATTGCCTAAAAAGAACTTGGTCTTAATATTTAAAAAAAAAAATAAAAGGAATAGAAAATGATTCTCCTTGAATGTTTAGCAAGAGAACTTTGATCTAGAACATTCTGTGATGTTAGGGTGTCTTTTTCTCCCCTTAGTACTTTAAGGTCCAATAGCTATAAACAAATTGTGCTGACAGTTTTATTTGCTTAATTGCTTTTTAAAATAATTGATGATATTTAAAGACAGTTCATTTCTGTTAGTAATTAAAGCTGCTTAAAAGTCACAAGTGCATGTTTTGAAGGTAAAAAATTCACAGCAATTAAGTTGTGACCACCAGTTATAAATAAAAAACCTTTTTAATATCATTACTGTTCTCCAGATTTTGTCCCATTGTTATAAAGCATTTCTACATATACATGCTATGTGAAGGAGACTTCTTCAATGTCCAAGTGTACCTGCCCTAGCTGGTCTCAAAAAAAAGAGAATATTTCATTTTTGCTGAATGTTTATAGAGCTACTCCAACTGATCCCTGATTATTCGTTAGTTGTTAGCATAAATTAAGTACTTAACATTGTATTGCTCTCCTGTGTAACACCCATTGAATTGTAAATAGTTTAAATACTTTCTTTCCATAACCTTGTCTCTGGGCATGGTGGTCCATGCCTTTAATTCCACCACCCTGGGCAGAGGTAGGCAGGTTTCTGTGAGTTAAAGGTCAGCCTGGTCTCCAAATAAAACTTCCAGGCCAACCAGGGTGAGACCCTGTCTCAAAAAATAGATGGGAGGAAGGAACCAAGGAAGGATTCTAAGGTAATAAAGATGAGAAGTATGTGGTACCACTCTTCAGAGTCCTCAGTTTTTAGTATTTAATGTTTCTTCTTTACGTCTGTCTTGTGTAGACTTCTCTGCATCCAGTACCTAGTACAGCTGTAGAGGCAATGAAGTGCTTTATATATTTTTGCCTTGTATTGTAGTTATGCTTTTTTTGTCTTTTTGAGGCAGGGTCTCTCTGTATCCCCAGCTGTCCTGGAACTCACTATGCAGATCAGGCTGGCCTTGAACTCTCAGAGATCCACCTGCCTCTGCCTCCCAAGTGCTGGGATTAAAGGCATGTGCCAATAAGCACTTATATGAGTTAATACCTGTCTGAAAGTAGCCTACAGATGCTAAACTACTACACTGTTAGGTTGACTTAAGTATTATTTTTCCCTCTTCTGTAACTGCCAAGACTTGGGACTGGAGAGATGGCTCAGTGGGTAAGAGTACTGATGTCTCTTACATAGGACCAGTTGGATTCCCAGCGCCAACATGGCAGCTAACAACCATTGTAACTCCAGTTCCACCAGATCTGACACTGTCTTTTGACCTCCACAGTCACTGCATGACACAGGTGTACCTACCTTACATACAAACAATAGTCATAAACATAAAATACACATAATAAATAAAATATTTTAAAAAATAACTTCTGTTAGGTGTGGTGGTAGATGCCTTTAATCCCAGCACTCAGGAGGCAGAGGCAGGTGGCTCTCTGTGAGTTCAAGGCCAGCCTGGTCTACATAGTGAGTTTCAGGTCAGCTGGGGTAAAGGGACACCCTGTCTCAAAAAAAAAAAAAAGATAAATAAATAAATAAATCTGCCAAGACAAGTGTTGAGATACAATGGGAAATGTGTATGTTTTTAGTGATATTTTTATGAGTCCAAAATTAACATTATCATAGACATTTGATGGTAGTATAACATGGTTCTCTTGTCAGTTTTAAGCTAAAAGACTTTCACAAATCTGAATTGTTTACTAAATTATGTTTTTCTACTTGAAATTTTATATCTCAGTAAAAATCAATGCATTAAGATCTGGTGAGTATATCTTAAATATATAGAAAAAGTTGGCAATAATATTTTTCTTTGTCTAGGTCCTGGGAACACCAACAAGAGAGCAAATTAGAGAAATGAACCCGAACTACACAGAATTTAAATTCCCACAAATCAAGGCACATCCTTGGACAAAGGTGAGTCATAATGAGTTTTTGAGAAAGCACACCAACTAATGATGAACTGAAACTTGAGTTTATTATTGTTCTTAAGCTAAACTATTTTAAAACCAGATATAATATCTGCCTAAACACAAGTAATGTAAAGATAGTTGAGTGGTTATATTTCAGTGTTCCTCAATTGTATAGTTTTGTTCCTATTGATTTCCTGTAGACAATTACCAGCTAGCCTGGGCATTCATTTGCAAGGTAAGAACAAAGTACCTACATTATTAAAATAATGGGACAGAATCTTACATATAAATGACAATGCAAATTTTAAAACTTAATTTATTCGAATAGAAATGCATACACAGTTACATAATTCAGTAACACTCCATATATTCCCTTTATTCTTCTAAACTGTTAAAACACAGATTTTGTTATAGCTGTTGTATATTTTCATTGTCCTATTGATACTTCAGAAATAGTAATTTTTTTTTTTTTTTTTTTTTGGTCTTTTCAAGACAGGGTCTCCCGGTAGCCCCAGATGTCCTGGAACTCACTCTGTAGACCAGGCTGGCCTTGAACTCACAAAGATCTGCCTGCCTCTGCCTCCTGAATGCTAGGATTAAAGGCGTGCGCCACCACACCCAGCAGAAATAGTATTTTTAAAAGCAGGTATAATCTTGCTAGTTACATGTTTTAAAAACAATTAGTGGGGCTGGAGAGATGGCCTAGCTGTTAAGAGTGCCGACTGTTCTTGCAGAGGACCCGGGTTCAATCCCCAGCACCCAATGGTGGCTGAAAACCGTCTTTAACTCCAGTTCCAGGGGAATCCGATGCCCTCTTCTGACCTCCGCGGCATTGCAGGACATGAGTGCACAGACCTACATGCAGACAGTACATTCATACATACACAAAAATAAATAAAATTAAATAAAAAATTAAAAAAATAAAAAATAAAAAAAATAAAAACAATTAGTATGTTTATAGGATGTCATTAGCTGTTAGAAAAGCTTAAGAGTTTCTCCGCCTCAGTTTGCATTATAAGATGAAATGAGCAAAGCAGATAATAATGTTAGTATTTATAGATAAGAGTATTTGTAGCTGTCTTGTTTTACAGATTCAGAAACTGGCCAGAGATATCAAATGCATTGTCCAGGACTACATAGGTGGCTTGCGATAGTGCTAGTATTAAGCTAGTGCTTGTTCATGTGTGCACACGTGTTTAATGCTGGATCTTTCCAACCTTGCAGAGCCATGCATAATTTATATCTCTGTATATGTACTTGTAGGTTAGAAATGGTCAGCGTATTCCTATGTATTTCAACCAAGATTTTCTGTATTTAAAAATGTCCACATAATAATGTTTCATGCATTGATAGTTCATTTAGTGATTATAAAAACTTTATAATTGGCCGGGCGTGGTGGCACACTCCTTTAATCCTAGCATTCGTAGGCAGAGGCAGGTGGATCTTTGTGAGTTCCAGGCCAGCCTAGTCTACAGAGTGAGTTCCAGGAGAGCAGGGGCTACAGGGAGATCCTGTCTCGAAAAGACAAAAAAAAAAAAAAAAAAAGCTTTATAATAATAGCCGGGCATGGCAGTGCATGCCTTTAATCCCAGCACTCAGGAGGTGGAGGCAGGCTGATCTCCGAGTTCAAGGCCAGCCCAGTCTACATAGCAAGCTCCAGGTCACTGAGACTAAAGGGAGACCCTGTCTCAAAAAGACCAAAAAAAAAAAAAAAATATATAAGAGGTGAAGCAATTTAATACAGTAGATAAAATAATTTACACTCCCCAGAATCAAAGTCTGCTTGGTTTTTTCTTTCTCTTCCCTGCTTTTGTCTTATCTTCTTAATTACATGATGATTACAGGTATTTCTTTAATGTTCTCAGTCTCATTACCTTTCCAGAAAAATGCTCATTACTAATTACTTCTTTCCTATTTTAAACAAAGAAGTCAGAAATATTTTAGTGCCAGAAGTATAGGTTGACTCTTTCATTCTCGTGATGTTGCCTCTTTCATTTTAAAATTTATGATAAACATTTTTAATCTTTTTACTTAAGGTTTAATATTTAATATTAGGATCCTCAGTGACCTATTTAGATTTAGAGGCCAAGTAGTAATTTGGATCGATTAGAATTATTACAAGTCAGTGTTTACTGTAAATGATTATTAATGTCAGTATTTAACGAGACTAAAAATCAAATAAAACAACAGAGAACTCTGGGTATTAAGAACCAAGAAATATCCCAAAATACAGATTTATATAAGAATATGATTTATTTTCTTTGTTCTGCATATCTATATTTCCATATTTTCTTTAATACTCCTTTTTCTCAAGGAAGAAAGGGAAATTCTAAGTATTTACCACATATTATCCTCGGTATGGAGTTGACAACTACAGTGATAACATTGAGGTTATGGAATTCTGTTTAACAATCAATACTTCTACCAACATTAATGTGTGTCTTATTACACATTTCCCCACTTGATTTTCTCTCTATATTGGAAGCATTAGCCAAAATGAAATGAGAAGAATGACTGACTATAAAATGTAGCCAGCAGAAAGAGCTATGTTGAATTTGTGTGCTTTAAAGTTTGCTTTGTCTTCTTGAATCTCACTGTTTCTATATAATCTCTAGTACTTTTCAACCTTCAGTAACATGTATTACTTTTACTTAGCCCTTCTTCTCTATACTGTGTGTAGAATAATGGCTCAATTCTCCTACCTTTTTCTAGCTATTAAAATTAATGTGAGCCCTTTAATTATATACTGTTCTTTGATGATTTGGTTTTGCCTTTGTACAGTAGTCTATAAAGAGTAAATTTGTATCATTATATATACAAACTTGAGTGGTACAGAGAAATTCCATGCTTCATCCAGTGAGGTAATATGCTTGTATTATTATCAAAATTAAAAGATAAAACTTGGGATTCCTAGGTGTGATACAGTCCTTTCTTCTTGCATCCTCCCATTATGATAATTTATAACAACTTGACAAAATTAGGATTAAAGGCGTGTGCCACCATGCCTGGCTAAGTTTCTCTCTTAAAAAAAAAAAAAAAGTCATATATATATATATATATATACATATATATGTATATATACATATATATATGAGTTCTTTTTATATATATACATATATATACATATATATGTATGATGTTTTGTATATTTCAGACATCATTTCTCAGTTCAGTTTAGACATCTTTCCCTTTCCCCTACCCCACCCCAGATCATGCACTCTGCCATAACTATCCTGCATCTTTCTCTCAGTCTTTTTTTTTGTGTGTTTAGGAATTCACATTTTCCTCCTTTAATTTTATATTACTCTAAAATATGCACAAATACTTTCCACTCATATACAGTAATTACAGAGTTTGAAAGTAAGTGGTGGATCAATTCTAGAGCCTGTTAAGAGATTTACATTATATCAACATAGTTGCTTTCAGATAAACAGAAATATAACAAAAATGTTGTTCAGCTTGCCTTTCCTCTGGGGATTTGGTGTTAGCATCCACAAATGAGGGAGACCATTCACCACTTGTTTTTCTGGGAATATGTTACTTCACTTAGCATAATGGCTTCAAGTTCCATCCATTTACCTGCAAAGTTCATGATGTCATCTTTCTTTACTACTGAATAGTACTCCATTGTGTAGATGTACCGCATTTTTGTCATCCACTCATTGAGGGGCATATGGGTTGGTTCCAGCTCTTTGCTATTGTGAAGAGAGCTGCAATAAACATGGATGTGCATGTATCTTTGCAGTAGGATGAATCTTGTGGGTATATACCCAGGAGTGGTATGACTGGGTCAGGTGGTAAGCTCATTTTGAGTCTTTTAAGGGTTCTCCACACTACTTTCCATAATGGTTGTACAAGTTTACATTCCCACCAGCTGTGGATGAATGTTTCCCTTTCCCCACAACCTCTCCAGCATATGGTGTCTTTTGTTTTCTTTATCTTAGCCAGTCATATCAGAGTGAAATGATACCTGAGAATGGTTTTAATTTGCATTTCCTTAATTGTTAATGATGTTGAACACTTTTTAAGATGTTTCTCAGCCATCTTTACTTCCTCACTGGTGAAGTCTCTGTTCAGCTCTTTACTCCCATCTTTTGAGTAGGTCATTCATTTTTTTACTTATTTGTTTTTTTGAGTAGTCTATATATTCTTGATATTAATGCTCTGTCAGATGAATCATTGGTGACCCACTCTGTGGGATTTTCTCTTCACTTCCTTGATTGTTTCTTTCGCTTCTGCTTTTGAGTTTGATGAGGTCCCATTTGTCAACTGTTGACCTTATTTCCTGTGCAGCTGCTGTCCGATTTAGAAAGTCTTTTCCTATGCCTACGTCATATAGGTTGTTACGAACTTTTTCTTCTATCACCTTCAGGGTTTCAGGTTTTTGAGTCGGGTGTGGTGGTGCATGCCTTTAATCCCAGCATTTGGGAAGTAGAGACAGGCAGATCTTTGTTAAGTTCAAAGCCAGCCTGGTATACATAGAGAGTCCCATAACAACTGGGGATACAGGGGGACCCTTTCTCAAAAAGACAAAAACAAAAAACAAAAAAAACCCAAACAACTCTTGTTCTTTGGGTCTGGAAAGTTAAAGTTAGAACCCAATAATATATTTCCTTTATTGCTGTCTTCCTTTAAAACCTACCTTAGTCCTATTAGTTAAAAACTACAAGAATATGAACCCTGGTTCCCTGGCTGCAATTGTAATCTTAGTATTCACTGCTTTTTACCCTCAATACAGAATAGACAGATATCCTGAAATTCATGCTACAGAATCATATTTAACAACTCCTATCCTCATTTTTTAAAAATTCAACATTCTAGCTGGGCGTGGTGGTGCATGCCTTTAATCCTAGCGCTTGGGAGGCTGAGGCAGGCAGATCTTTGTGAGTTCAAGGCCAGTCTGGTCTACAGAGCGAGTTCTAGGACAGCTGGGGCTATAGGGAGACCCTGTCTCGAAAACACCAAAAAAAAAAAATTTTTTTCAACATTCTTACAATGTGTCACTCTATAGGGTGAGTGGCTTGTATTTTCAAAAAAGCAAGCAGAAATAAAGATTAAGGGAGAGAAATGTCCTCAGAAACAATGAGGTGAGAAGGTACAGATTTGTAGGAAAGATAGAGACAAAACAAATTACTGAAATGATGTCAGTATGATTGTGGCAGGAATATTGATTGAAGAATTCCTTAAAGTTATCCTTGACTGTTATAAAATTGCCAGTACAACCTAATTTATTTAAGAAAAAAAACTTGGGGTTTAAGTAGGAAAGGAAATAGAAATTTACGTTTTGAAAAAGGGACCTAGTAGAGATGGGAAGATAATGTCCTCTGCATTGCTATCTGCTGTACACTTCAAAGAAAAAATACCAGATTGAAGTCTGCAAACTAGATTGGGGGCTGGAGAGATGGCTCAGCAGTTAAGAACACTGGCTGCTCTTGCAGAGGACCCAGGTTTGATTCCCAGCAACCATCCATAACCCCAGTTCCATGGGAATTTGAGGCTTTCTTTTGACCTCTGCAGGTGTTGCACACCATGGGTGCACTTACATACATGCAGGCAATACACTCATACATATAAAATAAAAATAATGAACTATTTGAAAAATAAATTGAGGCCAGGCATGGTGGAAGATGCCTTTAATCTCAGCACTTTGGGAAGCAGAGGTGGGCAGATCTCTGTGAGTTCAAGGCCAGCCTGATCTACATAGCGAGTTCCAGGCCAGCTGGAGAGCTACAATGAGATCCTATCTCAAAAAGAGAGGAAAAAAAAAGATTGAGAAAAAATTGGTTGGAAGAAGAGAAGAAACTTAAATTCTTCATTTAGTACATGTACATTTAATAATAGATGTGGTTAAGTGCCTGTCATTAGATAGGAAGTACAATTTAAATAATCTTTGCTTCTTTAGTGATTTTATTTTATGTGGTTCTGATTATTTACCATGTCTGGTTCTTTTGAAAATACAGATTTAATGATTATAAAGAATTACTTTATTTTAGTTGTGAGTAGATGTGAATAATTTGATTTGTTGTGTTATTTTTGCCTCATTGCCCTGGCTTTGTTTCAGCTACTGTGATACAGACCTGTGAAACAACTTCCTACCGCCTTACTGATTTCCCTCCTTCAGTTTCACAGATTTTCAATCCATCCTTCTTATTGCTGTCCAAGTTAGCTTCCTTAATTCTTCTCTGATCCCTTAAAGCCTTAAGAGAAATTCAGCACAAAATGTATCTTATGAAAGGAGTCCTGATTTATGCCTATCCATTGTAATTGTTAATTGCTATTCCTTTATTCTCAGAACAGTCACAGTTTGGATGGCAAATTACTCCATCACATTGTTCCTGACTTTCCAAAAAAAAAAAAAAAAAACTTATTCCAACCTTCCCTGAGGTATCTAGTTGGTTGAATTGCCTGTTCCCCAATTCTTCAACTTCCTCCATTTCTTTTTTTTATTCTAGTATGAAAATGAACCATTTCTCTTTTTTAATTGATTTCTAGTATGAAAATGAACCATTTCTCTTTTTTAATTGATTTTAAAATAATTTCATATAGTACTTTTTATTGTTGTTATTATTGTTTTGCCTTGTTTGTTTGGAGACAAGTTCTCCTCCCTCTGTCTCCAGCTGTCCTGGAACTCACTATGGAGACCAGCCTGGCCTTGATCTCAGAGAGATCCACCTGCTTCTGGAGTGCTGGAACTAAAGGTGTGTGCCACCACACCCAGTATCTTAACAATATATTTTAATCACAATCAGACCCCCTTTCTCTTATCTCCACACTCCTTTTCGTGTCCTCTATTTATATCCTGCTTATCAAGTCTAATCTGTGCTCCCCAAATGGTCTTGAGTGTGGGTCTATCCCTTGGAGCCTGGTGAACTTACTAGGCTTCACACCCCTGCGGAAAGTTGACTCTCCTTCTCCCAACAGTTATCAATTGTCAGTAGATCCTCTGTTAGGGTTGGAGCTTCTTCCTCACCTTCCCCATCCATGCTGGATTTTGTCTGTCTTCGGCTTGCACGGGTTGTATGCATGCTATCATAAGCACTGAGTTCATGTGTAACAACCCTGTGGTGTCCAGACATTATGCTTTCCTGTGTTCATCCACCAACCTCCAGCTCATAGTCTTTCCAGCTACTCTTCTGCAGTGATCCTCTGAGCTTTGGAAAGGGAGGCTATAGTATAGGTGTTCCATATAGGACTGAGCATTCCACAAGCTCATTTTTCACGATGATAACCGCTGGGCCACTGTGCTAATTGCCACCCACTGCAAGAAAAAAAGCTTCTCTACTGAGAGTTGAGAGATGCACTAATGTATAGGTATAACAGTAAGTCATTAAAAGCCATTTTATAGTAAGTCTAGAGCTGGGTGTGGTGGCACATGCCTTTAATCCCAGCACTCAAGAGGCAGAGATAGTTGGATCTCTGTGAGATGGAGGCCAGCCTGGGATGGTCTGCATAATGAGTTCCAGGGCAGCTTGGGCTACAGTGATAAAAATTGTGTGTGTGTGTGTGTGTGTGTGTGTGTGTGTGTGCCTGTCTAACAGCATAATAGTAACAGGTTCTCCCCCTATGGCCTGTGACCTGTCTAGCCACAGATTCTTGGTCCTGATAACAGTACCAGGTGTGTGCTCCATCTTGTGAGGCAGGCTTAAATCCAATCAGAAAGTGGTTGGTTGGTTACTTGCATATTTTTGTGCCAGTATTGGACCAGTGGGCATATCTTGCCAAGAGGCATTATAGTAGTTAATGATTACAGTTCTCTTTTAGTAGCACACATAGCACCTTCTAGTACTGTGATACCTAGGCATTAGAGATGAAGCTTTTTTTTTATTTTTTTAAATTTTATTTATTTTTGTATGTGTATGAGTGTACTGTCTGCATGTAGGTCTGTGCACCCATGTCGTGCAATGCAGCGGAGGTCAGAAGAGGGTGTCGGATTCCCCTGGAACTGGAGTTCTCCTGGAATTGGAGTTACAGACGGTTCTTAGCCACCACGTGGGTGCTGGGGATCGAACCCGGGTCCTCTGCAAGAGCAGTCGGTGCTCTTAACCGCTAGGCTATCTCTCCAGCCCATAGAGATGAAGCTTTGAGGTCAGTGCCAACTCAATTTCACCTGTTTGCTCTGTGACTCTGTATGTAGTATCTTCAGCAGTAGGGGTAACCATCATGTTCTACCAAGAGCAATGGCAATGGCCAGTGTTGTTTGAAGGTCTGTGGGACCACTCTTGTCAACATCTCCAAAGGAGGGAGTCTGTTCCTGGTGTTGATTCCCCCTCCCCCAGTACACCGTGCCCTGTGGTAGAGCCATTCAAACCCCATGATAGGATAACTACATTTAAGCTCTTTTTTTATTTTAAAGGAAGTTTTAAATGAGATGGGGAATGGGAGGTCAGGGCAGAGGAGGGGATAAGTGAAGAGATAATTAACACCAACGGCCTTTTTTTTGGGGGGGGGGCGAGTATTGTGTTGTTTTGTTCAGTTTGTACCTGACTTTGAAGGGACCATGCAGCCATGCTGAGCTTTCTGATCTAAACTGTTCTGGAAGAAGCCATATTTGTTTGTACCTCTTCCTGATGTCTTTCCCTCCTCACATCCCATGCACATCTCTGCTTAGAAAATATCTGTCTCCCTCAAATTCTCAGGTCTCCCTTCTCCTATGAAGTATTTTTTTCATATATATCATCATATAGCCCCTGTAGTACCTATTAGGTATAGGTGTGTGTGTGTGTATGTGTGTGTGTGTGTGTGTGTGTGTGTGTGTGTGTGTGTGTATAAGCAGTTTCTAATTTCTGGTTCATAACAATAACATGGGTATAAATTACTTCAAAATATTTGTTGAGGGGTGGCAAGGTGGCTCAGTGGGTAAAAGCCCTTGCTGCCAGGCCTAATGACCTGAGTTTGATTCCTGGAATGTACATGGTGGAAGGAGAAAAGCAGTTCCTCAGATTGTCTCTGACCTCTGTGTACTTTTATGCACACACACATTAAATAAATAATGTAAAAATTTTTTTTTCTCCAAAATGTTTGTTGCCAAGTTTTTGATATACAATAGTTGAATTCTTAACTAAGTATTCAGGGGACCATAGGTCAATAGGCAAGTATCTCAGGAAATATCTACGAAAGCCCATCATTGTATACTTGGTTTGTTAGAATATGCTTCAATGCGGATGAATACTAATATTTCCATCTAGCTAACAATGTAAGCAGAAAATTGAGTTCTGAGGCCATTTATCAAAGGAATCAATTTGTACTGAGCAAGTTAACTTATTCTCTATGCTTAAAACTAAACCGAAACTTCATTTTATTTTTTTAAGACTCTTGATAATCTTAATTTTTTCCCCTGACCCTTTCAATACAAAATTTTTGATGACTTGACAAATTTATCCATTTCAACTATTATTTAGCACATTATTGAAAATGCCTTCAGAGAGGCCTTGAAAGCAGAAGACAGAACTTGTCTTCGAGCTCTTCTTACACGGCCACTCAATCTGCGTTTTCCCTGTTTTCGCTAGTCATTACTTTCATGTGTATTCCATAAAATATAAAACCGTATTGGGGATTTCTGTTGGTTCCTAAGATTGCTACTGGTCTATATTTATGACTTGCGGTGAGTCAGATTTTATATTATTGCTAATACTCTCTCCTGAACACTCATGAATACATAAAATGTTTTCTACTGAAATTTCTACTTATATCTCTATTAGTACTAGGATAATTCCTCTTCTGACATTCATTCTCCTAAGTGAATAGACTTCTGAGTTTCCTATTTCCTAGGATATATTTCCTTTCTGAAAACTGTACACATTAAAAATCTAGCTCCCAGTTCCAGGGGAATCCGACACCCTCTTCTGACCACCGTGGCATTGCACGACACGGGTGCACAGACTTGCATGCAGACAGTACATTCATACACATACAGAAAAAAAAAATAAATAAATAAAAAAATCTAGCTCCTAATACCAAGGATGTGTCTAACATGTGCAAGGCTCCAAGTTTGATAAAATCTCCCACCATGCGCATGTGCGCACGCACACACACACAAGCATACCACAAAATATTTAAAAAGTTGTTTAAAAAAGAGTTGCTTAGATATAAAAAAGGCTACAAGTTGTAACATGGACAAATAAGGGTTAGATAGGGTGATGTGGATAAAAAGGAAATGCCCATTCTTAGGAAGGCCAGCTTGGTTGAAATAACTGGGTAAGTGGTCATGTGTTAAGTTACACGAATATGTAGGCTTGTAGTTTTGTTTTATCAGTGATACTGTTAGAAGGAGGAATTATATTGCATAGTTAAATGTTATTAATAACTACAAATAATTTTTCTGAGGTGTCAGACAATTCAAGAAAATTCAGCATTTTAATTAGTGCACCTGAAATTCATTAAAAGCTAGGCTGTGGTGGTTCAGGCCTTTAATCCTAGCACTTGGGGGGCAGGGGCAGGTGGATCTCAAGGCCAGTCTGGTCTACATAGAGAGTCCAGGGCAGCTGGGATAAAGGGAGACCCTGTCTCAAAAAGACCAAAAAAACAAACAAACAAAAACTAGGCTAGTTTTATGACTAAAAAAAAAGATTGTTTTGTGTCTGTTTCTTGTGCTCAGCCTTCTTTACCTGAATTTTCTAACCTCAAATATTAGAAAAAATGTGTGTTAAATAGGCTTGAGCTATATTCAATTTGTGTATTTACCCCTTAAGTGGTAACTTTAAACTTGGTTTCTGGATTCTCTGCAAATTTTCAGGAGCTGCAGGAAATACTTTCTAATAGTAAAGTACATTGAAACTTACGTTTCAATGTGTCATTACATCAATGTATAAGAGCATGCAAAAACATACTAATTACACTAATAAAGACTATTTTTTAAATAATGAAGTACTTAATTATTGAGTTTTTGTTCTCTCCTCTATATATATATCTATCTCTATATATATCTATACTTAAGCACCTCCCTAGGTCGCCGACCTGGTGGCCCGCATACCTTTAATCCCAGCACTCAGG
This sequence comes from Rhizomys pruinosus, assembly GCA_009823505.1. Classification (NCBI taxonomy): domain Eukaryota; kingdom Metazoa; phylum Chordata; class Mammalia; order Rodentia; family Spalacidae; genus Rhizomys; species Rhizomys pruinosus. Next base: position 1,626,911 of record VZQC01005537.1, read on the forward strand.
AGGCAGAGGCAGGCAGATCGCTGTTTTAAGCCAGCCTGAGTCTACATAGTGAATTCCCTGCCAGCTGGGGCTACAGGGCGACCCTGGTCTCAAAAACCACCACCGACCCAAAACAACACAAAAATCACTTAGGTAGATTGATTTCGTATTTAATTCATACAAGTAACAGATCCTTGATATTGTCTCACTGTTATCTGTATTTAGGTTACTTGGGAATCAATATTAAAATTGCTCTTTAGTGTTCATGCTTTATCGGTTTTTAAAACTGGAAGATTATATTTTGTGTCTGCCACGGTCTTGAGTGTCAGTTCCATAACACGTAGGATGGAACAATAGTCGGGCGTGGCTAGTTTTATGACAGTCAACACGCACTTGTTTTTTGTTTTTTTTTTGTTCTAGTAGATTAATTACCACTATCCATAATCATAAAAAGTGGTCCATTTTAATATTGGCTTTCGTGGCTGCATGAACCACTAGAGGTGGGTGAGACCTATACGGTGGAGACCAGCTTTACCCACAGGGCTTTGACCGTGGTATATGATGATCTCTGCCTCACTCCCCTTTTGCCGCGTGCGCGTCGTCCTACCATCTCGGCTCCCGGTTGGCTACCGCCCTCGCCTGCTGTCTGTTCCGGGCCCTACCTGCACGGCGGCCCTGGTGTCCTGTCTTTTCCTCCCTCCTCCCATGCCCTGCCCACTGTCATGTTGTACCATTCTCGCCGCTTTTGCCTTTTGTTCCTCCCCCATGCGAACTTTGGGGGGGGGTTTTTTATGTGTTAAGTTTTTTTCCTATGGGCTAGTATTTGTGATGAGTGTCTTTGTTTGAATATAAGACAATAAGTTGCTGCNGAGTTATATATATATATATATATATATATATATATATATATATACTTAAGAAAATCACTAGGTAGCCGGACATGGTGTCGCATACCTTTAATCCCAGCACTCAGGAGGCAGAGGCAGGCAGATCTCTGTTTAAGACCAGCCTGATCTACATAGTGAGTTCCATGCCAGCTGGAGCTACAGGGAGACCCTGTCTCAAAAACACCACCACCAAAAACAACAACAAAAATCACTTAGGTAGACTTGATTTCTTATTTAATTCATACAAGTAACAGATCCTTGATATTGTCTCACTGTTATCTGTATTTAGGTTACTTGGGAATCAATATTAAAATTGCTCTTTAGTGTTCATGCTTTATCGGTTTTTAAAACTGGAAGATTATATTTTGTGTATGAAAAGGGTATTGTGTCAGTTTCATAAACTTAGGATGGAAAATAGTAGGGAGTGGCTGTTTAGAACAGTCAACAGCACTTGTTTTTTTGTTTTTTTTTTTGTTCTAGTAGATTAATTACCACTATCCATAATCATAAAAAGTGGTCATTTTTATATTGCTTTAGTTGGCTGCATGATACAATAGAGTTGGTGAGAACTGATACGGTGAGAAACAGCTTTAACCACAGGCTTTGACGTGGTATATGTGATTATTCATAAATAGCCATTTTGAAGGGCTTGAGAGTCAGTCATAGCATCTAGCTACCAGGTTGGATCCCAATAGCCTGATGTCTGTTCTCAGGGAATATGCAAGGAGGAAATGGTCTCTGTCTTTTCTAACTCATCCAAATGCAAATGCAAATTTATGTTGTACAATTCTCTAAGAATTTTGCATTTGTTCAATACCACTGAGACTTTGGGGGGGGTGGATTTTTATGTTAGTTTTTTTCCTATGGGCTAGTATTTGTGATGAGTGTCTTTGTTTGAATATAAGACAATAAGTTGCTGCATAGGTGAGGTAGTATTTGACTCACTTAAAAGTTCGTGTCAGTGTTTTGGTTCTTTTTATTTTTTTATTTTTTTTTATTTCCTTTTCTTTCTCGCTTTTTTTTGCTTTGTTTTCATTTTTGTTTTGTTTTATTAATTTCCTTTTTGCATTTAAAGGGGTGTCTGTGGACTTGCTGCGTATTTGGCTGGCCATATTTAGTCTGCGCACTAATTATTAGTTGGCCCCAGTTGAATACTACTTTGTGCTGTCAGTTCTTTTAGTATGACTTTCTGTTTTTTTCCACCTGGTTGCATTTTTTTTTCATTTTGATGGGCCGGATTTTAATCCATGTGCTAAATTTTAGTCTGCAGACTAAAAATAATCCGCGGATTATTTATTTTTGCAAAATATTTAATTCCCCCACTGGAAACTATCCTAAAAGAATGTTACATTCTCTCAGCTTAGCCAAGGGAGGTCACAGCTACTGGTGAGTTCTGCCATTTTTGTGTTCTCAATGCCTAGACATAATAGACCCTGCTCTTCCCTTGCATATCTGGCTCCGTTGTGCCCAGGTGTTGCTGTACCTCTACGTGTCACCTGTAACTGTGACTGTCCCTTAGTTGTTTTGTTTATTGTATAAATTTTTATTTAGCTTTTGCTGGGTGAATTGGGCATATTTGCAGATGGAACTGTGTTGATTTGTAGTTGCTCAGAAATAAAGAATTTTTTTTTTCCAGTGAGTTTTTCCAAAAAGGAAAGAATGCTCTATTTTTGCTGCAAGGGTATGAGGGGGCAAAGCCCACAATAGAAAGAAAGTAAGTTTATACCCTCACTCCTGAGGTGATATGTCAGTTTCCTGAGAGTCCAAAGTTAATGAGAATGTCAGTAAATAAATATCTTTTAGCAGGGAAGTCAATCCAGAAAAGGAGAATAATCCGCGGTGGCCTGACCCTCCCTTAGCTCACACAAATTAAAATATCTAGCTTGAAATTTATAGTAATATAAATTAAATATATTTAATACTTTTTGCTCATCACTAGTAATTTAGCCCCCAAAATGTTTATACTCTGTAACTGGGACAAATTAATTGTGAAAATTTAGCATATTGGGAACTTATGTGTTTAAAAGCAGGCCAATATGCCCCCCTCCCAGCCATGTCTGTGGACTATAAATCCAGGTCATAGAAGACCACTTTACTTTGGGAACTTTACTTCTAGATTTCATTTTGATTTTAACTTTTTTTGGTTTTGTATTTTTTTAATAAACACACTGGCATTGGAACATAACAAAACTGAAATGTTTCTTTACTGTGCCTCACCATTGCACAAATAAAAATTTTTGCATACACTTGTGGTGAAATAATTTTTAAAATTTGGACTTGCTACTGTGGAAACTGATGTTTAAAGTCTATAACTGTACAAACATTTTCTATGTCCCCTTACACCATGGATTTCTTATAACATTGGATATATTTTTCCTTGCTGGACTATTCTCTTTTGCATTGACTTCCCCTGTTTGGATTATTTCACTGCATTATCACGTTTAGGATTCGTCAGGAACAGGACATTTCACTCCAGGAGTACGGGTATGTACTTAAATTTTTTTTTTTCAGGTCAGTTCTGTAACACTTGGGAAAACTTATTGGAAAGGCTAAGCAATTGTTCATTCTTCAAATGTGCTAATAAAACAATATAGGAAGTTGATTTCTATTTTCATTCATTATATGATACAGGCTTTCTTATGGTATACTTAACTTTTTAATATTCTAAATGATCCATTGAGATCTAGATTGAAGTTTAGGAATTGAGGGTTTTAAAAGTAACATTAAAAGAATAAATATAGGTAAGGATCCATGAAACCAAAGGTTTCCAGTATTTCAGTTTGTAAGAAATGATGTGGAAGCAGAAACTGTTCTATTAGAAACCACATTTCAGTAGCTACTGATTTCCTTTTCTTTAGAAGAGGTAGTTTCTAGTTGGGCTTATACATTTTGGAAGTTGCTACTCCACACTCCATGTTATTTTCAGAAATCTGAACTCTGGGAGATAACTGGGTTTTGACCCTACATAGTTTTTGTACTTAACCTTTATCCATAGAGTATTGAACCAAGGCTTTTCCCATCAAGACTCTTACAAAGACTTTAAAGTAATAGTCAATAACTTTTTTTACAGGCAGGCTAAATCTTTATATTAAGGAAGGCTTTGGGGATGAATATTTATTTTTTAGCTCTCTGATTCCATGAGTTCAGATTTCTTGACAAAGTAAGCTAATATATATGTCTTAGTGACAAAATGGATGATTACTTGTAGCCAACAAAATAACAAGAGATACAAGGGATGAATTTTTTAAAAATAATCTGACAGCTCTAGTTTTTTAAGACTACTAACACATGATCTTCATTAATATACCATAATTTTTAAAATTTAAATTTGCCATATATGTCCCCTGTATTTGAATTTTTATAGAAGTTATTTTTACTTTAAGTGCTATTTTTAGTTCTACTTACCAGATACCATTATGCAAAAATCATTTATGCAAAATCATTTTGGATTAGTTATCAAATAAATCCATATATTGTTAAGCAAGCACAGACTATGCCAAGTAATGTTCCATATTTTTATGGTGAGATTTTTGTTTTCTTTCTATATCCTGGATTTGATTATGGAGCTTGGGAATAAAGAAGAGGGTGATAACTAAAAGTGGTGGAGAATCTAAACATTTTAAATAATATATCAACTTTAAGATTTCCTTGCTAAGGCAGATCACAGTACTCAAAAGTATAAAAACAAGTCAGTTTTGACCTTATAAAGGTCAAAAATAGCCAATATATTGACCAAGACTTGAAATAAATTCCTAAGATCCTGTTCAAACCAATTTCTCAATTTCTGTGGAAAAATATCTTTTCTAGTAATAAACTTTTTGTGTGGGTTTTTTTTTTGTTTTTTTTTTTGTTTTTTTTTTTTTGTGGGGTTGTTTTGTTTTGTTTGGTTTGGTCTCTTTAAGACAGAGTCTCCCTGTACCCCCAACTGGCCTGGAACTCACTATGTAGACCAGGCTGGCCTTGAACTCACAGATTCTGCCTGCCTCTGCCTCCCAAGTGCTGGGATTAAAGGCATGCACCACCACACCAGAAATAAACTGTATTTTTAAAAGGAAATAAAACCCCTCCAATTTCCAGTATTTTTAAGAAAGTGCTCATATTAAGCCCCCTTAATATCTAATTAACTCTAGAGTGATAACTTGTTCTCCTGTCTTCAGCCTAAGTGTTAAGAACCATTCTCATTCAGAAACCTTAGCCTCCCAGAGTCCTTCCTGCCCAATTGCAGTTTGCATGCCCTTTCTGTCCACCTTCATAACCTACCTTTTTCTTGGGTTGTATATTCTTTCCATCAAGGAATAGTTTTATTTTTCTTGCATATCAAAGGCTCTCTGTCCATCTGTTCATGTTTATTTCTGTTTCTTTCTTATCTGTTTTTAACTCTTGACTAGTCATAATTTAGAATGAAATATATTTTCATAGTTGAATGTACTGATTCATTTGCAAAGACAGATGAGCATAGAAAACAACCTGTTCCCTAAAGCAAATTAGTTTAATTATATATTGCTTCAATATAGCCTTCAGTTGACCTGTAAATTAATAACTCTTGATGAAAAATATATTCTTTTCTCCCCAGTTAAAAACTCTAAAATATGCATTGAAATTCATTCACATGAGAGTGAACTGGCCATCTACTTAAGATGGTAATGCCAGACAGTCCATCAGAAGCTAGATACTCAAGAATTTATTTCAATAATGAAAGGCTGTATTTATTAAAGGCTGTATTTTTTTATAATACTTAAGGGCATATTTGAAGAATGCCATCTATTAATAACAATTATTCTGCTAAAAAATACTACCAGAAACAATCTTATTTACTGCCACAGCAGGAAAAAAAAAACCTTTTTATTATTATTTTTTTATATTCTAGTTGTGTTTGCCTCTAAAACTCATTCTTTCTTTGTGTTTGTTATAGTTTATATGCATGCATGATTATACTGCTTTGATTAACATGTGTAGATTTTCTCTGGGGTTTTTTTTCACATAGTCTCTGATTAGCAGCTCACCCCATTGTGGTAAGTGACATGCAGTTAACTCTTTTCATTATAGAACAAGTAACTGTTTTTAAATGGTGGGAGTTAACTCAGTATTCAAAGGGTTGTTTGGTTCTGTTCTGACAATACAACATTCATGGTTACTTTCCTGTCCTTGCAGGTCTTCCGACCCCGAACTCCACCCGAAGCAATTGCGTTGTGTAGCCGTCTACTGGAGTATACACCAACTGCCCGATTGACACCACTAGAAGCTTGCGCACATTCATTTTTTGATGAATTACGGGACCCAAATGTCAAACTACCAAATGGGCGAGACACACCTGCACTCTTCAACTTCACCACACAAGGTACTTCTAAACACTTGATTTTTATCTATTTCTGAGCAAATGGTGTTGAGATGACTCTGTAGATGATAATAGTGAACATATTAAACACTTGGGGAAGTCAAAACCACCCTGTAATTTATTAGGTTAATCATTGTATGGGCTTGAACAAAATAGTAACAGATAAAAGTTCTGGGTTGTTTTGGTTTGGTTTGGTTCTTTTTTTGATTTTTTTTTTTAGACAGGGTTTTCCTGTAGCCACAGCTTGCCTGGAACTCACAATGTGTATCAGGCTGGCCATGATCTCACAGAAGTCCATCTGCCTCTGCCTCCCAAGTGCCAGAATTAAAGGCATGCAACACCATGCCTGGCTCAGATAAAAGTTTTTTGATTCTTTTTTTTTTTAATTTTTAATATTTTTTATGTGTATGAGTGTACTGTCTGCATGTAGGTTGGTGTACCTGTGTTGTGCAATGCCACGGAGGTCAGAAGAGAGCGTCAGATTCCCCTGGAACTGGAGTTAAAGATAGTTCTTAACTGCCACGTGGGTGCTGGGAATCGAACCCGGGTCCTCTGCAAGAGCAGTCGGCGCTCTTAACCGCTGAGCCATCTTTCAAGCCCCTGTTTTGCTTCTGTTTTGTTGTGTTTTTGTTGTTGTTGTTTTGTTTTTGGTCTTTTTGAGACAAGGGTTTCCCTGTAGTCCCTGATACAAAAGTTTTTAAACAGGCATAGGTTCTCCAATTTTCACCAGATTATACTAAGTTTTGGCACATGAAAAGTTTATGGAGATTCCAATTACTAAGAAACAGTGTAACCCTGATTTTGAATCTGAAACATAGACTGTTAGCATTTCTTGCTTCCCAAGTACTTACAACAGGCTTTTAAAATCTATAAATTAATTATTGCTGTATTTGTACAAACTCATCTATATTATGAAAATAAAAGATGAACAAATGTCTTATAAACAGTTTCCAAGAACCTATGCAAGAAAGAGAAATTCCCACCCTTTCTGGGACTGGGTCCATGGCTGCTGAAAAAAAACATTGAAAAGAAAACTAAGTTTCTTCATTAGATAGTGGTTTCTGAAAAATGTAAAGGTTTAGGTCATCATATCCCCACTATTTTTGTCTTCATTTTTCCTTTCTCCCTGATTGAGACCTCTCAAGAGATTCTTTCATTTCCAAAGCTAAATATAAAATCTTATAATTCCTTACCAACAAACCAAGAAATACATACTGAATATTGATTGAGTAGTAAGGTTTAGTCAGACTAGAAAACATACAAGGGAGATGGAGAGTCTTCTCCGTCCAAGAGATACATTTTCTTTATTCAAAAATGAACATTCTTCTATATGTAGACTTTTGTAAAGTTGAACATGAAAAGATACATGGTGTAAGCAGTAGATGTGAAGACTTGAGTTAATGGTAATATAGATACATATAGTTCAGTTGATAATAAGCTCAAAGCTGTTTTTATTATGTAACTACTGGCAATGCTGATAGAGTGTTAAACTACATTAAAGAATGTTCAGCTCTGACGACTTAAGGATCAGAAACTTTGAGGTGTTGTTTGGGGTCCTGATATCTGTTACATAGAAGAACCTTGAAAATACTCCAAGAAAGATGAATTAGACGCTGGCTGTGGTGGCACCAGCACTCAGGAGGCAGAGGCAGGGGATCTCTGTGAGTTCAAGTCCAGCCTGGTCTACATAGGGAGTTCTAGGACAGCTTGGGATATAGGGAAATGGTGTCTTAAAAAGACCAAAAAAAAAAAGAAAAAGAAAAAAAAATTTGTGTCAAGCTAGGACTAATAAAGATTGATAAAGATTCTTCGAATTATCTTCAAAAGAATACCCTATTATAAACTAATCAAGAAAACCTCTAGTCAGGTGTGTGACAAATATAAGTACTAGATTATATTTAAAGTAAACAATTCAGTGTCATTTGTATATTCATAGTGCTATGTAGTTATTGCCTTTATTTACTTTAAAAACATTTTCATTGCTCCTAAAGAAAATCTTGTTCCCATTAAGCAGCAACCTTCCTATTGGTCCCTCTTAGCCCCTATAACAACAGCCAGTTTGCTCTCTTGAGTATGTGGGCTTACCTATTTCTGGTATTTTATATAAACAAACCATTTAGTATGTGACCCTTTGAATCTAATTTATCTTTTTTCATTATTTTATGTGTATGAGTGTATTGCCTGCATGTATTAATGGGTCATGCAATGCCTGTGGAGGTCAGAAGAAGGTGTCAGATCCCCTAGAACTGGTGTTACAGATGGTTGTTAGCTTGGGAAGTGAACCTGGGTCCTCTGGAAGAGCAGCCAGTGCTCTTAACCACTGGGCCATCTCTCCAACCCCATCCCTATGTGCCTAATTTATTTGTCTTTTGGGCTTGGAACTCACTATGTAGACCAGGTTGGCCTTGGACACAGAGAGATCCGCCTGCCTCCCAGGTGCTAGGATTAAAGCAGAGCACCACAGCCAGCTAATTCATTTTACTTGGCATATTTTCAAGGTTCAGCTATATAGCAGATATCAGTGCTTCATTTCTTCTATAGATGAACAAGATTCCATTGTGTACTAGTCACTTTTCTATTGCTGTGATAAAACCACCATGACCAAGGGAACCCATAAAAGGAAAAGTTTATTTGAGCTTAAGATTGACGGTTCCAGGGAATTAGAGTCCATTGTGGTGGGAGGCATGGTGGCCGGGTCTGGAGCAGGAAGCCAAGGGTCACATCTCACAATGAGCACAGGAAGTCAAGAGAGTGTCTGGAGACTAGCAAGGTTTGTTAAGCTCTCTAAGCCTGCCCCCAGATGTACTTCCTCCAGCATGGCCACACCTTCTAAGGCCTCCCCAAACAGCCCCACCAACTGGTAACAAAATGTCTGAATACTTAAAGCCTATGGGGGACATCCTCATTCAAACCACCACACACTGTATCAATATATTTTGCTGCTGTGACTATTTATATGCAAAACTTGCTTAAATGCTTGTTTCCCATTCGTTGGAGGTATTGTTCAGCCACATGGTAATTCTATTTAATTTATTTAGAAACTACTGTACTATCTCCCACAAAGCTGAACATTTTGCATTCCTATCAGCAAGATATAAGAGTTCTAATTTTCCCACATCTTTGCCATTTTCTGTTCTTTTTCAGTAGCCTTCCTAATGTATGCAAAATGCTATTTTAACCTGTTTGTCACATTGTAACAAGTTCAATAAATCTATTACTTATTCTCATAAATTGCATCCATAAACAGATAAAAATAAATTGGTTTATACTTTAGAATATGGCCTTGAAAATATTGAAAGAACTTTTATGAGTGGGCAGCTGTAACTATAAAGTTAGCTACTAGAAACAACTGTCCTTAGCACTTGGGAGGCAGAGGCAGGTGGATCTTTGTGAGTTCAAGGCCAGCCTGGTCTACAGAGCGAGTTCCAGGACAGCTGGGACTACAGAGAGACCCTGTATTGAAAAGACTAAAAACAAAAACAAAACAAAAAAAAAAAAATACCCCAATTTAAGCTGAGGACATAGGTCAAACAGTTTGCTTCCCATACAAACATGAGGACCTGAGTTTGATCCCTAGAACCCATGTAGAAAAGCTGGGCCTAGTGGTGCACACTCGAATCTTAGGAATAACACCAAGGTTGTCCTCTGGTCTTTACGCACACATGCACATATACATGCATATACATCCTCACAGAAAACATGCACCCCTGCACATGTACGCACACACGTACACACATGCACAGAAATCCTCCATTTTGTTAGAATACTTGAGGTTGGCACACACATTTTAAAATAAAGGCTCAAAAAATAAAATAAAATAAAGGCTCAATTTTAAGACTACATACATAATTGAGTTCAAGGTACTATACCTAGCTAATATTCACAGTTTTTTCATTTCATTTTGTTTTGTTTTTGTCTTTTTGAGACAGAATCTCCCTGTAGCCCCAACTGTCCTGGAACTCACTATGTAGACCAGACTGGCCTTGAACTCAGAGATCCACTTGCCGCTGCCTCCTGAGTGCTGGGATTAAAGGGGTGGGACACCATGCCTGGCTAATATTCACAGTTTTTAAAAGAAAGAATATTACTTTATTTTGGCACTTAAAACTGTTACACTTTCCTATATATCAAGTATAAATATTTCTCTGATGTGACTGAGTATGGCTGATTTTCAGCATTTGAGTGTGCACGTCCTCATTTCCTTGCCAGTTACTTGACAAAAGCAACTTTAAAAGTCACCTTTTTTTTTGGGGGGGGGGTCTTTTTTGAGACAGGGCCTTCCTGGAGCCCCAGCTGTCCTGGAACTCACTCTATAGACCAGGCTGGCCTTGAACTCACAAAGATCCACCTGCCTCTGCCTCTCCAGTGCTAGGATTAAAGGTGTGTGCCACCACACCTGGCTCTAAAAGTCACTTTTAATTAGACTAAATATACTAAGTTCTACTAAATTGAAGGCATCATTTTGAGATACAGCCCTTACGGGGGGGGGGTGTGTGTGTGTGTGACAGAGCAAGAACTGTCTCAGCCATTCTGAAAGTGGGCAGTTATTACATAGTGTTTTTTCCTTAAATCACTATTTCTTGAGCAGTATTTGTACATAAGGACATAGCTTCCGGAGAAAATGTATAATTGGTATTATTTGATGTCATTCTGTTTGATACTCTGTGTTCTAGTTTTAGACCAATGTTCCACGTGGTAATCTTATTTTCTAAATAGAAAATGTAACTTGTGCAGATTCACAATGATCAGAATAAAACTATAATTCAAAAGGTTGAAGGATGAGACATATCTGCCACTTGGTCATATAACTAGAGTATTCAGAGTCCATTGTTAGGGGAGGAGTTTGGAGTTGTGCTGGTTAGTTTTTGTCAACATGACAAAAGGGAAGTGGTTAACAGCAACTAAAGAATTTCCCAGATATGGTTGGCCTGTGGCCATGTTTGTGAGGCATTTTCTCACTTACTAGTTGACGTGGTGGACTGCCCAGCCCAGCCCACTGTGGATGTTGTCATACCAAGGCTGATGGGCCTGAGCTGTATAAGAAGGTAGCTAAGGGCCTGGAGGAATGGCTCAGGGGTCGAGAGCACTGGCTACTCTTGCAGAGGACCCAGGTTTGATTACCACCACCCTCATGGCAGCTAACAGTAACTTCTGTAACTCCAGTTCCAAGGGGTCCGACACCCTCTTCTGACCTCTGTGGGCATTGCATGACACAAGTGCACTTACATACAGACAATATACAATAAAAAATAAAAATAAAATAATAAAGATGATATAAGAAAAAAGAAGATAGCTGAGTAAACCAGAGGAAACAAGCTAGTAGTCAGGGGTCTGTGTCAATTCCTGCTCCAGGTTTCTGCCCTGTTTGAGTTTTTGCCTTGGCCTGCCTCGATGATAAACTGCAACCGATAAGCAAAAAAAAAAAAAAAATTTCCTAAGTTGGTTTTGGTCAGTGTTTTATCACAGCAACAGATAAACAAAACAGGAGTAAAATAGCAGGTTTTGCTGGATAAAGGACTCCCTCCCCCAAATGAAGAGAATCTCTATCCACCTGTAGTAGGTGTTCACTAAACATTGCAATACTCATTCTCTTTAAATGAATAGCATTTTTAATTCATGTAACCAAGATTTCCTAAACTTTTTTTTTTATGTGTATGAGTGTACTTCCTGCATGCATGTAAGTGCACCTGTGTGTCATACAGTGCCCACGGAGGTCAAAAGATGGCAACAATCCCCTGGAACTGGAGTTATAGACAGTTGTTTGCTGCCATGTTAGGGCTAGGAACTGAACTCGGCTCCTCTGCAAGAACAGCCAGTGTTCTTGCCTAATGAGCTATCTCTCCAGCCCCCTTATGGATATTTCTAATGTTGCCTTTACTGCTATTGTTGTTTCAATCAGTAAAGCATTACAATAAAACTAACTTCAGTTTGGTGCTTGTTGCTTTACTGTGAAAATTAGTACATCAATGGTAATTAGTATTACTTTCACATAATCACAAGAAATATTTCTGTGGTCAGCCAGAGGAAGGGAAGAGATAATAGTATCAGGTAGAAAACTGAGATCCTTCTGACTGTTCCACATGCTGAAGAATATCCTGCCTCTCATTTTCCCAGCACTAAGGCTTCATCGTGCTAGGACCCTGGCATACTGCAGGAAAAACTCCTTCAAAACTAACAAAGAATGAAATTTCTTTTGCCTGTCAACTGTTTTGTTTTGTTTGTTGTTTTTTGAGACAGTCTTTCTGAGGCTTCAGCTACCCTGAAACTATAGACCAGTCTGACCAAAATCTCATAGAGATCCTCTTGCCTCTGCCTCCCAAGTGCTGGAATTAAAGGTGTATACCACTACACCTGGTATAACTGGCATTTGACTACATTGCTACAAGAGTAAGCCTCCTTAATAGAGGAGTCCATTTCTTTTGTGTAGTTTGCACATTGACTGCTGTTTTCAGATTTATTCTAAACTTACATTTTGAAAATTACCATTACCTGCCCTTTCTAACAGTCATCTTGGAACTCTCATACTTGGAAGAATGGAAACTTTAGGTTGAGAGAAATTTCATGTTTGTCAACTAGATTTAAGTTTTATTATTCTACTTTAAATTATTGCTTTATTAGACATGTGGGTGCTGGGGATCGAACCCGGGTCCTCTGCAAGAGTAGTCGGTGCTCTTAACCGCTAGGCTATCTCTCCAGCCCCCTAAATCAGTACTTTTCATGTCATCTGCAACAGGTTGAAAATTTCTTTATCATGCTTTTCTGGTTTTTGTTTTGTTTTGTACTTGTGAGCATTTTATTTTTTTATAGCTGTCTCTAAGCTAGCCATACTTTGATACCATAGAACTCCTTGTCACCTTTTTAATCTTCCTGCTTTCAACCTTAGCACTTACTTTTTAGTAAATAAACAGTAGCTGCTTCAAGCATGCATGTACTATGTACTTCCAGGTCTCTGTCTTTCAAAGTGCTTCTTTTTTTTTTTTTTTTTGCATTTTTCAAGGAGGTAGGGCACAGCTTATGTGTATACTTACTGCTTCTGTTTCTTTATATTTTTCCCATGAATAGTGTGATTTGGGAGTAGGTAGTAATTGTTGGGAATAGAAAAGAAATACAGCTATTTTAGACTAGTAGTGACAGGCCTGTAGAAAATATCCACAGAAGGTACAGACATAGGGGAGAATGGGGGAGTACAAGGAGGCTTCGTCATTCACACAGCAACAGCCTGGCAGTTGACAGGCTTTCTGAAGTAGAGAAGACCAAACAGAAACAAGGATCTTGAGAGTTACTTATTTATAATTTAAAAAGACAAAGACCATGGAGTATAGAAGTTGAAGGGATACAGAACCAACATTTTAGAGTTCTTTTTTTTTAAGTTTTGAAATTCTCCTTGTGTTTGTATCTTTTTTTAATATATTTTTTAAATTTCATTTATTTTTGTATATGTATGAATGTACTATCTGCGTGTAGGTTTGTGCACCTGTGTCATGCAATGCTGAGGAGGTCAGAAGAGGGTGTCGGATTCCCGGGTTCGATCCCCAGCTGCCATGTGGGTGCTGGGGATCGAACCCAGGTCCTCTGCAAGAGCAGTCGGTGCTAGGCCATCTCTCCAGCCCCTAGAGTTCTTTTTGGAAAAAAAAATTTTTCTTTTTCTTTTTCTTTGGTGTTTTCGAGACAGGGTCTCCACGTAGCCCCAGCTGTCCTGGAATTCAGTCTGTAGACCAGGCTGGCCTTGAACTCACAAAGATCCATCTGCCTCTGCCTCCCATGTGCTAGGATTAAAGGCATGTGCCACCATGCCCGGCTTCTGAAAAAAATATTTTCACTAATTCTTTGGTAATTCATACAATGTGTTTTGATCATATTCCTCCCTCCCCTACTCCTCCCAAAATCAACCCCACCTCCCCACCCTTATTGAATTTAATTTTTTTTTTTTTATCTTTTTTCGAGACAGGGTCTCCTTGTAGCCCCAGCTGTCCTGATTTTGAATCTAAATACTCTCCACCACCGCTGCGACCCTGCACAATTCTGTGTATTTGGCTTTAGCTTACACAGGTCTAATGTATGCTGTATGCTGTATGCTGTCACATTTCTTTCTACTCTCCTGAGCCCTGGGGGGAGGGGTGTGATACAGATGTCCCATTTAGAGGTGCTCACTCTACAATCTCTTATTCTCTACATGTTCACCAATTGTAAGTTTCTTTTTTCTTTTGGGGGTCGGGGTCTCTCTATAGCCCCCAGCAGGCCTGGAACTTGCTATATAGACCAGGCTGGCCTTGAAGTTGTAGTTTTCTATATTCATTGCTTTCTACTGGAAGAAGCTTCTTAGATGAGAGCTGGGAGATACACTAATCCTTGGATATAGTGATGAGTTCTTAGAAGTCACTTTAATGACTCCCAATATGCTAAATATGTCCATTTAGCAGAATATTAGTAGTAGGTTCTTCTAGCCACAGGTTCTTGGCGCCAACAACTGTGTCATGTAGAGGTTCTGTCTGGTGGAATGGTCACTGGTGGTTGTACACTGGTAACATTTATCCCATTATTGCATGAATGGGCTTATCTTGCCAAGCCAGTCATTATTGTAGTTCACAGGATTCACTGCTGGATATGAATGATGATTACTTTGCTCTTCCAATAACATGCAGCACTATGAAAGCTAACCATTAGAGATGAAGCTTCCATGTCAGTACCAGCATGATGTCTTCATGTTTGATGAGTAATGTATGTGTATCTTCAGCAGTGGTCTTACTGTCAAGTTTTGGAGGGGTAACCAAGAGCAGTGGCAGTAGCCTGTTTGGTGGTCTATGGGACCCCACTGATCAACAGCTCAAAAAGAAATAACCTATTCCTGACACTATGGTTTTTATTCACTAGGATGAGCTGTCTAATTGGGGTATTATCCCCCTATTATAGGGTAACTCCAAGTAAACTTTTTTATGTGTGTATTTTAGAAAGCTTCCACAGTAGTAGGTTTCCATATGTTTGTTTGTTTTTTTCAAAAGATGTTTAGAGTTAGTTATCCTTCCCCATATTCTCTCCTCTACCCTGTCCTCCCATCCCATTTAATCCATCCCCTTTCTCCAAAATACATTTTAGAATTCTTAATTTTTAAGGTGTTTGACTTTGGGAAGTTGACAAATATTCCCTCTCTCGTCCTTTCATTCCCCTAGTTCTTTGGACAAGATGTTTGTGGCAAGGCTGAGAGTGTTTCTTTATTTAATTAGATATACTTTTCTCCCTATCTCAAGCCAGAATGACAACCTACTACTTAGCAAAGAAAGGGATTACTTTTTCCCAAGCCTTGCACCTATGTGCATGTACATATACATACCTTTACTCAGACTAAGACAGAACCTCTCCCATGACCCTCAGCTGGGTGTGTACATACACAGGACAAGGTGATCTAAAAGAAAAAGTAAATGAAGGGAAGAAAATATGTAACATAGACCATAAAAAAGCAATCAAATAGAACTGCCAGTGTATTTTAAAGATTATCTTAATGGTAGCTTTGGCATGGTGTTTTATTTTGAAACCTAACATGTTGTCTCATGCCCAGTATTATTAGCTGGATGGGTATATAGGTGGGTAAATCTTTTTTTTTTTTTTTTTTTTTAATTTTTTGTCTTTTTGAGACAGGGTCTCCCTGTGGTGGTGGGTAAATCTTAAACTAAAATGTTTCTACTTTAGATTTTACTTGGGATGGTAAATCTAAATTCCTTTTAGGTTAATGAAGAATAACAATCACATACTTAATATTCCTAGATCATGAAGTCGGCAGCCATGGCAGTTACCAGAAATTCTTTTGCTACCCTCATTAAAGTAGTAGAGTAAATTGGCATAAGGTAAATTAGTGCAGGATCTTCCTGTCTCTCAGTGAGAATCAAATCAGCTACTTAGTCTGATTATAAAAAAACAGCATCTCTTAGAACCTCAGAATTAGGGCATGGTTTCTCAAAGAAAGACTACTATTTGATGAGCTGGGCTAAATTTTTCTCATTTAAGGAAAAAATGTCTTTTCTCCATTTTAAACTTTTCTTTCTAATCATTTTTTTTTTTTTTTTTTTTCCTTTGCTAGAATATGGTCTTATTTAGAATGTTAATTTGGTACAAAATTAACATTCAGATACCAAGCTATAAATAAATCAATGTTGCAAAGGATTTATATCTCCAAAAATTTTTAAACTACTGTATTAAAATGTTTAGTTTTCTTTCTAGAGGCTTGGAGTAAGAAATTAATGGGTAGTAACTACTTAATGGGTTTGAGTTTTCCTTTAGAGTGAAAAACTTTCTCAACTTTTCAGTTCATGCCACATATATAAATTGTCAAGATTTATGCTGTAGCTCAGAGGATAATATCTTCCTATAGCTAATATGGTCACATAAATATTTCAAACCATGACAATAGGAAAATGAAATGACAATTTTCAGATTAAACCTTAGTGTACCAAGTATAAGCCAGGGCTCTCCCAGCAGACCAGAAGAGCAGTCACGTTTCTTGGAGCTAACCCCAGGTGCTATGTATGCCTGCCACTACCACTGCTTACTATGATAGAGTTCATACCATTAATTCAGAATCATACTAAAAATAATTGAAGATACATAATAGAATTGATCTATATAAAGTTGGCAGAATTAGATGCTGGAGCTATGGCTCTGTTGTTATTAGCACTTTGATGCTCTTATGGAGAAACCCAAGTTTAGTTCTTAACACATGCTCACTTGTTGGTTCACGACTATCCATAACTATAGTTCCAGGGAATCCAATGCCCTCTTCTGGCCTTCATGGACACCAGACATGCACATGGGACACCCACATCTATGCAGAGAAATACTCATGCTCATATACATAAAATAAAAAAAGTCTTTTTAAAAGCTGGCAGAAGTAACATCCCATTTAGATAGAAAGCCTGTTTCAAAATTTTTTATAAATAATCTTTTCAAATTACATAATGTGGGGCTGGAGAGATGGCCTAGCAGTTAAGAGTGCTGACTGCTCTTGCAGAGGACCTGGGTTCGATCACCAGCACCCACATGGCAGCTGAGAACCGTCTGTAACTCCAACTCCAGGAGAACTCCAGTTCCAGGGGAATCCAACGCCCTCTTCTGACCTCCTCGGCATTGCACGGGTGCACAGACCTACATGCAGACAGTACATTCATAGATTTAAAAAAAAAATTACATAATGTGAAATAAGGTGAAAATGTTATTTTCAATAAAAGCAAAGAGATTTTAATCTGATATAGTTTTTTAAATATTTTATGTGTATGAATGTATTGCCTGCATGTAAGTGCAACTGTGTCATGCAATGCCCACAGAGGTCAGAAGAGGGCATTAGATTTCCTTGGAATTGGAGTTATGGGCAGTTGTTAGCTGCCATGTGGATGCTGGGAATCAAACCTGGGTCTTCTGCAAGAGTAGCCAGTACTCTTAACCACCGAGCCATCTCTCCAGCCCTAATCTGATGTTTCTTAAAATCCTGCTTTCAGCAGTGTTTGGATTTTAAACAGTTGGGTAGGTGGGTTTGTCTTTATACCCAAGTGCCATGGAGATACACACAGACTTCATCCTCACTTCCTGTTGTCAAGTGCTGCAGAGTGAGATAGCATATTTTGGGCAATGAGAGGTAAAGGCATATGTATATGCTTATTCTCAGACTTTTGACCACTACCTATCTCAAGATACATCTAGTTATCTTCCCTGTGTTTCCTCTTTTCTAGAGCTGTCAAGTAACCCACCTCTGGCCACCATCCTTATTCCTCCTCACGCTCGGATTCCAGCAGCTGCTTCAACCCCTACGAGTGCCACAGCAGCCTCAGGTGAGAACAATAAATCTTTTTGTTTTCTGTCTGTTTTAACGTTTTTCTAAAAGGACATTATATTTCTTTTTAAAGGACATATTGTCCTGTGATTAGTATGATTTAATTCCTTTTAATTATCAAAACATAACCAGGGCTGGAGAGATGGCCTAGCAGTTAAGAGCGCCGACCACTCTTACAGAGGACCCGGGTTCGATCCCCAGCACCCACATGGCGGCCGAGAACCGTCTGAGACTCCAATTCCAGGAGAACTCCAGTTCCAGGGGAATCCGACACCCTCTTCTGACCTCCGCGGCATTGCACGACACGGGTGCACAAACTTGCATGCAGACAGCACATTCATACACATACAGAAATAAATAAAATTAATTAAAAAAATTAAAAGTATATATATATAACCAAATGTTCCCAAAATGCACAAAACAAAAGCCCATAAATATTTTGCACATGTATATTTTATTCATAAGGTGTAAATATCTTGGATGAGATACTGCAGAAAAGTCTTTATAAGTGTAATGTTGTAGAAGATATTTCACCTTAGTTCTCTCCTGAATGCAAATTACATGAATATCCTAAAAAGGCAGATTTTTAAGAAGTATGAAATATAAGTTGGTTTAACTTCTAATAATTTGAAATGGCTAAAAGTGGAATGAAAATGAATTTGTTTATATTCAAATGTAATTACATTGTCACCTCCCCTTTGCCTCCCATACACTTAAAAGACTCCTATACACTCATAGACTTGCAGGTTAGAGCTAGAATGTAGAATGCTGGTTCCTAAGCCAGCTGGCAGGACCTGGGAAATATAATAGGCAGTGCAGTGAAGTAAGTACCCTTCTCAAAATGAAACAGGTGGTAGAAACTGACGGGGTTTCATCATATTGTTTATTGCACTAAACTCAAGAAGATCAGACTTATTTTTGCCTAAGGGCATTTATACTACAGAAGATAAAATCTTTTTGTTTTGTTGGATGATAAAAATCTTTGATAACTAGTTCTTGGCACTCAGAAGATTAAACGCCATCTTCTGTTTTCCAAAAGAGGTCTGTTTCTTTCCGGTTTTAATCTTTTTAAATACTGCTATTAAAGGTTTTAACTATTTCATTGTAGTTTGCCCTACTTTCCAGGAAAGTCAGAAAAGAAAGTCTTTTTTTTAATTCTAGTTCCATCAGCATATGCTACCTAGAGAAAGTCATTTGAACTTCATTAACTAGTGTGTTTATTGCTAAATGGACAGTACTGCTATCCCAAAGTGATGTAGAAATCAAACATCCCAAAGTCTAGCTTACATATTTTTTAATGTCAGAATACACTATTAGCCGATCTTGATAATACACATCTTTAATTCCAGCACTCAAGAGGCAGAGATAGGCAGATCTCTGTGGGTTTGAGGCCAGCCTGGTCTACATAATAAGTTCCAGGCTAGCCCGGGCTACATGGTAAGACCCTGTCTCAAAAAAGACCAAAAAGAGAGAGAGAGAGAAAGAGAGAAAGAGAGAGAGAGAGTCTTTAATGAAATTATGATAGTAGGAGACACTGATGTAGTAACTAATTTTTATTTTATTTTTTTTAATTTTTTTATCTTTTCGAGGCAGGGTCTTCCTTTAGTCCCAGCTGGCCTGGAGCTCAGTATGCAGAGCAGGCTGCCCTTGAACTCACAGGTATCCACCTGCTTCTGCCTCCCGAGTTCTGGGATTAAAGGTGTGCGTGTAGTAACTAATTATAACCCAGGTTATAATTAGTAGTAACATACTATAAACTTGGAAAGTAGCCTAATGTAACCAGATTTTTTTTTATTGCTTTGACACAGGTTCCAAAATATTTTATACTACTATATGCATGTTTTTATATCAGAAAAATTGGATATTAACAGAAAAAAAAATTGAACTTTTTGATGCTGGGAGTTTATGCCCAAGTAGTCATAAATCAAGCACAAGAAGTTAATAAAGGAATAATAGCTAAAGTCAATAATAGCTGAAGTCAGAGTAGAGAAATCTGAGTGTAGAGAGATGGCTCAGCTGGTAAGAGCACATACTGCTCTTTTTTTTTTTTTTAACATACTGCTCTTTCAGAGAACTCAAATTAATTTCCCATCTGCAGCCCAGAACCACCTATAACTCCAGTTCCAGGGAATCTATCACTTCTGTCCTCTGAGAGTACCTGTACTCAGGTATAAACACACACAAAACTAAAAAATAAGAAAGCATAAAAATTGCATGCTTGGTTAACTAACAAATAATTAGAAAGTATAAAAATGCATGCTTGGTTACTTGAGAGGATCTCATATATTACTCTGACCTTCCTAATGGTTAAATTAATATTATCAGTTAAAATTTGTCTCTGTTGGGGCTGGAGAGCTTGCTCAGCAATTAAAAGTGAGCCTGAGTGTGGTATCCACCACCCTCCTCCGCCTTCTGAGGATACCTGTGCACACATGGTGGGCACGCGCACATGCACATAAATAAAAACAAAGTAAAATCTAAAAAAAATTTCCATTGCTGATTCGAGAAGAAGTGTATCAGTGGCTTAGGAAAAGTAATGTTTCTGCCCTGTCGTTTGAGAGGTGTTTCTACTAACCACCCTCGGATTGGGTCCGGGGGACTGCACTAAATGAAGATTTCATCACTTGTCCAACAGTAAATGTGTTCATGTGTGTTTTAAGTAAGAGTTTGGTAATGGGAGTGGCATCCATTACTAAGACTTTAAAATATACATATCCTCTGTTTTTCTTGCTTCTGTCTCTTATCTATAGCAAGAGTAGACACCTTAATATATAGAATTGTGAGAAGAGACATAATACGTAAAATAATTAGGTTAGCCATTTGGCCTCCCAGTAGGCCCCCAGTGAAAAGAAATTGCTGTTACTAAATTTATTATTGTTACTGGAAAGTAAGGACAGATCCTGGCATTTTTTAAAATGCTAGACATAGTGGCACACACCTGTAATAGCCTAGCTCTTGAGGGGCTGAGGCAGGAGGATTGGCATAAGTTTAAGGAACATCCAGTAGCAAGACCTTATTTCAAAACAAAGTAACACAACACCCACATATGTGGGAGGCTGTCTGTATCTCCTCTTACCATGATAAAATTTGACTCTATTGGATAAGTGGGACTCTATCTCTTTACACAGACACAGTGAAAGAAAGCATTTAGGCACAGACAAAGCTCTTCAAGCATTTATAGGTATGCTTCAGGCTCCAAAGAAATGAAGTTTTAAGATACAAAGCTCTAGACTTGAATATCTGAACCTAGAAATATTTCAAATATTAAATTTTCAAGGTCAGAATTTTTGATCTTATAAGTATACTATCCTAAATAAACTGTACTTATAAATAAACTATACTATCCACCATGATAATAAATCCCAACATGCCCTGGGTTTAATGAATTAGAAAATGGACCTTTAGGTTACTAAACTAGTTGGCTTTCTTGATTTAAGTCAGTGGAATAGAAACTGTGTATCAAAATAATTAGCATTTTCATCCAGGCCTGATAGCCCACTCCTTTAATCCTAATACTTGGGAGGCAGAGGCCAGCTGGGGCTACAGAGAGACCTTGTCTCAAAAAGACGAAATAGGGGGCTAGAGAGATAGCCTAGCGGTTAAGAGCGCCGACCGCTCTTACAGAGGACCCGGGTTCGATCCCCAGCACCCACATGGCGGCTGAGAACCGTCTGAAACTCCAGTTCCAGGAGAACTCCAGTTCCAGGGGAATCCAACACCCTCTTCTGACCTCCTCGGCATTGCACAACACGGGTGCACAAACTTGCATGCAGACAGTACATTCATACACATACAGAAATAAATAAAATTAATAAAAAATTTAAAAAAAAAAAGATGAAATAATAATAATAAGCATTTTAAAGACTAAGTCACTTTTAGTTTATGACAAAGCTATATAAAACCATGTTGCCGGACTGGAGAGATGGCCTAGTGGTTAAGAGCACCGACTACTCTTGCAGAGGACCAGGGTTCAATCCCCAGCACCCACATGGCGGCTGAGAAACGTCTGTAACTCCAATTCCAGGAGAACTCCAGTTCCAGGGGAATCTGACACCCTCTTCTGACCTCCGAGTCATTGCACGACACGGGTGCACAAACCTGCATGCAGACAGTGCATTCATACACATAAATAAATAAAAATTAAAAAAACAAAACAAAACAAAATGTTGCCAGGAAGCAGAATACTTATCTTCAACAACCTGAGAATATGGCTTCTAGTCATCCAAAAAGGATCACAGAAATGGATTCAGAATAAAAACATAATCCTGAACTTACCATCTGACTTTTTTTATATCTTATTTATTCTTTTTATTTTATGTGTATGAGTGTATTGCCTACATGCATATTAGTGCACCCATGTCATGCAATGACCACGGAGGTCAGAAGAGGGCATTGAATCCCCTGGAACTGGATTTACAAACAGTTGTTAGCCACCATGTGGGTGCTGGAACTCAAACCCAGGTCCTCTGCAAGACCAGCCAGTTCTCTCAACCACTGAGTCATCTCTCCAGCTCTCCAGCCCCCCCATCTGACTTCTTTAAAGCACTGTTTCTGCTTAGTTCCATTTCTATATTATGTGTGTCCAGAGAAAACTGTTGGAATACAGATGCTCTTAGGTGACTGCCTCAGAAGCTTCCATGTTTATTGCTGGCTTGTAAGGAATGGTGTTTTCTGGCGTCTTTGTTGACCTATAAGCAAAGTTCAGTCCTGAAATAAATGGGATAGAAGTAGAAAAGCAAGGCAGTTGATAAAAGATTCCATCAACCATGATTTTATTATGAAATAATAAAAATTATAATAACTAGCCTGTAGCATTCCTAAGCTACATTATGGTTATATGTGAGTAAATAATCATCCTGACTCCTAGGTTAATTTTAAAAGCCAAGAGTGGACCCAAACTCTAAAAGTTTGTTCCTGGCTGGCTTCGAACTCCAGATCCTCCTGCCTCTGCCTCCTTCAGCAAATCCAACTCAGGTGGGGTTGGGGGCATGGAAAGGGAAGCGACTCTAATTCAATTGAGAAATGATGTATGATTTATGGAAAATAATAACAATAAAAAATAAATAATAATAATAAAATAAAAATTTGTTCCTTCCGATCTCACAGAACTGTGCTTTGAAGCCAGGCCTCACACATGCTTTTATTCAAACAGTTTCTGCAGCATGAATTGGGGAACTACAAGCTTGGATCTACCAGTATCTTATCAGAGAATCTTGGCCTCTGATCCCTAGACCTAAAATATCTCATACACACAAGTCAAGCATACTTCTCAATTCTCACCATTTCCAATGAGAATAGGAAATACACTACTTCCAGTGTGGGTCTGAAGTTTGAGGGCCAAATCTCATTTCCAGAGCCAACTTCTCACAGCACATGGCAGTTTATTAATATTCAAATTTTATTAATGTTTGCTTCTTTGAATCTACAGAGTTTAGCATTGGGAATAGGGAGCGACATAAGAATGTGGCAGCAGCACTCATGATCAGGGCAAATCAAGCCAACTAAAGTATCTACCTTTACTATTGCCTAACTTGAGTTTTGCCCTGGCTATATTTGGGGTGATGAGATGTTTGAAAGCTTATACTCACAATTAGTGTCTGTAAATGGAGACAAACTAAAATACTCTCCTATAATGATATCTTCCATTAGAGGCCATTTTTAATCTCTGATTTAACTTCAGGCCAGGCTTGAATGCAAAAAAATCAGACTTACTAAAATCTTTATTTAAATTCTAGGTCAAATAGGTAGAGGCTATGGGTGTCTTGTTACCCGTGTGGCCAAGTTTCTCTTGTTTTGCTCTATGATTTCTATTCCTCCTCTCATGAGTGACCATGGGAAAAGAGGCCTTTGTCAGGTTTAGCTGTTTCTCTCACTGACAAGGCTTTAATTTTCTTGTGTCTCATTAGTGACCATAAAGGAGATAGAACCTATTCCGAGTAGTCCTTCTTACCAGTGCAACTTTTATTTAATGTGTATGAGTGTATTGCCTGCACCCATGTTGTGCAATGCCCATGGAGGTCAGATGAATGCATTGGATTCCCCTGGAACTAGAGTTAAGGATGGTTGTTAGCCAACATGGCGGTGCTGGGAATCAAACCTGAGTGCTCTGCAAGAGCAGCCAGTGCTCTTAACCAACTGCTGAGCCATCTCTCCAATTGTCCAATGTGACTTTTTAATATACTATGGCTTTAGTCATTTTTTTTAATTTAACTTAATTTTATTTTTTGCCTGGTTAATTTGATCCTAACTATGTAGGACTTCACCATTCATAAAAGTTCTGGACATCAGCCTCACAGGTATTAGAAAGTCAGCCAGCTTCTAATGATTATAAGTTAAGGAGAGTCTTGATTTTCTTGTGGGCTAAATTGTTAAATGTTCCCTTTGAATTCCTTTTCTTTATCATTTTCTTTATCATTTATCATGTAAGCATGATGGTGCACATGGTGAATTCCTCTTTTTAATTTTTTCTTTTATTTATTATTTTTTATGTGTATGAGTGTACTGTCTGCATGTAAGTTGGTGCACCTGTGTCGTGCAATGCCGTGGAGGTCAGAAGAGGGCATCGGATTCCCCTGGAACCGGAGTTAAAGATGGTTCTTAGCTGCCATGTGGGTGCTGGGAATTGAACCCGGGTCCTCTGCAAGAGCAGTCAGTGCTCTTAACCGCTGAGCCATCTCTCCAACCCCTGAATTCCTCTATCAGTTTGGCTGGATTAGAAAAACCACATTATAATTTACTACATATAATCTTTAATTAAGTACTCATAAATTAGAGAACTTTGAACACAGAAAACAGTAATACCTCAAAGAACTTGAAAATAAAAGAGTGTTATCAGAATATTAGCTCTCTTTAACCGATCCATGTCATTTTAACTGGAGAATGAATTTGAAAGCAGCATGATGACACAGAAACAAAACAGGCAGTGAGTTTCCAATCTCAAAAGAGAGATAGGCTTGAAGATGCAAGGCAGAAAAAGTTGGCCTTCAACCCCCAGCAAATTGCCAAACCAGACACACAACTTTTCTAAGTTAGTTTCTTACAACAACCATTTGCCCCAGAGAACAGAGCTCCATGGAAGACAGGAGAGTTGGGGAGGTAGAGATCCATGAGGTTCTGTAAGACATTTCTTAGGAGGAAGCACACCTTCTTTCTCTTGATAAGGCAGTATGTCTACTTTAATTTGTTTCCAAAGAGTTAAACACCTCAATTGAATTGTTCCAAAGCAGTAGCTTTGAACAGTATTTTTTTTCCTCCAAAGATTCACAAATCTGCTTTGATGACACTTTAGTTCCGATTCCTTTAAGTAAATACATATAATTGCCTTGCATGCACACAAGATTTAGGAGACTGAGATCCCCATAGCATAAACAGAAAGATGAAAATGTAAGTGAAAATTTGACCACAGTTCCTTGCAGCTCAGGCCTAGTAAAGGAGATAAACCAAAAAGTGAATACCTATTAAAGGTTACCCGTTCTTGCTGAGAGAAGGCTTGTACTTGTCTTATCACTTTCTCTTGCATATGACTGAGAACATCCAGTAATTCCCTTTTTCCTCAGGACTTTTCCAGGTGATTATCCATGAGTTGGTGCTCTGGCTTGAGCTGGCAATGGAAGCCTTATGCTCAGTGTCAAACAACTACATAGTGTGATTAAAACATTCCATGTTTCCCTTTTTCTTAATGCTGCTGACCTATGACTTTGGAGTAGAGTGTCTCTTTCTCGCCTGGGGCACCACAATGCGGCTACACTAAGCTGCATTTCCTTTTTACCTGAATGAACAATCAGCCTGATTCTTAGTGTTGGGGTTAAAAGCCAAGAGTGGACTCAAACCCTTGAGAGTTTGCGCCTTCAGATCTCCCAGAGCCAGGCCTCACACATGCTTTTATTGAGTTTCTCCAGCATACATTGGGAATTACAAGCTTGGATCCACTCTTACCTATCAGAAAATCTTGCCCTTTGATCTCTAGGCCTGAATTATCTCTCATATCCATACAATGTCTTGATATGCTAATTCAAGCACTCCCACATTCATTGACTATCTTGGGTAGAGGGCAAAGTTGGGGGCCAGAAGATCAAGGTCAGATGCTCAGGTCACAAGCACACATAGGTTAGTAAGCTTGTTCACATTTTAAACAGTAGCTTTTTGATGCGAGATTGAGTAAAAGTCACTAGTCCAGATTCTGTCCATATTGTAAGTCATTTCTACCTAGCCAAAGCTATTAAATAGCTTCCAGGTCTTAGTATAGACAGAATTCTTGACATTCCCTCTATTGATGCTTCTAGAAAAACAAAACAAAACAAAAACATAAATAGAAGAACCAATCTTCTAGGTGAGCAACAGTAGGAAGTTCTTTAAATACATTGTGGAATCTCTTTTTTTTTTTTCTTTTTTTTCTTTTCAAGACAGGGTCCTCCTATAGCACCAGCCATCCTGGAACTCACTATGTAGACCAGGCTGGCCTTGAACTCATAGAGACCTACCTGCCTTTGCTTCCCGAGTTCTGGGAATCTCCATTTTTATGTGGGCATTTAAAAAAGTCTATGGAGCTTGTGAATATTTTTTAAATACTAATTTATGTGAGGTAAAATTTTAAATATTATAAAACATGTTGATAACTATACCAAAATATATGTGAAGAATATTTTGTTCAATTAAATGGGTGGGATGTGGTGAGGGTACTGTTCAATTCCCCACATCCGTTAAAAGCCCTTTTACAGTTTTTTATTTTTAAAATACTTTAATATCTAGGAGCATTCTAATTGATCATGACTCTGAATAGCTCAAGAACCTCTGGAAAATTATACATAGACTGTCAGTGCATGTATTTCTTCTGGGTGATTGTGTTTTATAGAGACTTTTCTCCACACTTCCAGCAGATCATCTTAGCCCTGCACTTGGGATCTTTTAGTTGGCCCATCAAATCAATTACAAACTATTTCTGAAATCATTAGATCTATTATCAGATGAGTTGAATGTGAGATGTATTTAATAAGAGCAAGTTTTTGGGTTTTTTTTTTCGTCTCTGTTTGTTAAAGATTTTGGTCTAATGGATATAGACTATTTCTTCCAGTGGTCACATTGTTAAAAGCAAATATAAGATCCATGAGTTCAGCTCACCCCTTTTATTATCTTCTGAACAGTGATTGTCTATCTCAGAATGAATATAAACATTCAGTAACTAGAAGCTTACTGCTGCCAAAAATGAGCATCTTCTACCCTGCTACTAAGTTTATTCTTATTCTGAAAATCAATTGCTTTATACTTTCTTCTGTTCAGTAATTCTATATAGGATTTTACCAAACTAACCAAAGGCTTCAGAGTATTTTTTTTTTTTTTGAGACAGGGTCTCCCAATACCCCTAGTCTATAGACCAGGCTTGGCCTCGAACTCACAGAGTTCTGCTTCCCGAGTGCTGGGATTAAAGGCTTAAAGATGGTTCTTAGCAGCCATGTGGGTGCTGGGAATAGAACCTGGGTCCTTTGCAAGAGCAGTCAGTGCTTTTAACCTCTGAGCCATCTCTCCAGCCCCCAGAATATCTTTCAAACTAAAAAAGAGTTTAAATTGCAACTATGGATATGTTCTGCAGTGTCAATGTATTAGGTTTTCTATACAGTTTTATATCACTTGCACAGTTAATAAATATACCTACTTTTTTGATTCCATCTAAGTCAGGAGTAAAATATATCAAAGGAGAAAGCAGGGCCCATAAGAAGTGGTTTGTGTTTGCCCAGATACTGACAAAATGGGGAGCCGGTGGGGCTTGCTGGTGACAACTCCTCTAGTGGGCTCAGTAATAGGTTGCCTTTCTCGTTTGCTTAGCTATAAACTGTGTAATACTCATTTATTGGTGAAGCTTAACAAAACCCTTGGGAAATGCTTTGTTGTCAAATTCAGCCTTTTTTTTCTATTAAAAAAAAAGGGTAGCCTTATTACAAGATTAAACTTATTCTGATTTGGACTTTTGTTTGTTGCTTTCTTCTGTTTTCAGGAGGTCTGGTGATACTTAAGGCTTGGTAATTTCCAATTCCTAAATGTTTATTAAATGAATTCTGGTATCCTTTTAAAATTTTTTTCTTGGAGTATAGATTCTGGGCTTAAAGACATTTTAAAATGTATGACTGGCCCTTTATTTCTTTGGGCTACATTTTGTTTATTAGGATTTTTGTTATCCTTTCCATGTTGAAAACCCAGAAAAAGGAATCATGGTAAGAGTTGAATAGGGTCCGTCTCTGTCTTGTCTTTCGTTTCATCTAGTCAGGGAGTTGGACTTGAAAGCTCTCGCTCTTACTGATTTAAACCAGTTCTTGCCTGTCCTTAACAGGTTTATATTGTTATTTTCTATTCTTTAACTATGTGTCCTTTTAAAAGTTACATTAAAAAAAATGAACTCATCAAAGAAATCTTTAGTTCATTTTTCTCCCTTATCAATGAAATTATTTCTAATTGCTTGGTCAAGGTTTGGGGTTGTTTTAAATTTTCTATTTCTTCTCAAGTTTTTGCTGCATTGCATAATCTTTATTCTTTAAACTTTTTAGGATCTGCTGTACTGAAGTCTAGTTTAGTTTTGGCCACAGTGCAAGGTCTCCTCACTCGTATTTCTACCCCAAAATTCTTCTTACCTTGTACATCACCAGCCAATTTTTTTTTCCAGTTAGGTAAAATAGAACCCAGAACAATTTCTCTCATCACTTGCTTTTGCCAGATCTGTTCATTGGGTGCTTACTTTTCTGAAATGTGAGGGTTTCTGTTTTATTTATTTTTATTGTATGTGTACGAGTGTTTTGCCTACATGTATTTAAGTACATGTGCATGCAATGTCTGTGGAGGCCAGAAGAGGGCATCAGATCCCCTGGAATTGAAGTTACAGACAATTTGGGCGCTGGAAACTGAACCTAGGTCCTCTGCAAGAGCAGTAAGTGCTTTTAATTGCCCAGCCCCCTCTCCAGCCTGGAGTTCTGTTTGTTATCCCTTCTCCACCTAGTCACAGAATCTGTGCTCATAGGTCCTCACTGGTATTGCCTTTTTCTTATCTTGTCCTTTCTTTTCTTTATCTTAACCCAAACATGTAGAATTTCAGAAAATTGTGACTTTTTTAAAAGCAGAGTTTTTCCGTCATTAAAGATACATAGTTATTTTAGGAAATAAAAATTTGTGTTCTTGCAGGGCATGGTGGTGCATGCCTTTGATCCCACCCAGCATTTGGGAGGCAGAGGCAGGCTAACCTCCATGAGTTCAAGGCCAACCTGGCCTACAGAGCAAGTTTCAGGCAGCTGGGGCTATAAGGAGACCCTGTCTCAAAAATAAAAATTAAAAAATTTGTAGTCTTGCTTCCACAGATAACTACAGGTTACATTATTTTTTATCTTAGTCAGTATATGATTAGGCAAAGAAATAGGTTTATGCTATGTTGAATGTGAAGATATACTAATATAAATGCATACTATATATTACTAAATAGTATTGAATGACTTTTCCAAGGCTTTACCATAACTAATTCCTTATTTTTGAACATTAGAGTTGTATTCAAGGTTTTGGGTTTTGTTTTGTTTTTTTATTCTGATAAGTGCTTTGAGGAAAATACCTTTGTATAAACCTTATTTATCTGTTAAAATAATTATTAGAAATAGTTTTGTAAGGAATGTCAAAAGGTATGAGTTTAAGTTTATTTATAAATAGCTAAAAAAAAAAAGCCATCTGGGTGTAGTGGGATATGCCTACATCCCCAGCACGTGGGAGGTCACAGGAGGGGGACTATGAGTTTGAGGTCTGCCTGAGCTTCATGAGACTCTATCTCAAAAAAATCATGAGCCTCTTGAGATGGCTTAGTCCAGAAAGTGCTTCCTTCACAAGCATGAGAACAGTCCTCAGAACCCAAGTAGAAATGCCGAGTGTGACAGTGCACACTTATGAACTGAGTGCTGGGAAGACAAAATCCCTGAGGCTTGCTGCCATACAATCTAACCTAATTGGTAAACTTAAGGCCAGTAAGAGACCCTGACTCAGAGGGAGTGAATTGCCAGCCAGATGCTTTGGTTGGTAAGGATGTTTGCTGTCAAGCCTAATAACCTGAATTTAATCCCCAGGACCCATGTGGTAGAAGTAGGGAACTGACTCCCCAGGTTTTTCTCTAACCCCCACATGTGTGCTGTGGCACAGGCACAAATAAAAATTAATGAGTGAGTAGATGTGTTTCTGAGGAGGACACACACGTGCACGTGCCCCTGAGGATGATGCGTGCACCTGAGTGCATACACAAAATAGGCATATGAACATGAATTTAAGTTGTAAAAAGAAAACAACACACCAGCTTAGTTACTGCTTTTACCAAAGCAAAGTGTGGTATTGACATCACTTACAGAAAATTGTTTCTTGCTTTATAAAACATGTTCTGTTAAGTCAAAAATGTTACCTTGGTATGTCTGCCTCTTCCAAAATAATTTAAAATCTTCTTAGTTAAGCTGGTAAATGGCCCGTTGGTCGTTCTGGATATTCCTCAAGTGTTTCTTGAGTTTCAGTTTCTTACCTGAAGTTACTTGCTTTGATTTGTATGATTTTTATTAATTATTCCTAAATTAGACATTTTAACTTGAAAAATGATAAAAATATTACCTGTGACCATATCTTCTTCTGTTCTCTACCCAGAACAATCAAGCCTCTTAAGTAAAATGTGCCCCACCTCTGAGCTTCCAGGCCATTGAGACCTCTCTGCTGACAGCAGGTCAACTGTAAGCAGTCTCACTGGTAGGCTGCCCATGAACCCTGCTAGATGGCTAAGCACAGACATCTAAAGTCTGTTTCTGATTTTGTACTGGCTGAAGGCTTCCTTGGTATCTTGACCACATCTTTTTCCAGGAATAATGTGGAAAGAGTTAATGATGTGTGGCTGAAGAGAGTTTCTCTCTTTTATTACATATATACTTATCAAAATCATAGTAGGTGTTATGAAGAGAAAAAGAAAAATTGACTTCATGTAGGTAGGGCTTGAATCTCAACATAAGCATAGGCTATACTCATTCCAGTGAACAGTAGTTTTGTCCCCGCTGGGTATAAAACTAATAATAATCATGGCATAATTTTATATAGTACAGGCATTTCTGCTTAGAATAGCTTGACAAGTGCATCCAAAATTACCTGTGTAGTATAAATCATATATTTTTGGATGCCGTTAGTTGTTTCTAACCATTATACCTGGGGAATGCAAACTACAGGCTGTAGAGAGACTGGAGTTGGTAGAGCATAATAAAGGAAATAAGGGAATGAAGCATTTACATTCCCAGGTATATTTACATGCATATACACAAAAGGCTAATTTGCTTATCTAAAACATGTTCTCTTATATGTCAGTGGTACAAATATTAAAAAATTTAATAACTACTTGAAAAAAGGTATTTAAGACAAATAAGAAACTAAATTTGTTTTTTATTTAATTTCAGTTTAAATAGCCATATGTAGCTTGTAGCCACTTTTGCCACATTGGTCAGTACAAACAGAAGGTTGCTGTCCTTGCCACTGGGCCACAGAGTAAGCATTGCTATTCATTAGAAGCCTTTATCCTTTATAATCCAACAGTTTTGCAGTACTGGTTTCATGGTAGCAGAGCCATAGAACCCCACCTCCTCTGTTCTTCTCTCCCCTTCCCTCCCAGCATATTCCTCGTGTTTTGCTTTTAAGACCATTTGGCAGCTATTTAAACTGTAACCTTCCATTCACATCTCCCCATTTGCACAATGGACAATAAGTAAGAAAAACAAATGGGGGCGGGGGAGGGTGGCTGGAGAGATGGTTCAGTAGTTAAGAGCACTGACTGCTCTTGCAGAGGACCCAGGTTCAATTCCCAGCACCCACATGGTGGCTAAGAACCATCTTAGGCCAGGCTTGGTGGCATACGCTTTTAATCTCGGCACTCAGGAGGCAGAGGCAGGCAGAGGCAGGTGGATCTCTCTGAGTTCAAGGCCAGCCTGGTCTACATAGTGAGCTACAGGCCAGCTGAGACTAAAGGAAGACCCCATCTCAAAAGAAAAACAAATGAACATTAAGCAAGAAAAGAGGAAGCAAGACGAGAACATGTGACTTTGTGACCTGAGAGCTGGGTGGGGCAGTTTCTTTAGTATCGAGACAGCTGTGAGACAAGGGCTTCAGAATCTAGTGACCCAGATCTCTGAACCTTGGGGGCAGCAGCATGCATGTGCATACACACTGTCATCCTAGAAAAAAAGTATGGGTACAAGCATTTACAAACTGGGTGTTAGTGGCAGTTAGTGGAAAGTTTTACAGCACTAGTTAGTGCTGTAATCCTAGCACTTGGAAAGCTAAGGCAGGATGACCACTACATAGTTCTATGCCAGCCTGGGCTAAGAGTAAGACTCTGTTTCAAAACAACAAAACAAGGCTGGAAGTGGTGGTACACATGTTTCATTCCAGTACTTGGGAGGCAGAAGCAAGTATATCTCTGTGAATCTGAGGCCAACCTAGTCTGCATAACCAATTCCAGGCCTTGTCCAAAAAAAAAAAAAAGTTAACATTGGGGCTGGAGGGATGGCTCAGCAGTTTAGAGTTTATATTGCAGGAGACCAGTGTTCAATTCCCAGCACCCATTTCAGATAGCTTGTAACTCCAGGTCTAACCGGGAATTAGATGTCTCTGCCCCCACAAACACACTCATATGTACACATACACATAATTAAAAATAAAAAATAAAATCTATTAAAATGATTTGAGGCTGAGGATAACATAGAGGTTAAAGCATACCAGAGTTCAGATTCCCAAACCTATGTAAATGCAGTGGGCATGGTGGTTCACCTGTAATTCCAGCTTTGTAAGATGGAGATGGGACCCCAGAGCAAGCTGGCTAGGGAGACTAGTGAAATAGGTGAGCTCTAGGTTTGAATGAGAAGTCCTATCTCAAAGAACAAGTTGAAAGACCAATAAAGGAGAAGTCCTAACATCAGCCTGGGACTCCCACAATCATGCAACCACATACCCATGAAAAGAAGACCCAAAAATGGTTTTGATATTTAAAGTAATTCCTTTAGTGATATCTAGTGTAAAAGCCTTAGAACTACGTATTCTCAGAAAAAATAAATTTTGAAAAAGCAATTCGGGGAGAAACAGTTGTTCATCTGGTCTAATCTTTTGTCTTATTAGAAGATACTTCTTTTTTTTATTTTTTTTATTTCTGTATGTGTATGAATGTACTGTCTGCATACAGGTTTGTGCACCCATGTCGTGCAATGCAGTGGAGGTCAGAAGAGGGTGTCGGATTCCCCTGGAATCCGAGAACTGGAGTTCTCCTGGAATTGGAGTTTCAGACGGTTCTCGGCCGCCATGTGGGTGCTGGGGATCGAACCCAGGTCCTCTGTAAGAGTGGTCGGCACTCTTAACCGCTAGGCCATCTCTCCAGCCCCTAGAAGATACTTCTAATAAGATTACTGATACTTCAGAATCATAGAAGAGCTTGGTCAGTGTTGTTATCCTAAGACTTTGATGTAAATCCTCGGTGGGATTTAAGTTCTTTGTTATATATGAATCTATTTATTACCTACTGTGCTGAGTTATCCCGAAGTTTAGCTAATTAAAGCACAGTAAACATCTTCAGGCATTGCTTCTGTGGGTTAGGAATTGAGAAGCAGCCTAACTAGGTAAGAATCTGGATGATGTGGTTAAGAAGTTATCCTATACAGTTACCTGCTTGGGGTTTGAAGGGGCTTCCCTGGGGCTGGAAGGTCTCCTTCTAGGTTGGCCCATTCAGATGATTAGCAAATGCCTACTGACTGAATGCAGGATACCTTTCCACTCATAGCGTGACCTCCTCATAGTGCTGCTTGGGTGTTTCACATCATGTCAGCTGGTTTGCCTTATATCAAGTGATCCTGTAGAGAGAGCAAGGTGGAGACTACATGTTTTTTATGTTCTAGCCTTAGAAGTCACAAACTATTGTTTTTGGAGTGCCTGTTTAGTTATATAGATCAGTCCAGTTCAGTGTGGGAAGGCACTGCATTAGGAACATGGATGCCAAGAGGCATGAATCACTGGTATCTTCTTAGAAGGTGCCACAATATGTTAGAATGATCTTGGGCCTTCTGTTCTCCTCTCAGAGCTGATTGTTTTTGTAAAGTTGGTTGTCTGTCCATTTCCTCTCAAGTCCATCTGAATTACAGGCAGTATTTCCACAGTAGCTTGAGAAAGGTAGGAATGGACATTGTAGGAGTCTACAGCAGGGATGGTAGCTCTGTATTGTTTCCAGAGCACTTGGATCTCTATCCGCCCCTGTAGACTACTTGAATCAAGCTCTTAGTAGTTCTTAGAAATGTACTGCTCTGTCTTAATGTAATAGCTCTAGGATAATGGAGATGAGTTTCTGGAAGCCACAATAGATTTTGTTGGGCTTAAATTCAAAATCAGTGTCTTTAAACTTGTCTTTGCTGGGAAGTTTGATGTCACTTGCTGCACTCCTCCTGCTCTCTCCTTCCCCCCTCACTTATTAACTGTGTAGCCTTGGGTTCGTTACTTAATCTTATGTCTCCTTTTCACTTTTTGCAACAACAGTTGTGGCTGTCATCTTATGTTGCTGCAAGTCGGGGACATGCTGTTTAATGATGAGCATCCATTTGCTGAGTGTCATGCAGAGCTCATGAAATGCTGCAAGAAGGATGAATTTTGAAGAATTATGATCCTGAAATAACTTTGTGGTCTTCCACAAAGAATGTTATTTTCAATACAACCAGTACCTGAATCATAAAAATTAAATGTTTTCCTAAGAAGGATCTCAGGGAATCTGTCATGTAGAGAGGATTCATGTTGCATTACTGGTGCACAGAGGTGGATGATTGTGGGCCACAAAACCTTTTAGCAGGGCCTGTCCAAGGAAGGCTACAAGTCAGGAGTGAAGTTGTACACTTAGCTACTCACTGAATGTTGGGAGAGGCTGTCTACTTGGCTTTGGGGGAGTAGGTTCTGTGTCCTGTGCTGTGTACCAGAGTTGGAAGGGCTCCGTGTGCAGGCTGTAAGTCTAATGTGTGGACTCTGAAAACAGCTCTGAGTATTTTGAGGAAATTCACAAATCATTCATGTCTTGACATCACCTTTCTAGGCTGGGTTAAATGTATATCAGGGTAGATTGTTCCAGTGACAGGAAGTAGGGTTTGTAGAGCGGCTGCAGAAGTGGTAAAGTGAAAGCTGATTCTTAGGTAATAAAGTTCCCATGTGTCCGTGGAGCATTTCCTGTCTTCACTCGTTTATCAGTTAAAGCAGATGGCACTCTGGAGCATAGCTCAGAAGTTTTAGCTAGTTTTCCAGCTGTGAACTCTTCACTAGTTTTCAGGTGAGCCAGACTTCAACTGAGTACTGGTACTGCTGGTCCCAGCTAGGACAAGAGCTTTGACAGAAATGATCTCTAGTTCCCTGACTCTGTAATTTATTCAGATACTATCTTCCCTATACAAGTACCATCACTAAATTCTAAACATAAAAAAGACAGACTTCATACTATTTTCCACATTTAAAGCATATAAGGTAACAGCTTTGGAAGGCCAGCAGAGTTCAGTGTGTAGGTGAAATAGTATACTTGTGCACTTTGAGATACTATAACATTGCTTATGCTCTCTTGGGACTTTGAATTTGCAGATGCTAATGCTGGAGACCGTGGACAGACCAATAATGCTGCTTCTGCATCAGCTTCCAATTCCACCTGAACAGTCCGGAGCAGCCAGCTGCACAGGAAAACCACCAGTTACTTGAGTGTCACTCAGCAACACTGGTCACGTTTAGAAAGAAAATTAAAAAGAGAAAAAAAAAAAAACCAAAACCCTGTTCATTTTAGTGTTCAGTTGTTGTTTTTTTTAATTATTATTGTTGTTCTTATTTAACCTTGTAAAATATCTATAAATACAAACCAATTTCATTTTATTCTCACTTTGGGGGAGATCCAAGGGATGGGAGGGCTGACAGGGAAACTGGAGCACTAGAGCACACAATCTCCCAGGACAATCTCCTTTTTTTTTTTTTCTTTTTTTTTTTTTAATCAAAAGTCTGCTGTTGTGTACTCTAAAAACAGGACTCCTGCCTCATGCCCCTTCCACAAAAGAAAACCTTGTTCTGTGCTGGTTTATTTTTTTAACTTTGTTTTCATTTGAAGTCTGGTGTAAGACTTTGGTGTCATGCACAGCTTGAAATTGGTTGGGAGCTTAGCAGGTATATCTCAATGGGGACGTAAATGTCACTTGTAAAATTAATCCATATCCTCGGGTATTTGAAGACTTACCATTGGCATGTTGTTGGCAGGTGTGGCAGACAAAAAAGGAAAAGAAAGAAATGTGTGTTGTTCATATCCTAGGGAGGTCACTGAAGTCTGAAACTGTAAGAGAAGATTCTTGCTTGATTGGTTAAGGTTTGTTTTGCTCTTGGCAGTAGTGGTGGTGAAGAAGCCCCTTTAGGAATGTGCCAATGGGGCACCAGCAGGATCGGACCTGCATGCTCTCTGGCGTGCATCTCTGCTCACCTAACCAAAGGCTGTCTACTGTTGAAAACTGGCGCCCTAGGAAGAGACTGAAAAGAGTGTTGCAAGCCGCTCTGGATGCCCGAGGAGGGTGATGAGCCAGCCCACCGTGAGAAGGGGACAGATAGGGCAGATCTCACCACTGTGAATGAGTTTGTCCAGAGTTTTTCTAACATTACTTCCCTAAGAAAAATACACTTGAGAGAGGACATTGTAGTTAAATAATGTGAACTCTAACAGTCTACTGCTTTATTTTTTGTATTTTTTTAATTGAAAATCAGGCTTGCAAGAATTGCCACGTTCTTACACGTAGTTCTAATTTTAAATCCAAATCTAGAATCTGTATTTAGTTTCAGCTTTTTTAACCTCATGCTTTTAAATTTTTTATTTATTGATGCATGTTAGATAGGCCATTATGATTTTAGATGGTAGGACTATTAAAACCTATACATCAAAATGATAAAGTCACCTGTACCTGCTGACTTTAGGAAAACTGATTATATAAAAGTGTGTGTATATATGTTATGTAAACATATATTCAATACTGCCTCTTTTTTTTTTGTCTGCAGTATCAAAATTGACTGGTTGAAACATGAGAACAATGCCCCCCTAACCAAGTTGAATTTTGTTTTCTTGTTTATCAGTGGATGGTGTAAGAGTCAGTCTCTTGTTTTTGAAGAAAAAGCAATATTCCTTGGGAAGCAGGAGGCTTGAAGGGTTATGTCTGCAGTGAGGAATAGACTTCATAACTAGTTTGTTTTATACTTTTAAGATTGGTATCTTTGTGGGCCTTGTATACTCTAAACAGAACCTCAGTCACCTTGGTGCTTAGGGGCCATTACGTGACCTATGAATCTTTAAGGCACAATCAATTATCTTTTACATTTAAAGATCACTTGAGTGATGGCCTTCCTTACAGGTCGGAAAGGCCCGTTCCGTCACTTCATGGCCGTTCCGAACGACAGCACAGCCACCGCACCAACCCGCGCACACCAGTTCTTGACCAAAACATGCGTCACCCGCACTATCAACCCACTTTCAGACATTCTCGGCGCACCATCTCCCCCTCACCCGCCTCTCCCACCTCTTACCCCCCCCCCCGAGCCCCCCCTCCCCCCTCTTTCCTCCTCTCCCCCTTTCCCCCCCTTTCCTCCCCCTTTCCCCCCTCTCTCCCTCTCCCCCTCTTTCCCTCCTTCACACTCCTTCCCCCAACACCTTCTAAGGTTAGCTGATAACCTAGCAAAGCCCTAGGCTGTGTGTAGCCTCTTTACACTCATTATCCCTTAAGTCATGTTAGGGGTCTCCCCCCCAAGTTAGGAAGTGGAATCTCTTGGCAGCCCTCGCATAGGCCCAGCACCCTGTCATGCTTCTTCTTCGACCCCGTGGGACTCCCAGGGAGTCGTACTGCCTGCTGAAATGAACAGATACCTAGGAAGACAACAGTGAGCCATCGGATTTAGACCACAAAAGGGGTCACTCAAACCTCTGGCTGTATCAGAGTTCATGAAAAAGGAAACATGCTCAGTCAAACCAAATCAAACAACCAGACTTTTACTTTTTGTGAAGTGTTTTTGAGAATTAAGATTTGAAAGAATTCTGAAATCAAAGGATTTAGCAGCATGGTTCCTTAAAGGGAAGAACTTGCAAAACCATTCTCAGAAAGAATTTGTAAAGAATCTGAACAAGCAAGTCTGTAACTGAGATGTGGACCTGCTTTCAGATTAAAGTGCCCAGCCAGTTATATGGACAGACACTACCTGGGACTTGGCGTACTCGCTAGAGTCAGTAGAAATCAGTGCTTGTTTCAGCAAATACTTCCCCTACACATGGGGTGAGGAAGAGAGGAAAGTCAGGTGCTTTTCTCTTATTTGTGTGGTATGTGTGTCTGCAGGTTGGTATGTGTCTGCGCACATGATTGTGGGGTGTGTGTGTGTGCGTGGG
Organism: Rhizomys pruinosus; assembly: GCA_009823505.1. Taxonomy (NCBI): domain Eukaryota; kingdom Metazoa; phylum Chordata; class Mammalia; order Rodentia; family Spalacidae; genus Rhizomys; species Rhizomys pruinosus. Next base: position 1,665,361 of record VZQC01005537.1, read on the forward strand.
CTGAGGTACACGATTTTTCTTTCTCAAGGATCATGGCGGGATCACAGAACTCTTTTATACAAGTGAGATCCAGGTCTCTGAATATCTTGTAAATAATAATAATAATTAAAAGCTCCTCACCAAATTCAAGCTTGTACATTATATTTTCTTTCAATGTTTTTAAATTTAAGTTTTATTGTTTTGTATGTAAATATGTGGACCCAGGAACTGTTATTAATGAGCAAAAAGTTACTGTTCAGGGCAGTGATTCTGTTTAATAACAAGACAAAATGTAGTTGAGCTTTTTAAAGCCATATAGTTTTAACTCTGTACAGTAGGTACCGGCCTGTATTATTGTAACAATAACTCTAGCAATGTATAGTGTATCTATATAGTTTGGAGTGCCTTCGCTTCCATATATTTGGTTTTTGTTTTGTTTTTTCATTTTTAAATTTTTAATTGATTTCCTTTGTCCATGTGTCCCTGTTCATCCCCTTTCCCTGAAGTAATAACGTAATACCACAGTACCTTTGCCCCTCAACAGTGAAGCTTCAGTGTTCCCATGCTCAGGACTGGGAAGAGGAAGCTGTTCATAGTCTGATTTCATTTGAGCCTTGCCTGTTTCGGTTCTGAATGCATTTCCTCCTCTATTGCATTTTGTACTTACTCCAGCAGGGACTTGGTGTAGCGGGACGCTCTAGAGCTGGAGGATATCACATAGATGAGATTTTGCTTATCTTTTCCACCAGCCCTAACTGTGGGTCTTACAAACAGCAGGTTCTGGAAGACTTCCATGCTCTCTCTCTTTACCTACTTCCCTCCGAGAGAGAGAGAGAGAGAGAGAGAGAGAGAGAGAGAGAGAGAGAGAACTGTTTCTGTTCTCTTTTTAAAATGCATTGAGCTTTCTTAGTAGTTTATGGGTTTGCTGTGTCCGTGGTCCGAATGCTCCCACGCAGCTGCCCACAGGTTGATAGAGGGCTGTTTTAACAAGGGCACTCAGGCCATTCCTCCTGCTGCCGTCTCTACCCCTGTTCAACAAAACATTTTAATTTCTTTTTTAAAAGTCTGTAACTGCGCACCTAATATAAAGGTCTTTTTGAAAGAAAAAGAATATTCGTTTTCCTCCAAATCACCCATTATGTTGTGAACAGAAGAAAAAACAAACACTACCAAACCAAAGGTTGCTATTTAAGATATCAAATGTTCATTCCAGCAAGGCAATATTGCACCTTCTCTCTAGTGACATGTCATTTTTTTATGTCCTCTTAATTTTTCAGACCCATCTATTTGGTTTGTACTTTAACAGCATGCCTAGCCAGTTATCTTGTCTGCACAAATGCAAAGGTTTCAGAGAGGATGACTATGCTCCCTGTGGGTGGGAAGACACTGACGTCTCGGTTATTTTCCCCTTTCCTTTTCAAGGGATTTAACTTTGGAATCTTCCAAAGGAAGTTTGGCCAATGCCAGATCCCCACGAGTTTGGGGGTTTTTTTCTGTTTAAATAAAAATTGTATCTGGTTCCTATTTATGTTAGTAGTCATTCTAATCACAGAGACAAACACTTTTCTTCCCTGTATAGGAAAAAAACAAACATGTTTTACAATTAAATCTTTCTTCTGGTAGAAACCTAAGCCACTGAAAATAACAAGTGCAAAGTAGAGTCCCATGTGAAGGTCTACCTTTGAGAGGCTTTGAAAGTAATCCCTGGGGTTTGGATTATTTTCACAAGGGTTATACCATTTTATTCAAGTTTGTTGCTCCGTTTTGCATCTCCACAATAAAAGCAAAATGACAACCAGTACATAAGGGGTTAGCTTGACAAAGTAGACTACCTTGTGTTTAATCTTTTTTTTTTCTTTATATCTGTCTACAGGCAGATACAGATTAGATGTGTGAAAATGTGCTTGCCTGTAAAATTTGCATTTATAACTGTGTTGCCAACGGATCACTTGGGCCTGTACACATCCAATTAGCGTGACCACTCCATCTTAAAAACAAATCTAAACAAAATTTATAATATATATATATATATATATATATATAAAGGACTGTGGGTTGTATACAAACTATTGCAAACACTTGTGCAAATCTGTCTTGATATAAAGGAAAAGCAAAATCTGTATAACATTACTACTTGAATGCCTCTGTGACTGAATTTTTTTTTCATTTTAAATATAAACTTTTTTGTGAAAAGTATGCTCAATGTTTTTTTTCCCTTTCCCCGTTCCCTTGTAAATACATTTCGTTCTATGTGACTTGGTTTGGAAATAGTTAACTGGTACTGTAATTTGCATTAAATAAAAAGTAGGTTAGCCTGAAAATGAAATTGAAATTCACAAGTGTGTGTCTTTATTTCAGTGCCCCCCTCTTCTGCCTACTTTATTTCAGTGCCCCCCTCTTCTGCCTACTTTATTTCAGTGCCCCCTCTTCTGCCTACTTTATTTCAGTGCCCCCCCTTCTGCCTACTTTATTTTAGTGCCCCCCTCTTCTGCCTACTTTATTTCAGTGCCTCCCTCTTCTGCCTACTTTATTTCAGTGCCCCCCTCTTCTGCCTACTTTATTTCAGTGCCTCCCTCTTCTGCCTACTTTATTTCAGTGCCCCCCTCTTCTGCCTACCTTGCCACTGCAATATGCAGTCACATCACCATCTCTACTCCTAATTAGGGAAACATGAACCTCTGTTATAAAAGGCAAGATATGAACATATCTCTTGTTCTTTGAAATGACCTTGCTCTGATGTAGAGACAGGAGGTGCAACTTCCAGCTTGGAAACCTTTGGAATTGATGAGAGGAAGCTTTGCAGACACTGCTTAAAGAAAGAAAATATCCCTGAAAGGGACAGTTGTAAAAACTTGTAAAAGCTGCTGGTTTTGGTTACTGTGTCCATGATTTGGTGTGGCTGTGTTTTAACTTTCATCCTATTAGTAACGGTCTTTGGGGGGTGGTCTCTGTGAAACATGAACAACTACAAATAGTGGGGCTGTACCTCCCACATAACACCTGTTTAGAGTCTGCTTCATTTCCAATACTGAATAATGTATGTTAACATACTATGTCTTAGTGCAAACAGAAGCACCATTTTTGAGGACTGGCTCATTGTCAGGCCTAGGGGTTAGATATAAGGTCATGTGACTGCTGCTTCAATAAAGAAAAATTTATATTCAATTAAGTGTGGTCTTTTATTTACTGAGTTCTATTAACATTTTTAGAAAAAAGCTCGGCACCATGTGACATGCGTGCAATTCCAGCACAGACAGGAGAATCACTACAAGTCCAAGGTCAGCTTGGTCTGCAGAACAGGACCCTATTTCACAAAAAAAGTAGAGTTAAACACATGGGGAAGGGAGCGATTGGACCAAGGAAACAAGTAGGGTGAGACTTCTGGTGGCATTGAAGTGGGGTGGTCTGCGATTCACTGCTATCTTGTTTAGACCCTACCTTACCAATTTGAGCTAGGACTAATGGCCTTGCCAAAAACTCCTTTTAACTTGGAATCATGCAAATTGCCTTAGTTTCAAGACCTTCCAGAAGGCTGTGGTGAGTTAGGAAAGCAAGCAGACAGAAGTGAGAGGTGGACACCCATTCCTTACATCTAGGGAATAGCCTTTCATAGCACCCTTAGATGTTAGAAAGTCATAGGTATAAGGCAAGGCAACCAGGGAGAAAGGCTGGCATGGAAGCAGCCTAGAAACTGACCATCTCCTGAGCCAGAAACTAGGAAGAACAGTATCCACAGAGATGCTGGACCCCAAACTTTCTTCTATTTGCTCACTACCTCGAGAGATCAGATCAGGGTCAGAGTAGAGGAAGTCAAATGTTGGAGAACAGGGAAGTTGTACCTTCAACTGAGTCTTAAATACTTAGCCAGGCCAGGTGTGGTCAAGGCCAGCCTGGTCTACAGAGCGAGTTCCAGGACAGCTGGGGCTACAGGGAGACCCTGTCCCAAAAAGACCCCCCCCCAAAAAAAAAACTTAGAGTTGCTGAAAAGGAGATATCCTGTGCCTCTAGGGAGCTGATAATCTTAAATCTTAACCATTCTTGAAATATGTTTAATAGCCTATATTATAAAATCCTATGTACATGCCAATTTAATGTTTGGGAATGGCCTGGGTATTTTTTAAATGAGGAGGAGGTGGTATTAACTTAACATCCCATCCTAACCTTGTCTTTACCTCACTATCCTAACCCACATCTAGACGCAGTCAGGCATTTGATTAAATGACAAGTGAAGGTGAATTCCCAGGGGAAGGAGAGATGCATGTATTATTCATGATTATAATTGAATGAAACTTAAGACTTCTAAATGAGAAGCATACTTCTAACTGTAACCACATCTTTAGTCCAAATTTAGGGTGGGTAAAATTCATGAGTTTGCAGAGATGGGTCCAATTTTCTGGTTCTTTTTAGAAAATGGAAGCTCGCTCTGCTTCTAGAAATCGGGGAGGGTATAAGGGGACAGGCTTAGTGTTCTGACAGTGATGATTTGATGTCCTTAAGGTTTGTCCATGTCATATCGTGGTTAAAGTTAAGCAATTACCTGTTCCTTAAAATTCAGTTACAGCTTTATTTGAAATCAAATATATTTACAACTTGGGTGACAACATTTTAAGTTATGTAGATATTTTTATACGGAGCAATCTAGCAAAACTAACGAGTCATTTATGTTTTTGTTCTTTTACACCAATAGACTTGTCAGATTTGTAAAGGATAATTTTAAAATAAGTGGTAAATGTGTACACAAATGATATATGTGTCCAGGTGGTTTTGTTGGGTTTGGGGGTGGAGGGGAAGAGGCAGGTTTTGTTTGTAGGTTTTGTTGTTTTGTTTTGCTTTTTTTAAGTGTCCTACTTTGTAGCCCTTACTGGCCTTAACCTCATAAGATCTGCCTACCTCTGTCTCCCAAATGCTGGGATTAAAAGTGTGCACCACCGTGCCTGGTAAGAGAGACCAAAAAAAAAAAAAAAAAATGTTTAAAGAGAGGCGGTATTTTGTTTTGGTTTTGTGTGTTTACCTTTTGAAACAGTTTCACTTTCAGTTCTGGCTGTCCTGAACTCGTCTTGTCTCTGCCCCTTCACTACTGGGGTGCAGGTGGCTACTCAGTGTCTATACATTTTTATTTCTTCTTTTCTCATGGTCACATTTTCCTCTCCAGAAAAAAAAAATTTAATAAAACATATTTTACATCTCCAGTCAAAAACTCATGATTAAAGGTCCTCACGTCTTGATTTGACATTGAACCCAGGAACACATTTGCTAGCTTAGTTCTTGGTTTTTTTGTTTGTTTGTTTTTTGTCTTTTTGAGACAGGGTCTCCCTGTAGTCCCAGCTGTCCTGGAACTCTTATCTCTCTGTAGACCAGGCTGGCCTTGAACTCACAAAGATCACCTGCCTCTGCCTCCAGAGTGCTAGGATTAAAGGAGTGTGCCACCATGCCCAGCTACTAGCTTGGTTTTTTTTTTTAAGTCTTTTTTTATTTTACTTATTTTTTATATGTAGAATGTACTGTCTGCATGTAGGTTTGTGCACCCGTGTCGTGCAATGCCGCGGAGGTCAGAAGAGGGTGTTGGATTCCCCTGGAACTGGAGTTAAAGACGGTTCTTAGCCACCATGTGGGTGCTGGGGATCGAACCCGGGTCCTCTGCAAGAGCAGTCAGCGCTCTTAACCATTAGGCCATCTCTCCAGCCCCTAGCTTAGTTCTTAATGTATGGAAAACCCCATGTAAGACCTGAATTGCTGTGAACGTGCTCCTTCGGAGTTTTGGAACTGTGCTAAAATAAGGGCTGGTTCTTTTATTAAAACAGTATACCCAGCATGAAATGGGGAAAGTCAGTCTCCTGTTAGAGAATTTTGCCCTTCGATCCCTAGACCTAGGCCAACATACCATAAATAGATGTTATCAATTTCTCTCATTGTTTGCCACTGATATGTAAACACAGTTATACCTCAAGTCAAGGGCAAAGAAGGGTCATGATAGATTAAGGCCATATGACCAGGTCATGAGAGCCCAGCGAACTTATCTATATTAGAAACAGCCAAAATAGGATTAACTGCTTGGTTACAAGTTTAGGTAAAAGTCATTTGTCCAGAATATGCCTGTACTTACTGTCAGTCATTCCTACAAAAGGCCCAAAGCAGTTTTACTCACAAATGATTATAAACAGGCAGATGCTTTGATAATCAAGGTGTGTACGGAGGTTTTGATGTATGCAGATAGTCCTGCTCCCGCCTGTTTACTCGCTACCACTGTAGCCATGTCATAGACCACCTCAGTGCTCCAGCCCTAGGAGCAAACCCAGGCCCCAGTCAGATGGGGAGCAGCCCTACCCACATCAAGTCACACACAGGTCCCCACAGCCATTGTTCCCTCCCTTCCTCCCACAAGCACCCAAACCAGGGAGCCTTCATTTAGGTCCCACAGAACCCCAGCGCAGCGCAGTGCCACACAAAGTTCTTCGTCACATGTAACAAGGTGTTTTTATAAGCTGTTAAGAACAGCTGCTTTAGCTCTGCCTTTTGTATGTCTTTGAGGTTAGGATCCATATCTGAGTCATTACTGTGTCCCCACGGCAGGTCATAAATTGTTAGTGATTAACAATATGCTCAGCTGCATGCAAGAATTTAAACAGTGTGTCCAGACCAAGGTCATGTCAAGCTTCTGGTGTTCAGGGCAAGCCTCCAGGGCTCTCTACAAGACACTAGTGAACACAGCTCTGAGCCCCTCAGGCAGCTCAGGTGGAGGCTTGGGTTTAGCATGACTGAGTAGGTGCAGACCTCCACACCTACTGATACACCCTTTCCTTTCCCCACCCAGTACTTTGGAATTTAGTGGAATTTGGGGGTTTATTCCCAACCACAGGGAGGGCCTAACCTCTAGGCCAGCACTCTCATAGGCTGAACGAGGGCCTGGGAACTCCCCATGTCCTCTTCCAGAGGAATGCTAGCCAGCTACAGTCACAAGGCATTGTTGGCTATCAGTGTGTCCATCTGTCTAGTCCCAGACGTGATAGTTCAGAGATCTCTGGGCCTGGCTGTCCCATGGAGTCTTTACTCGAAGGCAGCCACTCAGCCATCTGTGCTGCTGAACAGCTCCTGCATAAGGGGGGTAGCAAAGGGATGCGTGTCTTGGATTCGCAATAGCTGTTGAGTCTGCTGGGCATTGATGCTGCGTAGCTCAGTGAGGACAGCCATGATCTTCAGGAACAGAAACCTGCAGGCAGCCAGAGGAGAGGTTGGGGGTATGGCCTACCCTCTCCCCACCCCACCAGATTGGCCCTGTTCTAAGAGGATGCTTGGACTTCCTTCAATCTAAGCATGAGAAGGCAGATTAACCTGCTGGGACTCGAGGTGAAAATTGTAATCTCTCCTTCTACCCCATGCCTGGACTATCCCTGTACACAGATACCTGAGTAGAAAATTCAGACTTTGCAGGTACCAAAAGTACAGGTTAATTTGGAGCTGCAGGGAGTCATTGTCCTGTTAATGTCTAGGCTAGGGCCTTCAGGCTGGAATCCCTTCCTAGATTCCCAGATTCCTAGCTCTGGATCTAGTTTCTAACATACCACTTACCTTGGTTTCCCCTGTAGGTAAGAAAGCTAGCACATTCAGCCTCCTTAAATGAGGAGGGGGAACTGAACAAATAAAGATGAAACCATCCCCCAGCACCCAGGGTGCTGAACCAGAAAAAAAGTGGGCAGAGACATGAGGACTTGAGCTTTAAGTTCACACTATAACACTCAGGACTGGCCTTAACCCTCAAGGCCTGAGGCTCATTGTAATCTACATCTGTGCTTGTCCTCAGGCCCATAGGCATCAGATTGGACATTAGGACAAAGGGATCAGAGGTCCAGTGAAGCCCCTATGAATGCCAAGCCCCACCCCAGCAGCCTTCCTTGAGTGACAGACAGAACAAAACAATTTTCCTATCCCTTGCATGTTTATATTCTTCTTGGGAAAGTCTCAGGTCATGTTCCAGAGCACGAGCTTTGAATGTCTGGCTGCTAGGCTCCCAGGTGGAATCCTGGACAATCCCCCTCAACCTTACTAAGCTCCCTTGAAAGATGGTGGTGTTACCCACCTCAGGGGACTGTTTTGAGGGTTAAAGGTGATAATGCAGATAAATGGCTTGGTCCCATGGCTGGCACTTCCCAGTAAATGGTAGTAGCTATCATAGAGTAATTGACTGACATTATGATTAACAACATTATCTTTACTACGATTATAGTTATTCCTGGCCTTTGCTAGAAGACCCTGTAAGAGACAGGGCAGAATCTGGTTCCTCCCTTCACCGTGAGGATAGAAATCTGGGAAGTCCTGAACAAACAAATGTCCCTCAGCTGGGCTCAGGCAGGAAGCATTAATGGGAAGTCACACAACACAGTTCCAGAGCCTTGATCATCAGAGGTGGCCCCAGGCATGGCAGGGACCTGAGAGTCAGGCCAAACAACAAGAAGGCCCCTTACATCCTCGTGTATCTATCCCTCTCTGTTCATGCTTACCTGTTGGTGGGATATGGCCGACTGGACTCAATGTAAGCTTTCAAGGTAAGGGCAAATCGCTCTTGCAGTTCATCTACCACACTGCGCTGTACCACACCAGGGCGGTCTGAGGGGAAGGGAAGGCATGGTGGTAGCAGTCAGAGGAGAGAAAACCGAAGACAATCTCAGTCCAGCTAAAGGTAGGGGAATGGCTGGCCAATCACCTCCAGAGCCAAGCTGATCTATAAAGGACAGGGAGGGAGGACTAGGCCTCTGCATCACCCCACCAAACAAGGAAAAATCCCTCTGGCTGTACAGTAAGTAGGGGCAAGCCTGAAGGCTGGGACCTTCCCTGCGGCCTCCTGCAGATCGCAGGTGTGTGCTCTCACCTGGGGAGAAGAGGGAGATGGCTTGCATGAGCACATACTCCTCCTTATGCAGCTTCAGCTTCTTCAACATGAAGTGGAATTTCATCAACGGATCCAGTAGAAGTTTCTGGAAACCACCTGTGAGTGGGTATAGGATAAAGAGGTAGCACCTCAGAGAGCTAACCCTAAACTCAGTCTTCCCTCACCATACTCCTTCCTTCCTTCAACTGTTTTGCCCTCTTCCACCTCCCTCCCTCTGCCAGGGCAGCCAGGCATCTCTTGGGCACCATCAGGGTCTTCGAAGCAGTAGGCCAGCCGACCACACTCCCAGGTCCCAGTCTCTGTGTCGAACATCGTGTTGAACCTCAGGAGGCACATCTCAAAGGTCGCCCCCTTCAGCAGGGAGATCTGGTCCTCGATGGGCAGGTCCCTGGCAGCAAGGACAGGAGGAGATGACAGCTCGTAGGGAGGCTGCCACAAGCTAGCACCAGTCCCCATCCCATAATCTGGAAATTGGAGGAGGAAGGGGAAGAGATGCCAGGGGCTATTCTGAGGACAGCTGACTGCTTCCTGCCTGCTTCCAACCTTTCTCCTTCCCAGGCCAGCAAGTGACTTTCCCCACAATGGTCCTTTCTCCTACTGCCTTAAGGAGCTCTCCACTGCTCACGCAGCTTTCTCCAAGTCCCTTACAGCCTGGTTCATCTCCTCTAACTCCCCATGCAGCAGCTACTGACCAGCATGTGATGCTTTGGTTCTGCCTCTTGAGCCTCATAACCCTTTGCCTCAGTTTGCCTACATTTAAGTGTATCCTTATGAGTTTTCAGGCCAAGTGGTATCTTTTCCCTTCCTAGAAGTTTCTTTCTACACATAGAAGAGTCTTTCTACACATGCCAGGCCTTACCCACACGTTACTACTGTTCTCTCTAGTCTTCTACTAAAGGCTTTGTGCACCTGCTTTCTCACTGCCAATGAAATCTGGGCTTCTTAAACATGTGATTCAGCCCCTCTTGGCCAGGCTTGGCAAGACAGTAGACCACCCAGAGGCAAATCCCCTGGCATCGCCTCTAGCACTACACACTGTGTCTTACAGAGCTGGGGTCTCTACTACACCAGTGGGTCCCTGGGTCTCCTGCTGACATTATGATCATGCCCTCCATGCCCAGTTCTGAGGAGACCTGGTCTGTTGGATTTCAAGACCACCCACGCTCCCCATGGCCTGCTTGATGGCATCTGTTCCTGACCTTGTGGGGGAACTAGCTTTCTGAATATGTAGCATGTTCTGGATGCGCTTCAGATGTTTTCTTATTCATACACCAGTCCTAGTAAATTGGTAGAATTATCTCCCATTCCCAGGTGGGGAGTCTGACAAGCCCACACCCACAAAGCCAGTGACATCTGCCGAAGGCTTGTATTCCGCAGGAGCACTGGTGCCCGAGGGACAAAGACCACAAAGGGTCTTTTGACATCAAAGTTTCCCAAGTTCATGGGGATTTACTGCCGATTATTTGAAACTTTGGGCCCTTTCATTTTCCTTTCTACATCTGTTCAATCAGCCCTCACTTCCTACCTGAAGTAGGAGATGACTTTGGCAAAATTGATGACACCTTTGAACATATAGGTTGACACATCAGCCAGATGGGGCAGCATCGGAATGATCTCTTTCCCGTCACTCTTGTATGGGGGTTGGTAGTTCCAGACGCTGCCGTCCTCCCCTCGCAACTGCAGAGAGATCTTCATGGGAATCATGTCTTTCATGAGTTGGCTCCATGTAGCAGGGTCTTCTAACAGTGAGGCCTGCAGAAACTCTGGAAGCTCATAGCCGCTGTTAAACACTGCTGGCAGCTAGGCAAAGAGAGGAAGGGCACTGTGTTGTCGAAAGCCCTCACAAGGACCCCAGACAACCAGCCACAGTGTGAGGTGCACATTGCAGGGTCACGCTCATGCGCACCCACACACGCACATAGCCAGGTTTCTTCTCTCTGGCTATCTCTTATCAGGTTGTGTTTCTGGACCTATAAATTAATGGTCACACCCATCCCTGCCTGATAAGTGTGGAGGGTGCAGTGGGCCTCCCTGAACTTGTCTGTGGGGCTCAAGAGACAGAAGAAGTGTTTTCCAACTGTAAGTGGAAAGTACACATGGAAGGGTCCCTGGGACAATCTGTGTCTCTTCACTAGGCAGGCCACCTGAGCTACTTATGACGATACTGGAGTGTCCTGGGAGAAGGTAGGGAGGACGCTGGGAGCAGAGAAAAGTTAGACAACAAACACCCATCTGGCCCTGATTGTCATTAGAACCCCCTAGTGCAGCATCAGCCTCCACTTATCCTCAGACCCACGTCCTACCTGCTGCAGAAAGTAGAGATTCTCCAACCGAGTGAGTCCCTGTGGGGTCACCAGAAGGGTTTTCTTTATCCCAGAGTTTGGGGTCAGGAAGAGGGTGGTTGAGAATTCTCATTTCTAGCAAGTTCTCAGGGGACACTGATGCCTCTGACCCCAGACCACAGTGTGAGAAACCCCAGGCAGGTGTCTGGGACTTTGAGGAGCTGGCGGAGCAGTCGGGAGCCCTCAGCCTCCTACCCGAAAATCTTTGAAGTGGGAGAAAGTGGTGTCAAAGGTTTTCATCTGAGCATCCATCAGCTCCTGGATCAGTCCCCGCTGCTCGTCAGTCAGCCCCTGCCCTTCGGGCAGTGGGGCGTCAATCCTCTCCTTCTTCTTCCTCTTGATCGAGGCCCGTCTCTGCTCCACAGCCGCATCAGACATGATCACTTCAGATGAACAAAGCAGACTCAGCACAGACGCCCCTGCGAGGTCATTCTCCCCCAACCTCGTTATAGCACAGGACAATACTGGAGAGGATGAAAGGAATCATGCAGGGACCACCGAGAGGAAAGAGGGCATCTCTGACCAGCATCTCCTACCACACCTCCCACAGCAGGGAACCGACCGCTTGATCCCCCAGGTCCCTTCTGCAGCGGTCCCCTCCGCACACAGAACTGGCTCACACGTGGACGAGATCTCACCCGCCCTGGTACCCACGCTGACAGCTCATTCCTACAGGCCCCCGGGCCACATGGACCCCGCACAGAGTCGGGGTGGCCTGCCATGCCACTCGCCACTCACTCTCCTTCTTCATGCCACTCTCCAGACATTTGCGCAGCCGGCAGGCCTGGCACTGCCGCCGCGTCTTCCTGGTGATCTCGCAGGTCCCCTTTCGGAATGGACATCTCAGCCGGACATTGCGTTTCATGGCTCTCCTGTGGAACAAGACATTGCTTAAGGGAGTCTGCGAGGGGCACTCAGATTCCAAGCCAGGGCCTCCAGGCCACGCCGTCCTCTCCCAGCCATGGATAGTGCACACTGGGAATTTTATAGGAAGGGTGTAGGTTGGTGCTCTATGCCAGAGGTCCAGGACACAACTAGAAGGGCCGACGAGATTTCTGAGACGTTTCTACAGAAAATGAGATGTGTTCTTCGGACACCTGTGTGTACCCCAGAGCCTCCTCTTAAGCCAGTTTAACTCCAGGCCCAGCTCTTTTTACGTACCTGCTGTCCTCTCTCATACACTTGTTGCTAGGCAGTGTCCATGGAAATGGGCCTCGTCCTGGATTTTGCTTGGACTCCATGGTATGGGGTGGTGTATCACCTTAGTAAGTGGGGTCTGCCCAAACAAATATGAGGATGCGCTCCCAAAAAATGATGACTATAGAATTAATATGAAAGGAAACTTGCAAACACGAGATCTCCTGAGCCCAGCGGCAGGAAGAGGGGGAGACAGGTAGGAACTGGGTGCCTTGGCGAGCTGATTGCTGATCGTTTGGTCCTGCTGTCTTTGGTTTGATTGGCCTTTGTGGCTGTGAGGTTGGAGTTATCCCCCCAGCTGGGATTAAAGGTGTGGTCTTTGGCTTGATTAGATCTAGTGGCTGTGGGGGCGGAGTTATCCTCCCAGCCGGTATTAAAGGCACGCTTGTGTGACTCTTGAGATTTGAGATCTCTTGAGCCCAGCGGCAGGAAGAGGGGAAGACAGGTAGGAACTGGGTGCCTTGGCGAGCTGATTGCTGATCGTTTGGTCCTGCTGTCTTTGGTTTGATTGGCCTTTGTGGCTGTGAGGTTGGAGTTATCCCCCCAGCTGGGATTAAAGGTGTGGTCTTTGGCTTGATTAGATCTAGTGGCTGTGGGGGCGGAGTTATCCTCCCAGCCGGTATTAAAGGCACGCTTGTGTGACTCTTGAGATTTGAGATCTCNCATATTATGATGGGGAAGGTGTGCACAGGCTATCCTCCACATATTATGATGGGGAAGGTGTGCACAGGCTATCCTCCACATATTATGATGGGGAAGGTGTGCACAGGCTATCCTCCACATATTATGATGGGGAAGGTGTGCACAGGCTATCCTCCACATATTATGATGGGGAAGGTGTGCACAGGCTATCCTCCACATATTATGATGGGGAAGGTATGCACAGGCTATCCACATATTCTCTGATTTGGCAGGAAAAGTGGAAAAAGAAAGGCTTGGGTGGAGGTTTTCCTTGCTACTTCTTTTTTTGGGGGGGTCTTTTTTGAGACAGGGTCTCCCTGTAGCTCCAGCTGTCCTGGAACTCGATGGCCTTGAACTTACAGAGATCCGCTTGCCTCTGCCTCCCAAGTGCTAGGATTAAAGGCGTGTGCCACCACGACCACCGGCTCCTTGCTACTTCTTATAACTGGCAGGACACAGAGAAAGAAAATAGCACTTTCTGGATCTGAAACTTAGATCCCATGAGAAGCACTGGACAATGAGGAGGAAGAGAAGGAGGAATGGGAAGGGAGAAGGAAGAAGAAGAGGAGGAGGAGGAGGAGGAAGAGGGCAAGGTAGAAGTGAATGACAGCACTCCTTAACTTTTAATGCAGAGAAAAAGAAAAAAAAGGATGATTCAGCATTGAGACAAAGGCCTTACTAGTGGTCTGGTACAGGAATCTATAATAACAGGAAACATGCTACCTCTGGTCTCCTTGAATTAAGAAAGACCTTTTCTTTTATATTTTATTATTTTTAAATTTTATGTGTATAACCGGGTGTGGCGGCGCATGCCTTTAATCCCAGCACTCGGGAGGCAGAGACAGGCAGATCTCTGTGAGTTCAAGGCCAGCATGGTCTACATAGCTAGTTCCAAGACGGCTGGGGCTAAAGGGAAACCCTGTCTCAAAAAGACAAGAAAAGAAATGAAGCTCCTCTCACACCTGGTTTGTGAGGCTGTGGAACAGGTGAGTAGTTGGGATCTGTGGAGTGCAGTAGAAGCTGAGAAACTGAGTGAAACCCCTCCTCTGAGGCACAGCTGTACAACCCGAGGTGATAATAAGGGAGATCAGAGACACTTAGTTATCATCATCAGAAATCCCCATGACTGTCAGGGACTGGAAGACAACAGAGGAAGGGCAAGGATTACTGAGGGAACTGGGCACGAGAGAGGTAGAGGGACAGGAAGGTATTTCAGGAGAGTTAAGGAAGAAGCTTATTAAGAACTTAATTCAGGCCGGGCGTGGTGGCACACGCCTTTAATCCTAGCACTCAGGAGGCGGAGGCAGGCGATCTTTGTGAGTTCAAGGCCAGCCTGGTGTACAAAGTGAGTTCCAGGATAGCTGGGGCTACAGGGAGACCCTGTCTTGAAAAGACCAAAAAAAAAAAAAGAAGTTAATTTAGGGAGCTAAAGAGACATCTTGGCAGTTAAGAGCACTGGTTGCTCTTGCAGAGGACTTGGGTTTGGTTCCCAGCACCCACATAGTGGCTAACGACCATGTTACTCCAGTTCCAGGGGGTTCCACTCTCTCTCTGACCTCCATGGATATTGCATGCACACGGTTACATTTAAAAACATGCAGGCATTGCACGACACAAGTGCACAGACCTACATGAAGACATTACATTCATACAGGTACAAAATAAATAAAATTTAAAAAAAATTAGAAAAAAAATGCAGGCAAAACACTCATACACAGAAAATAAAAATCAATTTCCTGAAAATCATTATGTAGGCCAGGCTGGCCTTGATCTCTCAGAAATCTGGCTGCCTCTCTGCCTCTGAGTGCTGGCTTCTTGGATTTTGTTGTTGTTGTTGTCATTGTTTTTAATCAGATTCTTAAGGCACTAAAGCACTCATCAGGGGAGGAAAGATGAAATAATTAAAAAAAAGCAGTGAGGCCTGTCCTGGTCACTTGAAAGCAAATATGTCAATGTTTGTGTCAAACCCGCATTCCTAGGGAAAAAGATGATGGAAAGTCAAATTCCATGCTTGTGAGTCTGAAAGGCTTCAAAACCTGAATGACAGCTCACAAACAGGAGCGGTGGTGGTGAGAGCATGGAAGCCAAGGAGGTGCAGCCCCCCCATAGCCCCTGCTGTGCCAGGAGGAGATCGGGACTGGAGCTACTCTAGCTGTTCTGATGGGGTGGCAGATATTGTAAGTGATTATTGCAAGTGAGGGCCATCCATGGCAACCAGAATTCTGCACTGAATTATGCACATTTAGGTCCTCTACTCAGGTGAGAAACACTGGGTTTTACTGGATGCCGTAGCCATATGCATGGCAGGTATTTCACAGCAACTCCCCAACGCACTGGGAACAAGGGAAGTAGTGGATGGACAGATGTAGGGTGGTGCTGGGGAAAAGGACTAAGCTTGTCCCACTTCTACCTCATAGTGTGTGCTCTTCTCTCCTGGTTGAGCAAGATGGGAGCCTGTAAAGTTGCCTACCCCATGTAGAGCTGTGAATATCAAACAGTATAGAGTCTATTAAGGAATTAGGCAAGGTAGAGATTATTCTCCCTGTCCAACATTTTTTAACAACCTGGTGTGGACTGTGAAGAAACCAGATGACTTGGATTCTAAAGAACTAAATAAAGTGCTGGGTCTGGTGGTACATGCCTTTAATCCCAGCACTCCGGAGGAAGAGGCAGGTGGATCTCTGTGAATTCAAGGCCAGCCTGGTCTACAAAGTGAGATCTAGGACAGCTGGGGCTACAGGGAGACCCTGTCTCAAAAAGGAAAAAAAAAGAACCAAATAAGATAATCCATCAAACATCCATGTTACTCTTTTTGAAAGAACAACTGATACAAGTGATAGGATTTTTCATGCTATATTGGACCTTGCTAATGCTTTTTAAATTATTCCCTAAGCTGATGAATCACAAAACCAATTTGCATTCTACTGGAACAGTCAGCAGTAAATCTTTCAAATGCTCCTCCAAGGGTAACTTTACAGAACTACTGTTTGTCATGGAATGGTAGGCCAGGACCTTGCCTTATTATCCTGCCCACCCTCTGAAAAAAATATTTTTTTAAGGTTTCCTTACATTATATAGATGGATAGATGATATCATGTTAACCTCTGAGTATTTTAAACACTTAGAAAAGCATATGAGAGATACACAGGTGTACGGAAAGCACAAGATGCCAGCTTCCTGGGAGTACTACCGTCAGGTAAGGTGCACATTGAGAAAACCCTGCAACTTGTGTCTGTAAATGAAAAACAGCTGCAGGTGTCCTTGGGGCTCCTGGGGTCTTGGTGAATTTTTTTACTTCATCTTATCCAAGCTGCCTATCTCCTGTACAACCTGATAAAAAGGAGGTGCCATGTGAAATAAGACAGGAAGTCTCAAGAGGTTTGGGGGCGAGATAAGAGCCTTGTAGAATAGGCCAAAAAATTATGTGCCACAATATACCAGGGTCCCTTTAGAGTAAAAGTTGTCAGCAGCTCAGAAGGCTGTGGCTGGAGGACTATGGAAAGATCATCATGAACAACCAGTTCTAATAGAGGATGTGTCCCAGACATGGAAAGAGGAAGAATCTCCATATACAACATTAAAGTAGCAATTCCTAGCAGTATCTAAAACATCATAATGAGTGGAGTTAACCTCAGTAATAATGAAAACATCTTATGAAATAAAGCACTGAATCGAAGGCCTTTTGGTCAAGCCTCTTTCTTGGATGGCACAGACTCAAACTCTGCAAAGGTGGCCTAAATATTTACAGCAATATGGTGTTGTGTCTCCTCTGTCACCCATGACATGAGGGCTGATTGGGACCAAGCTGTTGAGCATTCCCCAGGAATTAAACCTTTAAAACTCTATAGGGGCTGGGTTGATTGAAAGAAACAATGAGTTATTAAAATAGCAGCTAAAGGGGCTGGAGAGCTGGCCTAGTGGTTAAGAGTGCCGACTGCTCTTGAAGAGGACCCGAGTTCAATCCCCAGCACCCACATGGCAGCTGAGAACCGTCTTTGACTCCAGTTCCAGGGGAATCCGATGCCCTTTTCTGACCTCTGCAGCATTGCACGACATGGGTGCACAAACCTAAATGCAGACAGCACATTCATACACATACAAGAATAAATTAAAATTTCAAAAAAATAGCAGGTAAAGTGTTTAAAACATCTTTTTGTCTCTCTGTCTCTGTCTCTGTTTCTGTCTCTGAGTGTGTGTGTGTTCTTGTGTATAAAAAAGCACTCCCTGGAACCATATAATCATTAAATAAAAATCTCAGTGCTAGAGCTGGTTACTTTTCTGTGAATTTTGATCAAGGAAGGTTCATGTACCATAAAGACTATTGTCAATGTTGTTGCACAAAAGAACTAAATGGTGAATTTCTGTTAGTGAATACACAGCAAACTTTGGCTTAGACATGAAGATATCAAGCTAGGACTGAGCTGGAAGATTTCTCCTGCCAGCAGGATTTCGTAGTGTTGAAAAAAACACTATATAGCCTCGGGGGATTATTACTGGCAGATCTACTCACTTACAAACCCTTTATACCATATTACAAGCACGACAGGCAAGATGTGCCTACTATTTAATAGTGGTCAATCTGTTATGAGTGTAATCAACAAATTTTCAAATGGATTTAAGGCCAGGTTCATAAGAGGGAACCTATATTTGGTACTATAAACTAGGCCAAAATAGAATGCCTAGAGAGGTCATAGGTCCCAGTGAGAGGTGATTATTATTGTTTTGTTAAACAAGTGTGATATGCCTGCCAATTTGCCTCCTAAACATATTCATGCCCACAAATTGCTGCTCCTGTCAGCCTCAGTCATTGAGAAAACGTTTCTGTAATGTGTGGCAGTTACTATACTGCTACATGACTGTTTCTGTGACATAGTGCCCCAGTGTTCATCCAAATGGAAGAAAATAACCAGACAGCTATATTATCTACTCCAAGGTACAGGGAACATTACAGAGGAGGGGTTAGAAAAATGTAAGTGCTGAAGGAAGGGGTGGAGTGTTGTGTGATTGTTTCCTCTGGATCAAAATATTTCCTTCTGGAAATAGAAAGAAGGCTCAAACCACTCAAGAAGTTCACAAAATTTACAAGACTCACAAAGGAATTGACCAAGGTTATATAAACTGTAAGCAATTGCTCAGGGGATGAGACTTTATTGTGGAGTTGCATGCAAGTTGTGCAGGGAAGTGCCAGTAGTTTGTGAGTCATCACTCATGCCCTGGTGGGATTTGTTCAGTGATACATCTTCCTAAGTCCCTCATGTTCATGTAACTAATACCAATAAACTCATCGATTCACCAAGCTAGACTTGGGTAGAATAATTTTTTGCCTGTTGTTGATGTCCTTTCTTTTTTTTTAATTTATTTTTTATGTGTATGAGTGTACTGTCTGCATGCAATGCAACAGAGGTCAGAAGAGGGTGTCAGATTCCCCTAGAACTGGAGTTAAAGACGGTTCTCAGCCGCCATGTGGGTGCTGGGGATCGAACCTGGGTCCTCTGCAAGAGCAGTTGGTGCTCTTAACCGCTAGGCCATCTCTCCAGCCCCTGCTGATGTCCTTTCTTAAGTGAGTAGATGTTTATTCGGGTCTCCCCAGGAAAAGTTACATGATATTTAGCTGTCCTGGGAATATATAAATGTCTCAAGTATGATCTTGAGGTGAGAGCTGCTATCCCTTCATTTTTTTTTTTTTTTTTGGTATTTTTAAGACAGGGTCTCCCTTTAGTCCCAGCTAGCCTGGAGCTTACCCTGTAAACCAGGCTGGCCTTGAACTCACAGAGATCCACCTGCCTCTGCTTCCTGAGTGGTGGGATTAAAGGAGTGTGCCACCACACCCAACACTGAAGACAGTTCTTAGCTGCCATGTGGGTGCTGGGAATCAAACCTGGGTCCTCTGCAAGAGCAGTCAGTGCTCTTAACCACTGAGCCATCTCTCCAGCCCCCCATCCCTTCTTGAAGACAAACTGGAGCTCTTCCTCTCTCTCTGCTGATTCCTGATCTCAGCCCTGTGCTGACAACACCCTTGCTGAGCTGGTCTTTCTGTTTCTCCCATTGTACAATGGTGAACCTTCTGTCTAGACCTACCATGCTGTGTACTACGATGTGGGTTTTGTTTTCTGGAAGTGGGGGGGGGGGATGAGAGTTGAACTAGGATGTTTTAGTCTGGTTTTTGTTTGGGCCTCTCTGTTTATCTGTATCTAATTATCTTAGTTTTCATTTATTTTATGACATTCTTTCCTTAATAACAACCACATAAGACTGACTTGAACACTGACTTGCCTTTGGTTTTTCAAATTCTTTATTTTTTACTTACTGATCTTTTATTTTATTCAAGAATGCATAGAGTAACAAAGAGGTATCTTAATGGAAGTGTTCCTTGCCTGGGAAGCAGATGAAGGATTGTTCTTAGGTCTAAATAGTTTGGTTGGACTAATTAATTAGAAGGTATTTTGATGGACCATTAACCAATAACCCACTTAGTCAGTTAATAGGAAACTGCAATCAGATGTGACCAAGTATGTCAACGTTAGCAAATGAGTAAAGACTAGTGAGTGATTATACCTGAAAAATCCCTTGCATCCTTCACACGTCATGACGTTGAAGTGATAGCCGTTGGCCTTGTCCCCACACACGCGGCATATTTGAAGATCCCCGTCTTCTTCATCTACATTGATGGACTTTTCTGATACAGAATTTGCTTCTTCACAGTGCTGAGGGTCAACATGGCTCCAACTTTCTTCAGGCCTCATCTCCACCTTGCTTCTGGATGTCTTAGACTAGAATTGAAAAAACAAAAGGAATGAATAGTTTGGGTCGTGTATTAGTTACTTTTCTGTTGCTGTGATAAAACATCATGACCAAGGGAACTTAGAGAAGGAAGAGTCTATCTGAGC
Organism: Rhizomys pruinosus; assembly: GCA_009823505.1. NCBI lineage: Eukaryota > Metazoa > Chordata > Mammalia > Rodentia > Spalacidae > Rhizomys > Rhizomys pruinosus. Next base: position 1,685,331 of record VZQC01005537.1, read on the forward strand.
TTATGGTTCCCAGGAAATTAGAGTCTGCCATGGTGGCAGGAAGTGGCTGGGACAGTAGCAGAAAGTAGAGGTTCACATTTTCAAGCAGGCACAAGAAACAGAGAGTGATTAGAGACCTGGCAAGGTCTAAGAACTCTCTAAGCCTACCCCCAGTGACATGCTTCCTCCAGCAAGGCCATATCTTCTAAGACCTCCCAAAACAGTGCCACCAACTAGGAACAAAATTTCCAAATACTTGGAGCCTATAGGGGACAGTCCATTCGAACTACCATAGACAGTAAGTTTCTGGGAGCACTCTTCCTTCTGAGCGTGGCTTGAATTTGGGTGTGATGCTGGACCCTCATGAGAACTGACCTCCCGTGGAGGTGGTAGGTTATATTACTATTAGGAGAGCTGCAAACATTACAGGTTAATAGAGTTTAGGGTGCTAGATAGAGCATGTGAACAAGAACATAAGAAAGAAAAGTATATTAGGGGTGGAAGAAATGTGAAAATAAGAAGCTGTGTGATTGGATCATGAAAGTACTACTTGAGTGGATTGAGGAGGTCGAGAGTTGGTCAAAGGGTAGAAAAACCATTCTCCTCATGGTTGATAGAATGCCCCAGCTGCCTCTGAGACTGCTGTTGGCTTTATCCTCCAAGACTGCTGCTGGCTTAACAGAGTGCTGCTGGCTTTATCGAGCAGCCATACCCAGAACTCAGAGAACTGTTTGTTAAGATAGCCTGTTTCCCAAGACAGCCTGTTTCATTTGGGTAAAATAGGTCCAGGAAAGAGAGGGGCCATAAATTTCTCAAGAGTACCCCAACTTGCATGCAGACCCCTGCAGCTGCGTCTACTTCCTCATTCCCTAGCCCCGATGTGATCTCTAACTCACCCTCTCCCCAGTACACGCAGTTTTGATCTGTTGAAGGTCTGCACTGATCCTGTCCCAACTCTGCTCTTCTTCCTGCTCTCTAAAACCAACAATGGAAAAGACTAAGCGTTAGGGTGTGAATTCTCCAAAATCCCAGAATCCATTTGAAATGCAGCTGTGGGACATTATAGGCTGGCACCAAGGAACCTGCTCTACCACCCTGCCTTTGCTTATGTAACAGCGGGCTATCACAGAATACTCAGGAATCTTCTGCTCTTTTGAAAAGCTGGAGACTTGCTGCTTAACATCCTCCCAGATGCCTTACCCGAGTTCTTACCCACTTCCGTTAAGTGCCCTGGCCAGATGCCATTCAGTGCTGGCTCTATTTTCATTTGAGCTTAGCCCTGGCTACCCTGAAGTAAACTCTATCCGGGAGTGACTTCCTAAAACCTTGTGCTCTCTTTATTCATTTAGGGGCACATGCCATAACCTAGCATTAAGATTCATGATTATTTCTGGGCCTGGGCAGATTTGCGGATGCAGTGTGGCCCAGGATGAGAGAGAGAGAGAGAGAGAGAGAGAGAGAGAGAGAGAGAGAGAGAGAGAGAGAGAAAGGCTGAGCAGAAAAAGGGTTTCCAATGGGAAACCCAAGCAGATAGTGTTAGAGCGGCAATAAAAGCCCATTAAAGAGAAGCTCCTGGTCAAGAAAACAGACTCTCTTGCTTGGGGAGATCTAATATTCCAGTTGGGGTGATTCAAATCACTCGAGTGAGGGGCCACCCTCATGAAGGCATGCTCAGCTCACCTGAAGCCACGCTAAACAGAAAGGCAGAATAATGAGTACCCTCCTGAGGTAATGTGCTTTTTCTTCCCAGAATTCCTACCCTAACAAGCAGCTTACGGCTACAGCCGTGTAGCTTGGTAATTCTACCCACTTCCCTCAATTCTCCAAGAATATCTCACCTTTTCTTTTCTTCTTTTAATCTCCTGTATAAGCATGCCTTGCCTAATACTTCATGTTGTCCCAACATTGTGGGGTTCTTACTCTTTCTTTAAAGCCCCCCCATCTGGATGTTCCTTCACACGTCTGACCTCCATGCTGGCTTTACAATAGCTTGGGATTTGTTTTTGTTTTCTTCTTTTTCTCCTCCATTCCCTTCAAGGCGGCTACCAAGGTTTACAGCTTGCCTGCCCTGGAGAGTTTTTTAATTAATTAATTAATTTGGTCTTTGGGAGACAGGGTTTCCCTGTAGCCCCAGCTGGGCCTGGAACTCACTGTGTAGCTCAGGCTGACCTTGAACTCACAGAGATCCACCTGTCTCTGCCTCCCGACTACTGGGATCAAAGGCATGGGCCACCACACCAACCTGGAGATTTTTTTTTAAAGAACTGTAATAAATTTGTCCTTAAATTTCCATTTGAGTCCATTCTTAGATTATTTTATTAATGAGACTAAGAGCCCTAGGAGGGAACCTGTTATCCCCTGTATCAATATTAAGTTTGTACTCTCTCAGGAAAATTTTAGTTAAGTAGTCTTTTGTAAACTTCTAATGGTTTATCTAAAAGTTCATTTTACATTAATATAATTGTCTTTATATCATTTATATCTAAAGCAGTGTGGGACAAGTTTTAATTTAGAATTCCTGAAAATAACCAAATAACAAATGTCGGTTGTTTCATTTAAAAACAAAAAATGAGCCTGCCTGGTGGCTCCCAGCACTTGGGAGGCAGAGGCAGGTGGATCTCTGTGAGTTCAAGGCCAGCCTGGCGTATATAGTGAGTTCCAGGACAGCTGGGACTACAGGGAGACCCTGTCTCAAAAAGACCTAAATAAATAAATAAATAAATAAATAAATAAACAAACAAACAGACAGACAAACAAACTGTGGAGCTGTTGACAGCTTGGTGACTGCTAGGGGAGGAAGACTCAGCTTTATCCAGGCAAACAACTCTGCTGGGCTTCCAACGCTCCCATGGGAAACCCTATTCCCATGCACATATGGGCAGTGCTAATTGGACTCAGTGGCTTATAAAAAGGGGGTGGGGCGGGGGCTGGAGAGGTGGCTCAGCAGTTAACAGCACTGGCTGCTCTTGCAGAGGACCCAGGTTCAATTCCAAGCACCCACATGACAGCTAACAATCCTCCATAACTCCAGTTCCAAGGGAATCTGGTAGTCTCTCTGATCTCTCTGATCTCTCTGATCTCTGGCACTGCACGACATGGGGGGACTTACAGTCATTGCAGGCGATACACTCCTTTACATAAAAAATAATAAATAAATGATTTTTTTAAAAAAGAAGGCTGCCGGGTGTGGTGGCACATACCTTTAATCCCAGCACTTGGTCACCAAAGCTAGGCCAAGAAGAGATCAGCAGCTTAAACAGACCCATAACATATGAAGAAATAGAGGATGTAGTAAGAAACCTCCCAACTAAAAAAAACCCAGGCCCAGACGGTTTCACAGCAGAATTCTATAAAACATTTCAAAAAGACCTACAACCATTATCACTGAAACTGTTTAGAAGTATACAATCAGAGGGAATTCTCCCAAATTCCTTCTATGAAGCCAGCATCACTCTATTACCAAAACCAGGCAAAGATACAACTAAAAAGGAGAACTATAGACCCATCTCCCTCATGAACACAGATGCCAAAATTCTAAACAGGATACTGGCAAATCGCATACAGACCCACATCAAGAAGATCATCCATCATGACCAAGTTGGATTCATACCAGAGATGCAGGGATGGTTCAACATATGAAAATCAATAAACATCATCAAACACATAAACGGAATCAAAGACAAAAACCACACCATCATCTCAATTGATGCTGAAAAAGCCTTTGACAAAAT
>VZQC01005537.1:1707179-1717984 GCA_009823505.1 Rhizomys pruinosus
TGGAACTGGAGTTCTCCTGGAATTGGAGCCTCAGACGGTTCTCAGCCGCCATGTGGGTGCTGGGGATTGAACCCGGGTCCTCTGTAAGAGTGGTCGGCACTCTTAACCGCTAGGCCATCTCTCCAGCCCCATTTTTTTTTTTTTTTTTTGGTCTTTTCGAGACAGGGTCTCCTGTAGCCCTAGCTGTCCTGGAACTCACTCTGTAGACCAGTCTGGTCTTGAACTCACAAAGATCTGCCTGCCTCTGCCTCCCAAGTGTTAGGATTAAAGGTGTGCGCCACCATGCCTGGCGAGTATCTAGTATTTTAACAATTATATGGCATGCGAAATTTCTTTTTTGGTCCTGTCTATTTGGTATTCTATGTGCTTCTTGAAATTTTCTTCTATTATCTTGTTGAAGATCTGGTCAATAGTGTTGTCTTGGGATTCTTCTACTTCCTCTATCCCTATAATGCAGAGGTTTGGTATTTTCATAGTATCCCACATTTCCTGGTTGTTCCACTCTTGTGTTTTTTTTTAATTTTTTCATAGTCTTTACTTGAGCGTTCTAGTTGCTTGGTGGTATCCTGCAGTTCTGAAATTCTTTTTTCTGCTTCTTCCATTCTGCTTCTGAGGCTTTTTCCCATCCTTTCCTGTTGACTGGATGAATGTTCAATTTCCCTTTTCATTTCATCTTGTGATTTCTTTAGTATTTCCACTTCCTTCTGGAGCCTGTCATTCTCATCTTGTAGCTCATTGGTTCATTGGTCAGTTTCTTTTTTCGTTTTGGCCTGGGATCTTTTCAGCGTTTCCACTTCCTTCAGGAGTTTGTCATTTTCTCTCTTTAGTTCTTTCCAACATCTGTCATTATCTCCCTTGAGTTCTTTCCAACATTTGTCATTGTCTCCCTCTAGGTCCTTCTCGAGTTTTTCATTTTCTCTCTTTACTTCTCTGATTTGTTCTTTTTATTCTTTGGTTTATTTGAATATGTCTACAATTGTTCTTCTAAGGTCTGTGTCTTGGTTTCCTTCCAGGGAGATAGAGTTGTAGGACTCTTCTGTAGGGTTAGTAGAGTTCAGTGTGGATTTATTATGATCTTTTCTTATGTTGTATTTTCTTTGTGTCTTTGGCATGTGGATTTGTTTGTTCATTTGTTTCTTTGGATTCTGCCCTCAACATTGGCTGCACAGACTATAATCAGTAATACTGCACCTGCTAGATCCTCTGTACCACAACTCTACTAGGTTGGGGGGGGTGAAGCAGGATTGTGTTGCTACTTTGGCCTGCACAACTTTACCTTGGTGGCCTCCTGTCCCTGCATCTAACTCTGTCCACGCTGTGCACTGGAACCCAAAGGTTGGATGTATCCAGGTGATACCAAGCCTCCACAGGGGAGGAGAGTGCACAAAGCACCGAGGCAGGTAGGGCTCACCTGCCACATGCTGGTGTTGTGTGGGCCATGAGTGTACATCTGTCTACTCATGCTATGTGCTGGGCACACCTAGTGTTGTTTTCTTCAAATCTAATATATGTCCTGGGCTGGAGAGATGGCCTATCAGTTAAGAGTACCGACTGCTCTTGACCCCAGTTCGATCCCCAGCACCCACATGGTGGCTGAGAACCGTCTTAAACTCCAGTTCCAGGGGAATCCGACACCCTCTTCTGACCTATGTATTGCATGAAACGGGTGCACCAACCTGCATGCAGACAGGACATTCATACACATAAAAAATAAATAATAATTTAAAAAAATCTAATATATGTCCTTCCACAGCTGGTTCGTGCTCCTTGAGGCTAGCTATACAGAAACTGCAGGGCAGGGAAGAGGGAGAACCTTAGGAGAGAAATGGTGGGGAGACGGCTGGAAGCTTGTCTTCTATGGAGCTGGCTGTTTTCCTTCCTGCAATGCCTCTAGGTTTTTATGACCTCCTCTGATCAATGTTCAGATAGGGTCCTGTGGCTCCAGGCCAGGTTCTTCAAGGGTCGTCTGCCAGCCTCTGTGTTACGAGGCTGCCCTTCCTCACTCTGCTCTGTGTTATATGAAGATGGCGGAACCACAGACTCAACACTAGAGGGACATACTGTGCCCAGTGAGGAGAAGCGGGCAAGAAATGACAGACAGCAGTGTCCAGACACAGAGCAACATTTCCTGCAGTGTGAGAGCAGACTCAGCCTGCCCACCCCTCTGTGCTCAATCCCTGACACATCCAACCCCTCAGTTTAGGCTGCAGCAGGGCCGCATTCAATGATCTGCCCTCCCCTGTGACTTTCAGTTTCTCATAAATGGAGAACGCTCCTGACATATCTCCTCTCACCAGACAGAACAAACAGCTTCCTGTCGCCTCTGAAATGAGGTCGTCTAAATAAAGCTTACCCACAATCAGAGTCCAAGCCCAAGAGTGAGAATGCATCCAGAGCTGGAGGTGGCAGGGTTATGCTAGTTCGTGTTCACAGGGGCTGGCACAAGTCATCTTTACTCGTTACTGGGGGAGACAATTTCCTGCCTGCACGGCTCTGAGCTGAGTCTCACTGGAAAGCGAAAGCAGAAAACGTACAGCAGCTGTTGTAAGGACACCGCCAGGGGCTGCAGTGCTACTGCGGGTGTAAGGGAAGTCCTGGGCCGCTCTTGCATCCTGAGAAGTTAGTTTAAGGCTGGCCTCCTGCTGGCTTCTTGCATTGGTTTACCCCTAGCCTTCCCTCTACCCTAATCCCCCAGAGCTGAGTTTGTACTCAGGGATGCGGGAGGGATGGCGATTTATGTGAAGAGCTGTTTTGTTCCCACCTATAAGAGGAGAGCCCAGGCTCTGAGTCAGCGCAGGTGGACTTTTGATTCTCCTGCATACTCGTCTGTGCGGCCATCTCACAGGTAGAGAAGCAGACAAGAGCCCCATGGAAGTAAATACCCTGAAATTTAAAATCTGGACCAGTCTAAAAAAATACCCTCTGGCACCCTAGCCCTCAGCATCTCATACCGGTGTGGAGCTGACCACATGCATCCCAAGACCCGAGTAGAGCTCAGTTTGGTGACCACATCTCCTTCTCTGTAGTACCCTAATCTCCAGAGCCCAAGAGGTGCTCGCTTCCCAAGGGAAAGGCCACATCGCCTGCCCACTGGCATCCTATACCCCAGCACCTCAGGATCTGAATGGAACTAAGTCTTCAGATGTGAGGCCACACGTGTCTCCCTCTGACACTGTAACCATCCCATCACATGACCTTCTTGTTTTTCAGGTCAGAGATCACTCCCCATCACCCTTGTCACCCCCACCTCTGTCCTTCTGGGAGTAATCTGGTAAATTACCTCCTCCTCTGATCCAAGGCCTGGCTCCCCCCACCTACCATTCTAGTTCCTCAGTACCAATCCCACAGCAGTGAGATCCAATGAGAACAACCTAGATGAAGTTCCAGACAAAGAACTCAAAAGAACAGTTGTAAGCACACTCAAAGAATTCAAAGAAGTCAATAAACCCCAGAATGAAATGGAAGAGGAGAGGAATAAATTCGTGAATGAATCCCAAGAGAACAACAGCTGAATGAAATAAGGAAAACAATTCAGGATGTGAAAGTAGAATTCAATAGAGACAGAAACACTGAAGGAAATCCAAAATGAAATGAAACCGGGAATGAAAAATTGTACGAGTCAAACAAAAAGCTCAATGGAAAGTCTCAACAGGAGAATGAATCATGTGCAAGTCAAAATATCAGGGACTGAAGATAAGGTAAAGGAACTGGACCACTCGGGTAAACAGGAAAAAAACGAAAATAAGTAAATAAAATAAAATGCGTTAAAATAACAAGACCTTTGGGACACTATGAAAAGACCAAAACTCTATGCCCTTGGGGCTGGAGAGATGGCTCAGTGGTTGGGAGCTCCGACTGCTCTTGTGGAGGACCCCGGCTCGGTTCCCAGCACCCACATGGTGGCTAGGAGCCGTCTTTAACTCCAGTTCCGGGGGAATCCGTCGCCCTCTTCTAACCTCTGCGGAATTGCACGACACTGGTGCACCAACCTACATGTGGACAGTACGTTCATACACATAAAGAGAAAAAAGGAAGAAGAAAAAAAAAGAACTGACAATACCAAAGGTATTTAGAAAAAAAAAAACAAAACTCTACGCCTTTGGCATAGAAAGAATTTTCAACAAAATCATTAAAGAAATTTACCAAATCTAGGGAAAGAAATATCAAAGTACAAGGGGCATACAGAGTACCAAATGGCCAGAAGAGAAACAACACCTCATATCGTACTGTAGCTAACAGAGGCAAGCCGGTCAGAATAACAGCTGGCTTGTCTTCCTTCCTGAGGGTTTTTTAAAAATAAAGTTGTAAAATAAAGTTATCAATTCAAATCATGTATTTTATGAAAACCAGGGGTAATGTAATAGAACAGCAGTAGGCCTCAGCTAGCAACACAAGGTTTGTAACTCTCTCTTGTTCATATTACATTTATCCAAACATGACTAATAATTACTAAAGGCACTTCAGGAATCCTCACAGGACTCCTACAGACTTACTGTAGCAAGCAATAGCACTCAATAATTGCTCTAGAGAAACACTGCTGTGTAAATACTGCAATTCCTGAAATAAGAATTATAGAAAAATATATATATATTCCAAAACTTTTGTTCCCATCATTTTAATTGCATAAGCCATACAATCACACATACACACACACACACACACACACACTCACACACGTGTATGTATGTACATGAATAGAATGTATTAAGATAACAATGAAGCCTAATCACAGAGCAATTTACAGGCTCAATGTACTTTGGTTGGTTGGTTGGTTGGTTTTGGTGTTTTTGAACCAGGCTCTCCCTTTAGTCCCAGCTGTCCTGGAACTCACTATGTAGACTAGGCTGGCCTTGAACTCACAGAGATCTGCCTGTCTCTCCTGGCTGTGCCACCATGTTCAATGTACTTTTTGTTTTTTTAATTTTGCTTGAGAGAAAAAATATCAATATTTTACAATATCTCAGTAGGCTTTATACACACTGTACTTCATGAAATCTAAAGGGTATGGAAAGAAAAATTTTCCAACATTTGGGTAGCAAAGCACACAAGGCTTCTCTGAATATTCATGCTGTTTGATATGATAATAACTAGTCATAAAATTTCACTCAATGGAATAATTAGAAAATTATGTAACACCATGTATGACTTTGAACCATTTTTAATAGCCTACCCTAGAAATATTCTACAAATCTTTAAGCCTCTTTTCTGACTTTTAAATATCCTTTAAAAAAATATCCATAACATTGACAAGTACATGGTAAAGCTAGTATCATCTCCTTCTGTGAAATTTATTGTCTTTTTTTTTTTTTTTTAGTCTTTTTGAGACAGGGTCTCCCTGTAGCCCCAGCTGACCTGGAACTCATTCTGTAGACCAGACTGGCCTTGAACTCACAGCTATCCACCTGCCTCTGCCTCCTGAGTGCTGGGATCAAAGGCATGCACCACCATGCCCAGCTGAAATTTTTTGTCTTTTTAAAAAATTGTTTATTTTTACTTTATGTATATGAGTATATTGCCTGAATGTATTTACGTGCACCCATGTTGTGCGATACCCATGGAGGCCAGAAGAGGGTGTTAGATCTCCTGGAACTAGAGTTATAGATGGTTGTGAGCTGCTATGTAGGTGCTGGAAACTGAATCTGGGTCCTCTGCAAGAGCAGTCAATCCTCTTAACAACTGAGCCATCTCTCCAGCCCCTGTTTTTTTTTTAATACTTTTATTGAAGTTATGTGTGCTTCATACATCGTTTCTGAGTCCAATCTAGCCTCCTCTTGTCTTCCATGAACTCACAGAAATCTGCCTGCCTCTGCCTCCTGAGTACCAGGATTAAGGGCATGGGCTACCACAACCGGCTTAAAGACAGTTCTTAGCTACCATGTGGGTGCTGGGAATCGAACCCAGGTCCTCTGCAAGAACAGTCAGTGCTCTTAACTGCTGAGCCATCTCTCCAGCCCATAGATAATCTTAATGTTAGGATTCAAACCTGAATGTGCCAGACACCATGCTCACTTTACCAGTACAAGAAAATAGAAGCAGTTACCTCCTGATGGGCACTTCCTCACCAGTCAGAACACTCACTAGACACCTGAACCATGGAAAACCCCACTCATTTGCATGTACACAGGGGTCTTTTAGTGACAAGGGCTGATGAGGGAGAGTGAACAGTCTCACACCAGTATTAAGCACACACCACTTTGCTACAGGTCTTTACCATTTTTCACAGCTGATTTTTCAATGGAAATCTTCAAAGAAGTGCTTAGAACAATGTATTTCATGTTCTGAAAAACTACAGATGCCAACCTAGACTAGTGGGCCCAGGAATGCTATCAATCATCATTGAAGGAGAGAGAAAAAGTTTCCATGGTAAACAAAGGCCAAGGTAATTTATTGGTCACCAGGCCAGGCCTAGAGAGGATACTGGACTAGGGTCTGTGCAACACTGGGCTTGTCAACATTCAGTCATGGATAGAGGAACAGCTCATAGGGTCCTACCCCTCCCTGGAGAACTATTGGCTATTGATGGATGCTAGGAGAAGGGGAGGCATTGTCTTCAGACATATACCTACTGGGAGCTCACCAAGCTCTAACGGACAGCATCGCATTCATGACCAAGCAGGTGGCCTTGTTTAAATTCAGTGGCTAATTGCACAAAACAATAAGACATGAATAATATGGGAAAAGGACTTGTAGGGAGGAAGGGGGGTTGATGGGGTAGGAGAGAGATAAAGGAGGGGAGAGAAGGAGAAAACTTACATGTGTATGTAATTGTCCAAAAATGTTACTAATTTGCACAACACAGGTAGACTTACCTACATGCAGGCAATACACTCGTACACATAAGATGGAAATAATAAATAAAATATTTTTAAAATGTTATTAATAAAAATATGATTACAAGTGTTGGTGAAACGGAGTGCAAATCTGAACACATGCTCAAGCCTAAAATAAGAAGACCTACAGATGAAACAAAACTCTCACTACTACTAATATTCGAGAAATATGAGTCATAATCACAATAAGATAGCATCTTTGGTTGTCTAAAAGGAATATAAGCCCAAGAATGACTATCAGAGCCACAGAAGAGCAGTGCTGAGTATCCAGAGATGGGGGAACTTCCCTCACATTACTGATAGGAACATAAATCACCATGGCCAGTAAGGACAATAATATGTAGGCTCCTTGAAAAATTAAAATCATGGGGATGGAGAGGTGGCTCAGCAGTTAAGAGCACTGGCTGCTCTTGCAGAGGACTGGGGTTCAGATCCTAGCACCCACATGGCAGGTAACAGCAGTCCATAACTTCAGTTCCAGGGGATCTGACGCCCTCTTCTGGCCACCGTGGGCATTTCATGACATGGATGCACTTACATACATCCAGGCGATACACTCAGACACATAAAAAATAAGCCGGGTGTGGTGGCGCACGCCTTCAATCCTAGCACTTGGGAGGCAGAGGCAGGCGGATCTGTGTGAGTTCGAGGCCAGCCTGGTCTACAGAGTGAGCTCCAGGACAGCTGGGGCTACAGGGAGACCCTGTCTCAAAAATACCAAAATAAATAAATAAATAAATAAATAAATAAATAAATAAAATAAATAAATAATTTAAAATCAAGGGGTTCATATTGAGAGGGTGAATTGGGGCTAAATATGGTCAAGGTACATTGTATACATGTATGATATTGTCAAAGATAAATTTAAAATATTCTAAAGAATTAAAAAAAAGATCCATCATGAAACTCAGCTACCCTACTATGGATGTAATTATTACATTAAAGGACACTTATATTCCAACAGCACCCAGGAGGAGGAATCAACCCAGGTGCCCACTGAGACAAATGGGTAAAAAATTTAGCACTTAGGCATAATGTTATATTCTTAAGTCACAAAAAGCACAGAATCTTGTATTTTGCAACATAGATGGAATTAGAGGTCATTATAATATATTAACTATATTATGCTATATATTATTTTGTATTATAAAGCAAAATGTCAGGCACCAAGAATCAAACACTGTATATTATCACCCATTTGTGGAAACTAAAACTTTGATCTTGTAAAAAAGAGGAATTGAATATGCTGGACAAAGTCAATGAGATGGTTATTGGTGGCGAAATGGCTTTTACCTTCCTTAAAGTGCTCAACAACATGGAGATTGGCACGTCTCTGTATGATGGAGGAGGAGCCAAGATTGTCAAAGATCTCATGTCCAAGGCCGAGAAAAATGGCGTGAAGATAACCTTGCCTGTGGACTTTGTCACTGCGGACGAGTTTGATGAGAATGCCAAGAGTGGTGAAGCTACTGTGGCCTCTGGCATAGCTGCCGGCTGGATGGGCCTGGACTGTGGTACTGAGAGCAGCAAGAAGTACGCTGGGGCTGGGTCTCGAGCTAAGCAGACTCTTCAGAATGGACCTGTGGGGGGTGTTTGAATGCGAAGCTTTTGCAGTGGAATGAAGTCCCTCATGGATGAGATGGTGAAAGCCACTTCCAGGGGTTGCATCACTGTCATAAGTGGTGGAGACACTGCCACATGCTGTGCCAAATGGAACGCAGGATAAAGTCAGCCATGTGAGCACTGGGGGTGGTGCCAGTCTAGAGCTCCTGGAAGGTAAAGTCCTTCCTGGGGTGGATGCTCTCTGCATTGTTTAGTACTTTCCTGCCTTTTGGTTTCTGTGCCCAGCCCCTAAGTCAACTCAGTGTTTACTGCATCTCCATTTGGTGTTAGTGCAATATTGAGCTAGTGGCCAAGAGACGCAGCACCAGGAACCCTTAAGCAGATGCACAGCATCTCAGCTCGTCTTTACCACATCAGGATTGTCTACATTCTTCAAGATTTAGTGACTAAACTACTGTGCATTCTAGGGTGCATCTATTTGTATTTTGCTTATTAAAGGAAAGTGAACTGTATTCTTAGCACTCTTTTTGATGTAGCCTCTCATTAGCTTTGTCACTGCTCATGACTCATCATGGAAATAAGATAAAATTCCAGTTGTAGATCTGGAGAAGTTGATGATCTAGCAACAATAAAGATGTCCATTGAAACTTGAAAAAAAAAAAAAAAGAGGAACTGAATAATGCTAGAGATCAGGAAAAGAGAAGGGATTGAGAGAGATTAGAAAGTGGGTTCCAAAGTTCAGTTAGATAGGAACAAAGAGTTCTAATGGTTTTTAAAGCACAAGATAATGTAGCTACAGTCTACAACAGTTTATAACATATCTTTAACTACAAGAGTAGCGTACAAAGGTTCCCACTGATTGGTGTTTGTGAGGATGGAAATGCCAATTTTTCTGGTTAAGCTTTATAAATTATATATTGAATAATTATACCGTTACTCCATAGATGTGTACAAATAGTATATAGAAATTCAAAATCTACATAACATTTTAAAGATGTTAGACATAACAAATCTAGATAGCTAAGTATAGATGTATTTAATCTGCTCACAAAAAGATACATGAAACTTGTTTTGGAAAATGGCTAGGGCATTAATGCTTAGGGGCAGACTTTGTTGTAAATAACAAGAAATGGAGTTGACGACAAAATAGTAACTAAGGGTGGTGTCTGGTGGTTCACAGTCAACATCATATTAAATAGAGTAAAGCTCAAAGCATTTCCACTGAAATCAGGGCAAGGTAACAATGTCTACTGTCTTCGTTCCTGTTCAATACAGTGCTTGAAGTCTTAGCTGGAGCAAGAAGAGAAGTGAAAAACAAAGGGAATACGGATTGGAAAGAAGCTAAAATATCCTTATTCACAGATGATATTATTCAACACATAAAGACCCCAAAGACTGTGCCAGAAAACACCAACAGCTGATAAACATATTTAGCTAACTAGGAGCATGGAAAATCAACCCACAAAAATCAGCAGCCTTTCTATACGCTGACAACAAACATATCAGGAAACAAATTAGGGAGACAATCCTTTTCACAACGATCCTATTCTTGAAATAAATCTAACCAAGGAAGTGAAAGACTTGCACATAGGCAAGATGGTGGCTCCCGAGGCGCAGGTGCATTCTGAGCAGCTAAGGGCAAAGTTAGGGAGCAGGACTTAGGAATGGGACTCTTCCCAAGAGCATTGGGAAGCATTTGGATCCTTAGTGACTACATTTTGGTGCTACAGACATCATCCAAGGGCATCAGGAGACAAGAGGGAAAGCCCCGTGTTGGCTGAGGCTTTCTCCTACTGAACCCAGACCTTGGCGCCTGGCCCTGGAGGATGGGTGGGTAGATTAAGGGTGGTGTACGGTGGTTCTGTGAGTACATCCCACCCCGTGGATGATCGGGGTTCACCTCACTTGGATGTGGGGGACTCCGGCTGCATTGCAGTGAAAGCATTGGGACCTTCCAGCCCACAGGACCAGGAGTGCGGGTTTCACAGGCCTGGGGGGTTTGGGCTGGCTTGGGTGTTGCATGGCTTACTCCATTGGGCAAACTGTTTGCTGTTTGGGTAAAGGGTGTTGGTCTATACAGTGTCAGGATAGAGTTGAGATTTTGGATTCTAAAAAATCCACACCTGTACATCAATTAAAAAGTCAACAAGCCAGGCGTAGTGGTACATGCCTTTAATCCTAGCACTTGGGAGGCAGAGGCAGGCAGATCTTTGTGAGTTCAAGGCCAGCCTGGTCTACAGAGTGAATTCCAGGACAGCTGGGGCTATAGGGAGACCCTGTCTCAAAAAGATAAAAAAAAAAAAAAGTCAACAAACGCCTGAAGAATATAACCAACATCAGTGTCAGCTCAATAAACACCTAAGCTTCACAATAGAACCACTCCCAACAGAAACTGCCCAAATGCCTAAAGCT
>VZQC01005537.1:1719761-1744253 GCA_009823505.1 Rhizomys pruinosus
ATAATTAGTACTGCTTAAATGCCTGTACATCCAATTGCTTGTGCTTTGTTAGTATGACTAAAAAGGTATCACTGGATAAGCTGTCAACCCATGAAGGGGAACAACCTGAACAGACTAGAGTCCAAAATGACATCTCCAGAGAAAATAGACTGTTTTCTTCTCACCCTCTTGTGCCCCTTTCCCAAAGCCTAGGGAACAAATTGCAGAAGAGGAGGTGTGGTAGAATGTAAGGGCTGCGGAGAAAAACAAAACACCAAACCTGCTGGGCATGGTGGTGTACTCCTTTAATCTTAGCACTTGGGAGGCAGAGGCAGGCAGATCTTTGTGAGTTCAAGGCCAGCCTGGTATACAGAGCAAGTTCCAGGCCAGCTGGGGCTATAGGGAGACCCTGTCTTGAAAAGACCAAAAAAAAAAAAAAAACAAACCAAACCTATGAATTATAGGGATAGAAGAGGAAGAAAACTCACAGGGTAACAATATGGCCCAGGTCTTCAACAAAATTTTAGAAGAAAAATTTCCCAAATTAAACCAAGAAATTCCTATAAAAGTATTAGAAGCATAAAGAACTTCAAGTAGACAGAACCAGAAAAGAAATTCTCCACCCCATATGATAGTAAAAATACTAGATATTCAAAGCAAAGAAAGGATACAAGCAAAACAAGTTACCTACAAAGGAAAACCTATCAGAATTACAGCTGATTTCTCAGTGCAGATGATAAAAGCCAGAAGAGCCTGGTCTTTTTTGAGATGGGGTTTCCCCATAGCCCCAGATGGCCTGGAACTCACTCTATAGACCAGGCTGGCCTTGAACTCACAGAGATCTGCCTGCCTCTGCCTTCTAAGTGCTGGGATTAAAGGCATGCACCACCACACC
Source organism: Rhizomys pruinosus (assembly GCA_009823505.1). Taxonomy (NCBI): domain Eukaryota; kingdom Metazoa; phylum Chordata; class Mammalia; order Rodentia; family Spalacidae; genus Rhizomys; species Rhizomys pruinosus. The sequence continues at coordinate 1,720,636 of VZQC01005537.1, forward strand.
CAGACAAAATGTGAACATTTCTTATAAGATGAGGTAAATTTTCCTGTGAATAAATAACAAGGGAAAAATGGAGGAGTGTAGTGATGGACCTTTTGCAGAGTAAAAAGGCAAAAGGCCTAAAGAGATTTATTATCCACAAGAAATTTGTGGAACGTGTTTGGGTATTGATTCAAGCAAATCAGCAAAATTTAATAGCCAATTTAGGGAAATTTATACATGATTATATTAAAAAATTATGTGTCTTTTAAAAATAGAATCCCTATCAACCCCTTGAAAGTCAGTTGAGAAGAGGGCCCACGAAATGTGACCTGTCCTCTACCTTCTCTTTGGGGACTGTCTCCAATTCTGGGCAGGGTGGGAGATGAGTTTGGGATTGGCAAAGGGAAAGAAAATCCAGTGACAGTTTGATATTTGTGTAGGTCTGAGTGTAAAATTAGACAATAAAGGAGCCAAAAATGGAAGGCTGATTTTTCCCAGAACGTAGTTCCTGATATCTAAGATGTGCGTAACTGAACTAGAAGTTTCTAAAAAGCAGAGTGGCATTTTCCTAGGCCTAGTATAAAAAGCTTATTATATGCTGTATTAGTCATTTTTCTGTTGCTGTGATAAAACCACTATGACCAAGGGAACTTATGAAAGGAAGAGTTTATTGGAGCTTACGATTGATGGTTCCAGGGAATTAAGAGTCCATTGTGGCAGGAAGGAATAGTGGCCAGGGATGGAGCAGAAAGCTGAGGTTCACATCTCCCAGTGAGCACTGGAAGCTGAGAGAGAGCAACTGGAGCCTGCAAGGCTTGTTGAACTCATTAAGCCCACCCCAGTGACGTACTTCCTCCAGCATGGTCATACCTTCTAAGACCTCCCAAAACAGCGCCATCAACCAACTGGGGACAAAATGTCTGAATATGTAAAGCCTATGGGGACACTCTCATTCAAACCACCACATATGCAAAGAAGCCTGCCTCAAAAATGTGGCCAGTATATATTTTCTTTTTCTTTTTAGACAGAGTCCCTTGTATTTCAGGCTGGATTTGAACCCACTATATATCCAAAGATGGCCTTGAATTTCTGATCCATCTGCCTCCACCTCTCACATGTCAGGATTACAGGAAGTGCCACCAGGCTTTATGCGGTGCTGGGGATTGATTCAAAAGCCTGGTCCATGTTAGGCAGGCACATCCTCAGTCCACTTCTGAAGTCTTTCATGACTGAAAATACAGACTGCTTAGGCGCTAGACTGAGAAAGACTTGCCTGAGGAACTGGAGCAAAGCAAAACCCTGAAGTGAAAAGTTTTAGCAAAGAATTGCTATGCAGATAAGCAAAAGACCCAGAATCACACGAGACCTGTACTTTTTTTTTTTTGTCTTTTTGAGACAGGGTCTCCCTTTAGTTCCAGCTGGCCTGGTGCTCACTATGTAGACCAGGTTGGCCTTGAACTCACAAAAGTGAGTGTTAGCAAAAGTACAACATGTCCTTGACCCATGACATCCTCAACTAAATTAAACCAAAATGGTTACTCCCTTACTCTGCTGCCTAACAGAGCAAAGGTAAATATTTATCTGGTAAATATTTTGCCTGGAACTTCTCTAGCTATGTGATTCATAATGTTTGGCAAACAATGAAAATTTCTTTTCTTTTTTAACAATGAAAATGTCTAAGCATAAAGAAGAGGAAGGAAAATATAACTAAAACTCAGGAAATAAAAGAGGTGGATCTATGCTGGATCCAAACACTGAAATCAGAATAAAACAACCATAATGAATGAAAAATAAATAAATCAGATAACAAGAATGAAGTCAAGAAAAGTTTTAGCAAAGAGTTGCTCTGCAAAAGACCAAGAATCACATGAGACTCTACTTTTTTTTTTTTTTTTTTTTTTGGTCTTTTTGAGACAGGGTCTCCCTTTAGTTCCAGCTGGCCTGGTGCTCGCTATATAAAGCAGGCTGGCCTTGAACCCACAGAGATCTGCCTGCCTCTGCCTCCTGAGTGCTGGGATTAAAGGAGTGCACCACCAGGACCAGTAAGACCTATACATTTTTATTATAAAACTTGCTACAAAGCTCACATTATGCAAAAAAACCCCTGATATTATCATAAACTAGAGAGAGAGAGAGAGAGAGAGAGAGTGATTGACCAGAATTGAGGTTAAAGATATGAGCCCTTACTGCTACCACCAATTTCTGGCAAATACACAAGGCGGGTGGTTCAATGAAGGAACGAACAGCTCTTAGAATGGCACTGGGGAAATCGGAATTTCACAGACGAAAAATAAATGTGAAACATTTCCACACAGTAAGCACAAAAATTTACTTAAAACAGATTATAGACCTGAACATGAAGCTTGGGGGACAGAGGCAATGGCTCAGTATATAAAGTGCTTGCCTACGAGCAGGAGGACCTGGGTTCACATCCCTAGCACACACCTGCAATCCCCGCACTGGGAAGGTGGAGACAGGAAGATTCCCAGGACGTCCTCGTCAGTCTGTCTAGACAATCAGTAACCTCCAGGTTCAGTGAAAAAGAGAACATAGGAATAAATCTTTATAACCTTAGGGTAGGCAAATATTTCTCAGGATACAAAAGCATGAGCAATGTATAAAAAGATTAACTGTATTGAAATTAGAAAATGTTTTCATTTTCTACACCAGTAGGAAAATGTAAATATTTATAAAAATCAAATAAGGGACTTGTATCTAGAACTAAAGAAGTTGCCAGGCGTGGTGGCACACGCCTTTAATCCTAGCACTTGGGAGGCAGAGGCAGGTGGATCTTTGTGAGTTCAAGGCCAGCCTTGTCTACAGAGTAAATTCCAGGCCAGCTGGGGCTACAGGGAGACCCTGTCTCCAACAGACCAAAAATAAATAAATAAATAAATAGTCATCTGGGCACGATGGTGCATGCCTTTAATCCTAGTACTCAGGAAGCAGAGGCAGGTGATCTCTGTGAGTTCAAGGCCAAGATATATATATATATATCTCAACTTAAAAGTGGGAACAAGACTTAAATACATATTGCACCAATACACGAAGCTGTGAAACTGAATGAGCACATGAAAACATAACCTGGAATATTGTTAGAACGATGCAGATTAAAACCACAAAGAAACACATCTTAGAATGTTTAAGAATGATGAAAATCGCCGGGTATGGTGGTGCGTGCCTTTAATCCCAGCACTTGGGAGGCAGAGGTGAGTTCAAGGCCAGCCTGGTCTAACCAGTGAGTTCCAGGACAGCTGGGCTACAGGGAGACCCTGTCTCAAAAGACCAAAAAAAAAAAAAAAAAAAAAAAAAAGAATGATGAAAATCAAAAGGACAGAAAGCAAGTGTGGGTGACGGTGTGAGGACAGCTACTGCTAGGGGTAAACCAAGGCATCCACCTAGGAAGACAGATGTTCAGTTATTTAAAATGTTAAACATAAATTTGCCATACAACTAATCAATTTTCTTGGAAGAGGGAGGACTTTGAGGTTGGAGATAAAGTGAGCACTCTCTGCTGATACTCACTCTACCCACCATATGGCATCTATGAAGGGCGCTGGACAGGTAATGAAATGGAGGCTGCTGGTAGAGCCTGATGTGGCTTCTGGCATGAAGACGAGGAGGGAATATGTTGCTCTAGGGAATGCTGGCACACGCACACCTTTCAGAAGCTGAGCAAGCCCTCAGACAAGAACTTGGAGAAAAAAGAAAGGAAGGAGGGTGCTTCATCTCAAGAAGACAGTGGAGAGGAGGCCAAAGGGAACTGAATTCAACTTTTGCTTTCCAGGGGACAATCTGGGAGAGTAAGAAAAGAGGAGAGGAAGGGAGTGCAAGGGGAGGACACAGCTTGAGAGAACTCAATGCTGAAAAACAGCGAGGAAAGGATGCAGAGTACCTCTCCATAGCTCAGAAGCAGACTGACAGAGATGAACAGGGGGCTGCAAGAAGCTGAGCACAGGTGACTCTGACAGGGTGCTGCTTGGCTCTAAGAAAGCAATCTCAGACAAAGCAAGCTCAGGTTCAGTTTGGGGCAGATGAGACCCTGCTTCAGTTCCATGGACCTGAGGTGCACTGAGCCACAAAGGATTAAGCTATAGCATGCAGTGCACTCTGTGTGAATGTTTAAATGATTTCAGATGGTACAGCATAGATCATGGCTTCAATCTAGGAAATAATTAATAAGAAAACCATCCAGGTGTGGTGGCACATGCCTTTAATACTAGCACTTGGGAGGCATAGGCAGGCAGATCTCTGTGAGTTCAAGGCCAGCCTGGTCTACAGAGTGAGCTCCAGGCCAGCTGGGACTAAAGGGAGACCCTGTCTTAAAAACCAGCAATAAATGAAAGAAAGAAAGAAAGAAAGAAAGAAAGAAAGAAAGAAAGAAAGAAAGAAAGAAAGAAAGAAAGAAAGAAAGAAAGAAAGAAAGGAAGGAAGGAAGGAAGGAAGGAAGGAAGGAAGGAAGGAAGGAAGGAAGGAAGGAAGGAAGAAAAGCAGTTCCTGCAGAGGGACATGTAGAGAGGAAGGCCCAAAGGAAGGTGCTGGAAGAGACTGAGCCCTGGGGAAAGTGAAGGCCTGGGAGCAAGAGATCCTCTAGTGACCTTCGGAGCCAAATATTTAGAAACCGTGGCACAAAGGTGAGCCGTGCTGCCAACACACAGGATCCCAGACAGCCTTAGGAAGTCAGGTCTTTGAAGCAAGAAAGAACAAGACATTCAGTAGAAGATACAAGATGCTGTCTATTACTCTGGGAGGTTTATCATGGGGGTGGGTGGAAAACATATTCCTTCTCCATAGATTGGGAAGAGTGAAATCCTAGATAAGAAATGACTAGTGGGGGAGCAGGCTGGTCCCTGATGAGGGGGCAGAGCTTGAGAAGTAGAGAGAAAGGAAACTGAGAGAGTAAGAACAGGGATTGTTCAGGACCTTAGCACTGAGATTGAGGAGATGGTGTTAACAGATAAAGGGGCACAGAAATGGGGCCCAGGAGAAATCAGGGTGATGGATTCCTTAAAGGAATAGGAGAAAAAGAAGAGAGGTGGCTGATTTGTGTAGAAACAGGGAAGAATCAGGAAGAAAGGTTGCCAAGCTGCAGTTTGGGCATGATAAAAGAGGGAGAACTAGCTACCTGGGTAGCCAGAGCGAGCCAGCCCCCCCACCCTCCCCGCAAAGCAGGAGGCCTATGCTCACAGTATAATCATCAAAGGCTCCTACATCCCCCTTCTGCCTTTCCTCAGCCACTAAGCACATGAAGGCTAGGCCGCCTGACCAGGGTCTTTTATCAGGGCACCCCTCACAGCCTGTCTGCCCAGGTAAGGGCTCTCTGGGATCACACACAGGAGATGAGACACAGAGACTCCACTACTACCCTCCCCTGCCTCCCCTGCACGCTACTCAACCTCAGCCACAAGTGGACTTCCAAGCTAATGGTATTTGGGTGAGAAATTTCATAGAGTGCTCAGCTTAATTAATGGGCCCTCAAACAGCTTATGTAGGGGATGAAGTTGACACAGTGTGGGGACCTGTAGTCCCAGCTTTTGGAAGGCAGAGGCAGGCAAATCTCTGAGTTCAAGACCCTTCCTCGAAAAACAAGCAAAACAACAAAAATATCAAACTGTAATTCTGTAATCCCAGGTCTGAAAAGGCTGAAGCAAGAGGGTTATGGGTTGTAGGCTAGCCCAGACTATACAGAGAGTTCCAGGGAGCCCTAGGCTGTATAAGAGAAAGACTCTGTCACAAACAAACAAACAAACACACAAAACCCCTCTCAAATACATAAGTAAACAAATAGGGGAAAGAATCCAAAATTATAAATACCAGGTACCAAAGAGAATATATGTTTATAAGAAAGAATAAGAGGGCTGGGTGTGGTGGCACACGCCTTTAATCCTAGCACTCAGGAGGCAGAGGCAGGTGGATCTCTGTGAGTTCATGGTCTACATAGCAAGCTAGAGGCCAGCTGGGACTAAAGAGAAACCCTGTCTCAAAAAGACCAAAAAAAGAAAAAAAAAGAAAGAATAAGAAACTAAATGAGGGGCTGGAGAGATGCCTCAGCAGTTCAGAGCATTGGCTGCTCTTGCAGAGGATCCTAGTTTGGTTCTCAGCACCTATATGGCAGCTAACAACCATCCATAACTCCAGTTCCAGGGAATCTAATGCCCTCTTCGGGCATTGCATGATGCCCTCTTTGGGCATTGCATGATGCAGGTGAACTTATATACACACACAGGAAATACTCTCATATACATAAAAATAATAAAATATTTAAAAAGAGATGATAAATTATAAGTATTAGAAAAGATGAGTAACAAATATCACAAAATTTTGAAAAAATAGTGTAACATTTAAATTAGGTGGTATTTTGTGTGTCCTTTTGGTAGGTAGTGGTCCTCAAACATGCCTATATCCTAACCCTAGAACATATGAACATGTTTCCTCACACCACTGTACCAGTGTGAGAAGCCAAGAGACCAGGAGGTAAGGAAGGGTGGGGAATTTTGCAAATGGACCCAAACCTTATCACATAAACCCTAAAATCAGAAACTTTCTGGGTTTGGGTTACAGAACTGGAGGTGATGTGGAAAAGGGTCAGGTTCTGAGCTTTGAAGACGGAAGAGAGGCCGTGAGCCAATCAACGTGTACCATCCAGAAGCCACAGAGGGCAAGGATTCTCCCCCAGGTCTTCACAAGGAAGCTTCCATGGTTGGGGCCATGGGGGACCCTATTCGGACTCTTCTGCACTGTCACCCTTGACTTCCACCTGCCTGCTGAGGACTGAGGCCCACCACATTCCTTCTAGTGAGTTTGAAGGGAGCGCATAGACTTGGACAAGAAAAGCCAGGTAGAAGCAAGGTGAGAGGAACACCAGGCCTGTGCCCATGCACAGGGGCCATCAGTTGACCACTTTGAGGCCAAGGATGAAGGAAACTTTTTAAAGAAAAAAAATAGCACTTCCTCTTTGATCCTATCTGAAGGCAATCACAATGAAGAGGCAAGCAGTGTTACATAGGAGTCCACAGCTTCCTCTGTTCCTGTAGGCAAGCACTCTACCAATGAGCTGCATTCCCAGCCCTCCCTTCACAGATTGATATAAGAAGACTTCAGCGGATTCCTGATGGGACCAGCCCAGGTACCTGAGAAGGATCCAGGGTTTTTCTGGATCCTGTGAGAATTGCTTCCCTGGGAATAGGTGATCTACTGACTCATTCAGCTGATTTCCTAGTGAGTCTGGATGCCACACACACGGAGACAGAGCCACATTAAAAGACGGGCTGGCTGGACTGCTACCTGGGGCCACCATAGTCGAAGATACTAAAAAAATATTTACCAGTAAAATCATTCTTTTCCAACAGAGCAGTGTCCATTTAAAACATTCCCCAAGAATACAGACTAGACTATAACATACTGAGACCCTATGTGCCTGTCGTACAGGGCTACTTCAGCCAACCTGAGGAAAACTTGGGCAATCAGAATACAGAGCAGAAACAGAATTACCTGTGTTTGATTCAGAGCCATTTTGAGAAAAATGACTATCGTCTAACCACTAACCATGTCTTCCAAGTTTCAGCATAAGGAACATGGCATGTATTTTTGACTAAAAAGTACATCATTTACACCTCAAAGATGTTCAACATCACTAATCATTAGTGAAATGCTGAAAACTGTGCTGAGACACTGCTTCACATTCATTAGGATGGGTACCATTCCCAACCCAGAAAATGATAGGAGCAGGCGATGCTGTAGAGAAATGGGGGTCCTTATCCCCTGCTAGTGGCACACAGGCTAGAGAGCACTGTCTGCTCTTGCAGGCTCAATACCGAGAACCCATATGGTGGCTAAAACAGTCTGTAACTGCAGTTCCAGGAGATCCAACACCCTCTTTTCTCCTCCATGGGCGTTGCTTGACATGGGTGCACTTACATATATGCAAGCATGTAAAATAAAATACAATATTTTTATTTAAAATTGGCACAGCAGTTCCTCAAAAAAAATCATAGACTGTCCATGTTATCTTTTTTTTGGTCTTTTCGAGACAGGGTCTCCCTGCAGCCCCAGATGTCCTGGAACTCACTCTGTAGACCAGGCTGGCCTTGAACTCACAAAGATCTGCCTGCCTCTGCCTCCCGAGTGCTAGGATTAAAGGCGTGTGCCACCACGCCTGGCTTGTCCACGTTATCTTTAACCACCTCTGGTATATATAAAAAATAAAATCAGCCGGGTGTGTCGGCGCACGCCTTTAATCCTAGCACTCGGGAGGCAGAGGCAGGCGGATCTTTCTGAGTTCAAGGCCAGCCTGGTCTACAGAGCGAGTTCCAGGACATCTGGGGCTACAGGGTGACCCTGTCTCGAAAAGATCAAAAAAAATAAAATAAAAAATAAAATAAAATAAAACCAGAGCCTGGAAAGTCTGGAAGAGACATTTATACAGCCATGTACACAGTTGTATTATTCACAAGAGCCAAAAGGTGAAAGCAGCCCAAGTATCCATCAGCAAGTGAATGGACTGGGCTGGGCAGGGGATGAGCCTTGAAGGGCAATTAAAAGGAAAGTACACATATTGTGCATAGTGAGTATCCTGTCTCCTGCATGGCAGCCAGGACAGACTGGAGAAGACAGGGCAGAGTGGTCAGGAGGCAGAGGAGCATCGAGAAAGGAGAGAGGGGAAAGGAGAGTTAACAGCACCGCAGTACAGGCAGCCTGCTTCACCAAGCCAGCTCCACAGAACCTGAATTTTGAACTATGGGAGCTCTCAGCTCAAATCCCCATGGCTCAGGTCTGCGGTTCAGGCCCTATCTTCTGACAAGCTGACACTGATGGTGCTGGTCTGCCTGCCACTCTCTGAGAAGCAGCGACCTCAGAAATCCAGCTAACACCATGAAACATCAGCAGGACACAAAAAGGACAGGATGGCAGTGACTGCTTCTATAGGCATGTCTGCACAGACAGGCAAAATGATTGCATCACAAGCTGTGATTTTTAAATCACAATATACACTGAAACAGTCCATTTCCTGCAGGGAGGCTGGTGAGTCTTCCACTGAGTCATGACTTAAAACTTTGAGACCAGGTCACTGAGATTATATGAAGGAAAGAGTGAGCTACTTGGAGCTGAAACAACACTCTATGCAAAGGTAGAGGGGAAATGGAAAAGTACCCATAATCTTAGGACAGAAACTAGTGCACGCGCGCGCGCGCGTGTGTGTGTGTGTGTGTATGTGAGAGCGTGTATATGATGTATGTATATGTATGTTTGTATGTATGTATGTATGTATGTATGTTATTAAACTGGCCAGAGTGCAAAAAATTAAAAGCAAGAGAAAATAATATTAGAAGACAGAAATTGGGAAGCAGAGCTTCTCAGATTATCAGTTTTGTCCAATAAGAGAAGATTGGTAACATTTACACAGGTTTCGTTGTTTACAAAATGATTTCAAAATCATGACTTCATGTGGAGACACCTGTAACTTCGACAGAGCAAGGTTTAATGAGTGCAGTGAGCCGCAAAACCTCTTTCTCTCCTTTACCCAATGCTACACCGTAAATGGATAGACAGTCACAACATTCATGGCAGTAAAATTGTTTTGGAACTGTGTGAGTACTGTAAGCAGAATTCTCCTCCCCCTTGGCTCGGGCACACAGCTACCTCTGAGGTCATTCAGTTAGCAAACCCATCTTATGAATTCAAACAGAGCTGAGCTGCTACCAAAGTTGGCCTTTGTGCTTTCTGAGACGAAGGCATGAGGTCAGACGGCCGCTGACTGCCTGGATCAGGGTGAAAGGTAGCACAAGTACACCCTGTACACTTTCCAGTGCCTAGCAGGACACAGGGACCTCTGTCTTCTATCACAACACCCACAACTTTTACGATTTTTCCTTTCTGGGTGGGATTCAGAGAGACAGAGAATTATTTCATGTAGTATACATGAAATTTTACCTTTTTGTCTCAATTTTCAGTTGGGAACTATTCTCAACGGGTCCTGGAAGTACAGGAGGCGGGGTGGTAGGGAGATGAGCAGGTTCTAGTAGCAGAGTGTTTTCTTAGCCTCTTCCTTGAAGGCCCCAAGCACAAAAGAGGGCCCCATTTCCCTGAGGATCTGCGCTCTCATTTGGAATGGCAGAAAAGCCTCTGAGCACAGCAGCTTTGTCAGGTAGCCTCATCAAGCAACCTTGTCGAGCATCAAACCAATGTGGTTCCGTCCCCTGAATCACAGGGAAATCAAGGGTCTCCCCTCCTAAGGTCTTAGTGAAAACGAGAATGACCAAATTATTTCTCCCTGAAATACTGAAGACTGTTGAGCTGAAGACGGAAACTGCAGGAAGACGTTCTACCTTTCCTGCTTACCTAAAAAGAGGACAGAATGTGACAGAGACCCTGCCTGCCTCTGCTGCCCCCTTTTCCTCCTGCAGTCACTGTGCAAGGCGACTTGGCTCAGAAACACCTGGAACTGATTAGTCCTCCTCTCAGTTTCTGTCCTTTGCAAACCAGACATGGCTCACCTTTTGTCTTGTCACTAGTGAAAACTCCTTTAACACTGCCCTATTCTTTAAAACTCTCTTATCTGAGATAGGGTTTCACACTGTAGCCCAGGTTGGCCTCCTGCCTCTGCCTCCTGAGTGCTGGGATTGCAGGTATGAATGCTTGGCTTACTGAAATATTCCTTGAGGCAGAGTCCCAAACCACTTTTTTCAATGTATTATTTTTATTTTATGTGTATATGAGTGTATTGCCTGCATGGATGCAAGAGCACCTGTGTTGTGTTGTGTTCTGACCCAGGGGGGTCAGATATTGGTAGCTGCCATGTGGGTGCTAGGAACCAAATCTAGGTCCTCTGCAAGAGCAGCCAGTGCTCTTAACCAGTAAGCCATTGATCCAGCCTCCTTCCACTTCGCCCCCAACCCCTGCACTGGTTTGAGAGAGGTACTTCCACAGGGAGCTGGTTTCTGTTTGTAGAGTATGTATGAGCTACATGTTAATAAACATGCTTGGTTTTCTCTTTTTTTTTTTTGGTTTTTGTTTTGTTTTGTTTTGAGACAGGGTCTCCCTTTAGTCCCAGCTGGCCTGGAGCTCACTATGTAGACCACAGAGATCCACCTGCCTCTGCCTCCACCTGGCCTAAAATGGTTCTTAGCCACCACGTGGGTGCTGGGAATCGAACCTGGGTTATGAGAGGCTAAAATGTCCACCTAGGATTTAAGTCTTGGTTAACTAGGAAGGCTAGAAGAGGACATTATGATCTCAGTGCAGGGTGTTAAAGTAAAAATAAGGGTTTTATTGCTGATACTATGATAGAAGAGGTGATTCCTTCAGACCTGCATCCTGGGGTGACATGGGAACCTATGCGACTGAGGAGGAGGCATGATGGGGCACATCGTGGCATGAAATGGGGTATCCTCAGGGTGATGCCCTCAGTGGGATGCCACAGAGGCAGGTCAAATTAATACTCATGGTGGCCCTAGTTGGTACTGAAATCCCCTAGAGAAAAATGGCTTCAGTCTGCTTCAGTGATCCTACAGAGAAGGTTCCAAGAAAGACAAATTTACAGTATGAAATAAAAGTGTATTAAACTTCAGAGTGTGGCCAGAGTGCTACATTTTTGTGGATGATAATACTTCTTGGAATTGTAGTGCACGGCCTGCACAACTGCACACCTCAGCAGACAAACAAAACAAAGCCAGGCTAAACAAGGAAGGAAGGAGGGGCTGGAGAGCTGGCTCAGCAATGAAAGTCAGTTCAATTATAATCAGGGAAATTGAAATATTAAACTAGTAGCTTGTCATTTTCACTCATCCAAGTGAAAAGCTTGAATAAACAAGTGTGTCAGGCGAGGAAAATTAGTAAACCATTTTTCTCTGCTGGCCAGATTATAAACTGACACAGGAGGACTGCGTGAAAAACCTGAGCAGCATGCCTCCAACCCTGTGCTGTAGCCTCCTGGGATTTGTGCATGCAAGCAGGCATGAGGTTCATTGGTGGGACTGAAAAATAATCGTGACCCCCAAAGGGACTGTTTAGATGGCTCAGCAGGTAGTTTTTGGGATCCACACATAACATGCACACCCCACGAAATGCACACACGACATGAGCACCCCCATGACATGCATGACATGCACAACATGCACACCACACACCACAACATACACATGACATACGCACAACATGCACACACAACATTGCACACCATGCATGACATGCACCACACACACGACATGGACACACGACATGAATGACATGGACACACGACATGCATGACACACAACATGCATGACACACATGACATGGACACATGACAGAGACAACATGCATGACACGCACGACATGCATGACATGGACACCCCATGACATGGACACATGACATGTGCATGCCACAACATGTATGACGTGGGCACATGACATGCATGATGCACATGACACACACAACATGGACATCTCACAACAGACACATGACATGCACATGACATGCATGACACACATGACACACATGACATGCACACATGACACACACGACATGGACACCACACATCATGACATGCATGCCATGACATGCACACATGACATGCACGCACACCACGACATGCACACAAGATGGCTAAAGGGAAATTTAATTGTATTTATGTTGCTGTTTCATTTTATAAGAAGCATGCAATCATATATTACTTCATAATTTAAACAGCAATTGCCTAAAGATAGTCTAAAAGGGTTTGTGGTTGTCTAATAATTATTTTGCAATAATTTAGCATCAAGTTAATTGCTTTTAGAATAGCTGGCAAATGTTTTCTGTGAAGGGTCAGATAGTTATGCTTTGTGGCTTTACTATTTCTACTGTTTGATTGTGCTGTTAAGAGGACAAAAGCACCCATATGCCATGCATGACTGTGTTCCAATAAAACTTTATTTATAAAAGCAGATGGTGGGCCAGATTTGTCCTCTGAGCCATAACTTGCCAATCTCAGGTTTAGAGTAAGTTTATTATATACCTAAAATACTTTCAAGTATAGAAAAATAATCTTCCTATGAACGTACTGGTTAAACTATAGCCTTTGAGGTCTTGCTCAAAATACTTTCGACTCTGGCCTTATCATTGGAGATTGAACATTGATCTCAGTATCGATCATCTAGTTACCTTTCATCCGGGTGGTGACCGCTGACCTTTCCAGAAACAATGATAAACAGCCAGATATGTACAAGGGAGAGTGCCAACCTGACTCACCAAGGGAAGGTTCAGTGGCCTCAAAGGGGTCTTTTAAGAAGCCCTTGATTAGCTGGGCATGGTGGTGCACACCTTTAATCCTAGCCCTTGGGGAGGCAGAGGCAGGCAGATCTTTGTGAGTTCAAGGCCAGCCTGGTCTACAGAGCAAGTTCTAGGCCAGCTGGGGCTATGGGGAGACCCCGTCTCAAAAAGATAAAAAAAAAAAAAAAAGAAGATATGGATAAACTTTAAGGTAGTGTCTCTGGCCTTTCCTTCAGCCAAGATGGGGTGGAAGCACTGAGCACCCACAAGACTGGCTGTGACATGGGGCATGGTGTAACCCCTCATAAGAAGAGGTAGAAAAAGCAGTAGTCTAAAGCTGACTGCTGTGCATGGGTAGTGGAGTCCCAAGAGCCCACCACCAAGGCTGAGAGGTCTCGTGACTATCCTGCTGCTGTCCTTGGCCCAGGGGTGGCAGAACTAACCCGACAAGTCCCAGGGATCCGGGGATAAGTTGCTTCTGGCTCCTTCAGACAAAAGCAGCGGGTCCGGAGCTCCAGCCCCAGTCTCACAGGGGTTGGCTGCTTGTCTAATGCACAGTGACATGTGCATACCCGAATTTCCACTGTGATCATTCTTCTCAGAGGCAAAGGCAGGCCAGGGAGGAGGGCACCAGGGCTATCAAGCCCTATCAGCAACTCTCTTATGCTTTCTTCAACCCAAGAATGAGGAGAGGAACTTCATCTGTGTTCCTTCACACTTTTTTCACAGAGCCAGGGGGCATTTGCCTCCCAAGAAGAGAAAGAAAGCACAATCATACCTGCTCGGTGGCCACCGCCTTCCTTGGGGTCCACTTTGAAGAATCAGGAGCAATGGCTCTACTCAGAGCTCAGGACACCTACTGAGTCACCAGGAAGCAAACAGAGGACTCTCCTCAGCCTGTGGCTTGTAGGGGTGAAGGCCAGGCTCCCAGGGAGAGGGTGAACCTCCTGCTAAAAGAAAGGAGGGCTATCCCTGCATCCTCCTCCTGGGCTTGTCTTAGGCTATGGTATTCTGGGACATACGAGCTATGCTCTTTCTTACCCACATTTCAGCTCAGGTCCAATGTAGTCTGTAAGAGGCCTCATTTGGCACTCCTAAGTCCCAAGTCCAGCACCTGAACTAGCAAATGCCCAGATTACCATATTTACTCTTGTTATACAGCCTCTTTTTTTCCCCTCATAGTTATTTTCACTATAAAACATAGGAGGGGAAAGGCATTTTAAGTGCTGTAAGAAACTCTGAGTAACTGGAGGCAAAGTTCCTTCCAATCTACAGCTATATGAACTTAACAGCATTGTTGGCAGCATGTACAAAACCCATGCAAATTCAAACCGCACTTCTTTACTAAGTCACCTTCCCAGACTGCTATCACATGAAAGTGAATTATGACGATACTGGCATGCTTACATGAGAGGAAGGAAGACACAATGCGAGAAAGGGGTGGCTGAGGCATCTCGGTTCCAATAGCTGGCCTGAAGCAGGGGACTGCACCTTCAGAAAACATTTCTTCCTCCCCGAGATGCTTCCAGAGTTTGGAAGCTGTGAATTTTAAATCTCACTGCCTAGGTGGTTGCCTTAGCATGAAGAAGGGCCCTAGAATAGGTGAAATAGGGACTATCCCCATCAAGTGTGCTCCAGAGTGGCAGGACTCTACGTCCTGGATCCAGAGACACAGCTAGAGGGGACGGCGAGGATGGAAAAGGACTTCGACTTCCAAGATTGGAAGCGGGCCTTTCTCCACAGACAGGCCCTTTTGCAGGTAGAAGAGAAAGGGTGGGATCCCAGCTCAGGTGGGGCAGCTTGCCAGGAGTCCTGGGGCCACAGGTAAAATACAAAGCTTTTATCAGCTCTGGAAGCTGCCCTTGGTTCATAAAGGCCTGGCTTTAACCCTCTTATAAAAGTGAGTTATTAAAAAACAAAACAAAACCAAAAAAGTGGTGAATTATTTATGGCAGAAACAGGGAACCCAGGACAATTTAGGAACCCATTAGAGTAAAGAACTTCTTTCAAGTGTCCCCGGCTTCTCTTGTCTCTTCCTTTGGATAGGGGTTTGGCGGCTCCAGAGGGCAGGAGGAGGCCGCAGAGTTGCCAGGCCTCGTGGCATTCTCACAGCAGGCAGGACTTCATTTGAAAGCCAGTTAAAACACCCAGGAAGTACATGGTACTTACTAAGAACTGCGGACTGCTCCCCGAGTGGAGAGCCTGAGTCAGTCCAAAGCCTGCCTGGGAAGCAGGAGAACCTGGAGTCTTGACCTCCATTCAAACTGTCTCCTGCAGAAACCAGAGCGCTGCACTGCCTGCCGGCAACAAGCCTTGTCAGTTTCCTTGATGAAAATTGGGAAATGCTAACCTCCCTCTAGGGAATATTTATATTTAAGAATATAAGTGCACACGCCTTTAATCCTAGCACTTGGGAGGCAGAGGCAGGCGGATCTTTGTGAGTTCAAGACCAACCTGGTCTACAGAGTGAGTTCCGGGACAGCTGGGGCTACAGGGAGACCCTGTCTCAAAAAGACAAAAAAAAAATAAGTGTAGGGGCTGTAGAGATGGCCTAGCGGTTGGGGGTGTCGACTGCTCTTGCAGAGGACCCGGGTTCGATCCCCAGCACCCACATGGTGGCTGAGGACCGTCTTTAACTCCAGTTCCAGGAGAACTCCAGTTCCAGGGGAATCCAACGCCCTCTTCTGACCCCCACAGCATTGCACGACACGGGTGCACAGACCTACATGCAGACAGTACATTCATACACATTAAAAAAAGAAAGAATATAAGTGTAAATAAATTTATAAAAATATAAATATAAATGAAAACTAAGAGAGCCAACTAACTGCTGGGCACATCAATAGTGTCAATCCAGGTGAAGTCAAAGGAAGAAAGGTATTTATCGGCCTGCCCAGTGGTCTTGCTCAATTCTCTTAACATACTTCTGGGGTACGTGTGTGTTACTAGGTGACCTCCAGAACACAGACTAGGAACCTTCTGCTTGGAGGTGGTTCTATTTTATTGCACGTACCAGCTCTCACACCTATTTTTTTCTTTCCTAGAAATGGCAGGTTCCAGAAGCAGCTCCACGTGTAGCTACTGAGGCTCCACGAATGACCCTTGCATCTGGAGTCATGGCCTCTCTCATTGCAGAATCTTGGATTACTTTGTTTTTTACCTTATCTGTCAATGGCATTGCAGTGTGTGTTGTCTCTGACTAAATCTTCTTGGTCATAAACTCTGCTGTAGCTTTGGTCTAGACTATGCTCCAAAGTCCCATGAGTTAAAAATCTTGGTCCCAAGGGTGGTGATGTTATGAAGAGAGGGTAGAAATTAAAAATGTGGGTTCAGGCCAGGTGTAGTGGTACCTGCCTTTAATCCCAGCATTCAAAAGTAGAGGCAGGCACATCTCTGTGAGTTCAAGGCCAGCTTGGTCCAGGTTTTTTAATTCCTACAGCTTGGACCTACAGAGCACTGACCCTCTTCTCTTTGTTCCCCGGATGGTGATGATGTAACAAGTTTCACTCTGCCAAGCACTTGCACCACACTGTGCTTGGCAGGTGCAAATCCAGCCTGACCAACAATTCATTGAATAAAACTTCCAAACCCTTGTCCTAAGTTGATATCTCAGGACCTGTTATCAGTGATGGAAAGCTGACCAATGCAATCTCCTATGGAAAGAAGCTTTTGCCTGACTCATATTATCTTGTAATTTCAAATTTCACTGGTGGTTGCTTGGTCCATGTAGTAATTTCTCCAAGTATAGTTTTTACTAACACTGCTTTTTTTTTTTAATTTTATTTATTTCTGTATGTGTATCAATGTACTGTCTGCATGTAGGTCTGTGCACCCGTGTCGTGCAATGCCGCGGAGGTCAGAAGAGGGTCTCGGATTCCCCTGGAACTGGAGTTCTCCTGGAATTGGAGTTTCAGACGGTTCTCGGCCGCCATGTGGTTGCTGGGGATCGAACCCGGGTCCTCTGTAAGAGCGGTCGGCGCTCTTAACCGCTAGGCCACTTCTCCAGCCCCACTAACACTGCTTTTTCATAGAAAAGAAAAAAAAACGGGGCTGGAGAGATGGCTCAGCGGTTAAGAGTGCCGACTGCTCTTGCAGAGGACCGTGGTTCAATTCCTAGCACCCACATGGTGGCTAAGGACCATCTTTAACTCCAGTTCCAAGGGAATCCGACGCCCTCTTCTGACCTCCGCGGCATTGCACAACATGGGTGCATCAACCTGCATGCAGACAGTATACTCATACACATAAAAAATAAATAATAATTTAAAAATTTTTAAAAAGAAAAGAAAAAATAAAGGACTCTTCTCTGCAGATCATACCACCATTAAATGAAACACATGCTTGGTTTTATTATTAAATGAATAACATCTCAAATACATGAAACCATTTAAATTTTAATTAAAAATTTAAGTTCTTAATGATGAGAAGATGAATTATACTTTAATAGCAAATGAATAATTGGGCATTTAATATACAGAATTAGCTGAGAACTAAGAAGTGACCTGAATTTGTATTTGTTTTAGTCAATTTATGTGTGGGGGGTAAAGGACTGGGGGGTGGGGAGGTAGAAATCTAAGGCTGCTAACATCTCACATTTTATCTGCATAGCCACCTTCTGGAGATAGCTATTGATGTTCAGAGCTCTTCTGATATGTATGAAAGTCTTTAGTAAGTGTAAATTAGGGACCAGACAACAGCATCTCTGGCCAATGATCTGGAATCCACTTTCAGAAAAATTGTGCCTAATCCATAGAGATGCAGCAAAACACTGACATAATGATTGGGATTGTTTAGTCCGTCAATCAGACCTCATTTTTCTGTTAATGAGATGAAACATTAATTCCCAATGTGGGAAAGACTTTTACAATATAGATGTGCTCTGAACAAATAACTTTTTAACCTAACCTTCCAACTAAAAAAATTAATCTTATGCTTTGAGATAATTTTTAACACTATGTTAGCTTGTTTATAATGTAAAGCAATGTACTAGGCCTTGTTCCTCTCATAACTTAAACATATAGCCTTAATCCCTCAAGACCCTTTCTTTTTTTTTTAATTTTTTTATTAATTTTTATTTATTTCTGTATGTGTATGAATGTACTGTCTGCATGCAAGTTTGTGCACCCGTGTCGTGCAATGCCGCGGAGGTCAGAAGAGGGTCTCGGATTCCCCTGGAGCTGGAGTTCTCCTGGAATTGGAGTTTCAGACGGTTCTGGGCCGCCATATGGGTGCTGGGGATCGAACCCGGGTCCTCTGTAAGAGCAGTTGGTGCTCTTAACCGCTAGGCCATCTCTCCAGCCCCAAGACCCTTTCTTACCCTTAACTGAGAACAATATAAAAATGTGTGTGTGCATGTGTGTGTGTGTGTGTGTGTGTGTTTCAAGTGTAAAGCACTGTAACCAGTAGATATTTGTTGAAAGCAACAGACTATCCTCCCAAGCAACAGGTAGGATTAAATCGATAACATCTGTTTGTGGTTATGTATGCTGTCGTAGGTCAGGAGGGGTCAGAAGGGACAAAATCCTTCTGATAAGAATCCATTTTTCCTTTCCCATTTCATACTGAATACACAATTTTAATAAAAGAGTGAAGGGCTGGAGAGATGGCTCAGTGGTCCAGAGCCCTGGCCGCCCTTCTAGAGTGCCTGGGTTCAGTTCCCAGCACCCACATAGAGGCTAGTAATCATCCTTAACTCCAGTTCCAGGGAATCAACACCCTTTTCTGGCCTCTTCAGGCATTGCATGACATGAGTTTATTTAAATACATAAAGACAAAACACTCATACACATACAAATAAATAATTAAAAATTAAAATAAGAGAGAAGGCCTTTGTTGGAGAGCACAGTTCTGAGAGAATTCTGAGAGAACTGGTTTTCAGAGCACTTTGGGTCCTCTCAGCCAAAATGGATACCGTCAGGCTGTTTTTATTTCAGGGACAGCTGCATCACATAGTTTGTTAAGACAATATTTGTCTTTATTTGTCTGGGTTGTTTCAGTCAGCAATGCCTTTGAGGTTCATTCATGTAACATATATCAGAACTTCATTCCTTTTATGGCTGAATAATAAAGCATCCATTGTGTGTAATAGAGCACATATGTCCATTCATTTTTGAGTTAATGTAAGATTGCTCTAAATACTGTTATACCAATATCTGAGTCTTTGATTTCAGTTATTTTGGATACATACTTTGGAATGGTGTAGTTCTCTCTCAATCTGTGTGTGTGTGTGTGTGTGTGTGTGTGTGTGTGTGTGTTCCCCCACTAAATTCATGTGTTGAAATCACAAGCTCCAGTATGATGATATTAGGAAGTGGGCCATGTGAACTTGGTCAAGTCATGATTGGGGCATGTTATGAACAGAACCCAGAAAGCTAAGTGAGATTACAGAGAGGTCATCACATCTGAACAGGAAGGGGAATTCTCCATGCACTGAAATCTTGTATTTTCCAGTCTCTAGAACTGTAAGAAATAAATTTATGTTACCTACAAGTTACCTAGTTTACAATATTTTGCTATAATATCCAGTGTAGAGTGAGACACTGGTCTTAAGGTAGTTCTGCTCAGTGATTTTACATCCCCATCAGTGGTATACGGAGGTCTCAATATCTCCACATCCTCTCTCACATGAGTTACTTTCCATTTTTGTTTTGCTTTGCTTTATTATAGCAATGCAACAGGTGTGAAGTGGCCAGAGAGTGTTCTCACTGCTTCTGGCTTGCACTGTTCACTGAGCTGTGCTGATGTGCAGGTTAATGTTATTCACTGAATGTGAAGATATTTGAGTCCTTCGGGTATTCATTTTCTCTCTTTAAAAATTTTTTTTTATCTTTTTGAGACAGGGTCTCCCTTTACCCCCAGCTGGCCTAGAACTCACTATGTAGACTAGGCTGGTCTTGAATTCTCTGCCTCCCAAGTGCTGGGATTAAAGGTGTGAGCCACCACACCTGGCTCTTTAAATTTTTTTTTTTATGTGTCTGAGTGTACTCTCTACATGTCTGCACCCATGTCGGGCAATGCTGCGGAGGTCAGAAGAGGGCGTTGGATTCCCCTGGAACTGGAGTCAAAGACAGTTCTTAGCCACCATGTGGGTGCTGGGAATTGAACCTGGGTCCTCTGCAAGAGCAGTCAGTGCAGTTAACCACAAAGCCATCTCTGCAGCCCCACTTGTTTGCTTTTGAGAAAGGGTCTTGTTAGATAGCACAGTAGCCCACATTCACCTAGAAACAGAGACTTTCCTGCCTCAGCCTCCCTAGTGGTTATTACGTGCATGACATCCCATGCCTTTTCTTCTGCAGTTTCCAGGCTTTTGTCTCTTTGTGCTTCTTTCTAAATATTTTTTTCTTTGTCTATCTTCTAATTTAGTGGTTTTCTCTTAAGATGAATGTATTTGTCTGTTAAATCCACTAGGATTTGTGTATTGTATTTTTTTTTTTTATGTGTATGAGTGTAGTGTCTGCATGTAGGTTGGTGCACCAGTGTCCTGCAATGCTGAGGCGGTCAGAAGAGGACGTTGGATTACCCTGGAACTGGAGTTAAAGATGGTTCTTAGCTGCCATGTGGGTGCTGGGAATCAAACCCAGGTCTTCTGCAAAAGCAGTCGGTGCTCTTAACAGCTGAGCCATCTCTCCAGCCCATGTGTATTGTATTTTTATGTCCTAGAATTTCTATTTTCTTTGTATCTGCTTTGTCATTTTTATTGTTTCTTATTGTCTTGAAACTTTCAATATTGACATTTATCACTTTGAACATATTAAGTATCTTAGTCTGCTCAGACTACCATAACAAAATTCTATAGATTCAGTGACTTAACAGAAATTCTGAGTAGCTTAAGCAACAGAAATTTATTATTTCATGGTTCTGGGTCCAAGATCAAGAGGCCAGTATGCTCAGTCAGCATGGTCAGTCAGCATAGTCAGCATGGTCAGTCAGTATAGTCACTCAGCATGGTCAGTCAGCATAGTCACTCAGCATGGTCAGTCAGCATAGACAGCATGGTCAGTCAGCACAGTCAGCATGGTCAGTCAGCATAGTTAGTCAGCATGGTCAGTGTCAGCATGGTCAGTCAGCCTGGTCAGTCAGCACAGTCAATCAGCAGTATAACCTGGAACTGTGTGGCGTTTCTCTCTGAAGTGGCTTTTGCTAGGGTATTTTTTCACAGCAACAGAAAAGTAACTTAGTCAAGGGTGACCTTTTCTCTAGTTTTCAATATAGAACATTTCCACCCAGGACCTTACCAGAGATACACTTGGTGTATCTATTATTTGCATGTGCCTCAAAATTCTGTCAGTGTCTACTACCCAGTTTCAAAGCCACTTCTCGATATTGAGGTATTGTGATAGGGGCGCCTCAGTGCTGGAGGCTAGAGGTCCAGAGCAGAAAACACAGTCATTTTAGTCTATCTAATATTTCTAATATTTTAGGTCTCTTCTGCCACTTGTCATTCCTGCTGCTGCTTGCTCAAATTCCCATGTCTCTTTATGGCCTGGATATTCTTGATGGTGTTCTGAAAATTATATGTGAAATGTTACTTGTGAAAATAAATTGAGGTCTCAGATGATGTTAGTGTTCTCCAAATAAGAATCAAGTTTTATTTCTGAAAAGTCCCTAGACAGAACAAGAATCAAGTATCTCCTCAATTCAGTTACTAAGGTTGCTAGGCTTTGGGTTATTTGAACAACAATGTGCCACACTGTAGTTCATGTGGGAATCTCTCAGTCACCCCTTACTACTGGAGTGTAGCCTTGGAGAGTTCTTGCTGAAATGGAGGAAGCTTATCAGGGCTTTGGACTTGAGTGTTTGTCCCCATAGTTTATGTTTTTAAATATATCTCTCTGGGCTGGAGAGATGGCCTAGTGGTTAAGAGTGCCGACTGCTCTTGCAGAGGACCCGGGTTCAATCCCCAGCACCCACATGGTGGTTGAAAAACGTCTTTAACTCCAGTTCCAGGGGAATCCGACGCCCTCTTCTGACCTCCGTGGCATTGCACGACATGGGTGCATAGACCTACATGCAGACAGTACATTCATACACATACAAAAATAAATAAATAAATAAATAAATAAAAAATCTCTCAGCCTTTCAGCTACATTTCTTAGAAATTGTATGTTCCTTAGGAAACAAAAAAACAAACAAACCAAAAACCCCTCTGAAGCCATTGAAGACATAAAATAGATAAACAAGAACACAGTATTTTAAATGGCAGACCCAACCTGGACTCCTGTCGTGATCTGTGTTTTGGTTCTGAAGTTCTTCAGCATTTTATTAGCTTTTAACAATGTGTGTGTGTGTACATGTGAATACGAGCACACACATGTTTAAATCATGCCTACTGCTCCTCTTCCTCTGCATTACTAAAGATCCTCACGACTGTTCTCTTTGCAAGAAAGAGGAGGAAAGACTGGGTTTCAACTACTCACTCTCCTTGTTGAGCTTTGCTGAGTGTCCATCCTCAGCCTGGCAACTAAAGCTTTTAGCTTTTGCCACCATACTTTACAACTATCATATATGCTTTGCATAGGTTTTAACACAATGTAGCTCATTCTTAATAAATAAATGAAAGGTGATTGTCTTTCATTTCTCTGTTTGATTTCATAGGTCACCATGGGAGTGTATATAGCAGGTATCATAAACAGAGGTAAAGAGAGATAGAAACAATTCAAACTCTAATCAATATGCATATTGGAAAAAACAACACTCTATGGCTTACTTTTACCATCATAATAAGGTCCCTAAACCATGCAAACAATTATGTCTTCAGCAATTTCAGAGGTTGCTTCAATATTTTGTTTGTTCCTTTGTTGTTGTTGTTGTTGTTGTGACAGTGCCCCGATATATCTGCCAGACTGCCCTCAGCCTGGGCTCAGCCAGCCAAGTAGTTGGTATGACAGGAATATGCCACTGTGCCCAGCTTGTCTATTTTATTATTGATTAAAGACGAAACCTTTCCTGTTGTAATTCACAGCCACAAATCGACACTGAAAATTCATATCTCTGTTTTCTCTTGTTCTCTTTCTTATTTCATGATCTCCATCTTTAGCTGGGGCTCTACAGGCGTAGAGGGTCTTCTATCTCAAAGGAGGGGAATTAGTTGTAGAAGATTACACAGTTACAGACAGAGCTTCTGAGTGTCAAGTTCCTCCCAAACCTAACAATGGTGAGCACTTTGAGGGGAAGAAGGGGAAGTACGTGCATATCCTTTACTGTAGATGGACTTTTTAGCTCTTTTCTCTTAGTAACTTGCTAAATCATGGGACAACTGTTACCAAACAATCCTTAACTCAAGTTCACTAACTGGTGAAGTGCATTGGGACTGGGGAGACTTAGAAGCACACTATCAGTGCCTAATCACAGCTGTGAGCTTCTCTGTGTGCTGACTTTGTAATTGGGAAAGTCTATTTTTTTTTCCCTTTGAAGA
>VZQC01005539.1:8639-172176 GCA_009823505.1 Rhizomys pruinosus
CTCAAAAAGAAAAAAAAAAAAAAAAAAAAGCTTGGGGAAGGAGGAGGAGCCTAGTGAATCTGGTTAGTTCCAAGGACTTCTTGAGGTTATTGAGTTGTTTACTTCCTGAGCATTAAGGAAGTTCCCTGCAGGATGGAATATTTCCCCTCTATTTAGAACATTCTGAATCTTTAAAAACATTTTTATTTATTATTATTATCTTATGTATATGAGTGTATTGCTTGCAAGTGTGTAGTGTGAAAGTGCACCCATGTTGTGCAATGGCCTTAGAGGTCAGGAGAGGGCATCATATCTCGTGGAACTGGAGTTAGGACAGTTGTTAGCCTCCATGTGGGTGCTGGGAATTGAACCCTGGTCCTCTGTAAGAGCATTTAGTGCTCTTAGCCACTGAGCCATCTCTCCAGCCCCCATGAACATCCTGAGTCTTAAAGAGCTTTCCTATAAGATGGAAGGTTTTATCTGTGAATTGATTGTGATAAAACAGAGACCTTGTCCCAAACAAGGTAAACAGCAAGCACCAATACCCAAGTGTGATGGTTAATCCTGTGTGTCAACTTGACTGGACTAAGGAACAAATAAGAGAAAAAGGATGTTTGGATTGGACCACCTCAACCCAGATGGCGCACCCCAAATGTGGGCGTTACCTTCTGCCGGCAGGCAGTATAAAAGGCCACGGCAGAAGGAGCTGGTCTCATTTCTCCTGTGGCTTGCCTCTCTCATCTGGTGAGTTTGTCTTGCTGCTGTGATCAACCTTTCAGATCCCAGCATGTACTGAGACCCGCAGATCTCCTGGAATCCATTTGGGCCTTCAGCACTAGATTGGGACTACTGAGACATCCAGACTTGTGGACTGAGCAATTCCCTGGATTCTCTTGGCCTTTCCAGTGTGGTGCAGCTACTGTTGGAATCCTTGAACTCTGTCATGTGAGCAAATCAATAAATTGTATATAGCTATATATTTGTCCTGTTACTTCTGTTTCTTAAGAGAACCCTGACTAATACAGATTTTGGTACCAGAAGTGGTTCTAGAGAAACAGAATTGAAAGGATGAGTTTCTTTAGTGGGCTTGGTAGTCTCTGGAGCCAGCTCTCCAACTCAATGAAGCCTAGAGTTACTGAAGGCTTTCCTGGTGGCATGAAGAGGAATGATAATCCTTGGTGCAGACTATTTGAAGTAATTATGAAGATAGATCCATTTGACTCACCTAACTCACCTCTTGTGAGAAACAAGGAATTTAGTGACNTCTCCAGTCTCTCTCTTTTGACTTTCTGTGTTCATTGCAAGATGTGACCCTTGGCTTGCTGCTCCAGCCCCATCCCCCTTGCGTCCTGCCACAATGCACTCTGTTTCCCTGGAAAAGTCAATAGTAAGCTCAAATAAACTCTTCTTTTTATAAGCTCCCTTGCTCATGGTGGTTTATCACAGCAATAGGAAAGTGACTAATACAATTATTTACTCTCTCTTGCTGCTTGAGAATAGCTGCTCCTTTCCTCTGTCCTTTGAACTGCTGAGTATTTTCTGGAGGGTTGGTTTTATAGACATATATTCTTTCATATTATTTATGTCATGGAATATTTTCCTTTCTCCTTCAATTATAATTGACATTTTTGATGGGCAGAGTAACGTGGGTTGGCACCTGAAGTCATTTAATACTGGAAATAATTTGGTCCAATCTCTTCTCCATCTAGTTTTTTTGATTATGATATGATGTGGGGAGTATCTTTTCTGATCGTGTCCATTTGGTGTACTATGTGCTTATTATATTTTTATGGGTATGTCATTTTTCAGTTTGGGGGAAATTTTCTTTTATAATTCTGTTGAAGATCTCATCCATACCATTATCCTGGGATTCTTCTCCTTCCTCTAAACCGATGATGCAGAGGTTTGGTCTCTTCCTGGTATCTCACATTTCCGAATTATTCCACCCTTCTTTTTTTTTTTTTTTAATTTTTCATAGTATTTGCCTGAGCTCTTAATTTCTTCCATGCTATCTTCTAGGGTTGGTGTTCTATTTTCTGCTTCCTACATTCTGTTACTGAGGCTTTCTCTTGCCCTTTCCTGTTGAGTAGATGAGAGTTTGATTTCTTTATTTCATTTCTACGTGAGATTCGTTGAGTATTTTCATTTCCTTCTGGAGTTAATCACTCTCCCCTTTTAGTTTTTCAGTTTCCTTTTTCATTGCAGCCTGTGACTTTTTTTTCAGCATTTCCATTTTCTTCTGGAATTGATCATTCTCTCCCTTTAGGTCATTGATTTGTTTGCATATATCTATGATTGTTCTTTTAAGATCTGTGTTCTGGTTTACCTCCAGAGAGATCTCATTGTTGGAGTCCTCTATAATATTGATAGAGTTTGGTGGAGATTTCTTATTTGTCTTTTTCCATGTTGTTGATTTTTCTTTGTGCTTTTGGCGTGTGGATTTGATTTGTTTTGTTTGTAATCTGTTGTAAAATTCAGGTGTTTCTTTGTTGCAATGTAGGCCTGCTCCCTTAGTTTGAATATAGGGGCAGAGATGGGGCTGGTTTGACTCATGCGATAGCAACCTGGCTGCGGCCTCAGTTTTGTTAAATATCTGAGTTTCCAGCCAGATGAGCCAGTTCATATCTTGGCTGGGGTAGAATCTGAGAGGCGGCTGGCTACTGCCTCAGTGTCCCTGAAGAACAGATCTGCCAGCAGGGCGAGCTTGCTCTTACCCAGCCTGCATCAGAAGCTGATGTGCAGCTGGCTGCTGCCTTGGTGTTCCTAAAGACTAGAGCTCCTAGCTGCTTGCTCTTATCTGGCCCAGCCCCTATGTTTTTCAATTTATTGTTTCTGGCTTATTTTCATATGAAAATCATCTAACATTGTGCACTATTAAGTTTGAAGGACATGATATGATCTGTATCATTTTTTATAATCTTGTTTTTTATAATTATATTATATTTTATTTTTATATTTTTTGGTCTTTTTGAGACAGGGTCTCCCTGTTGCCCCAGCTGTCCTGGAACTCACTCTGTAGACCAGGCTGGCCTTGAACTCACAAAGATCTGCCTGCCTCTGCCTAAATTTTTAATTTTATTTATTTTTGTATGTGTATGAATGTACTGTCTGCATGTAGGTTTGTGCACCCGTGTCGTGCAATGCCGCGGAGGTCAGCAGAGGGTCTCAGATTCCCCTGGAACTGGAGTTCTCCTGGAATTGGAGTTACAGACGTTCTTAGCCACCATGTGGGTGCTGGGGATTGAACCCGGGTCCTCTGCAAGAGCAGTCAGCACTCTTAACCGCTAGGCTATCTCTCGAGCCCCCATAACTATATTTTATATATTATAATTTTATAAACCTGTTGAGCTTAAAATATAAGCAATTTTCAATAATCTACCATTTTGATTTGATAATAAATATAATATTCTGTTTTAAATTATAATTTTACTATTAGTACACAATATTTTCAAATTCTAATTTTTGTGTTTCTAAATTTAAGGTATTTATAAGTATCATATTTATTATACTTATACATACATATATATATATATATATATATATATATATATCATAATTTGGTTCCCATGCATATTTGTACTTCTGGCCACTCTTATTTATACATTTAATTCAATATATTAAACTGATTTTGGGGGGACCTTTTTGAGACAAGGTCTTCCTTTAGCCCCAGCTTGCCTGGAGGTCGCTATGTAGACCAGGCTGGCTTTGAACTCACAGAGATCTGCCTGCCTCTGCCTCCCAAGTGCTAGGATCAAAGGCGTGCGCCACCACGCCCTGCTAAGCTGATTTTTATAAATAGCTTTGTGCAGTGTTTCATGACTATAACACCAGAATGGCACAAATTCTAGGATAAACTGGGCTACATAATAAGATACTGAAAAAAAAATATATAAGCCGACGCTTTCTTTTTGAAAATTTTAGATTAATTTATTTTTATTTTATGTATATAAATTTTTTGTCTACATATACCTGTACCCATTTCATGTAATGTCCATGGAGACCAGAAGCGGGCATTATATTTCTTGGAAATGGAGTTAGATAGTGTGAGGATATGAACATTATTTTTTGTCAAGAGCTGCCAGACCTCTTGACCACTGAGGCATCTCTCTAGACTCTTCTAAACTCTTTTTCTTGATTGTAAACATTTTGTAACATTCTAGTTCTAGCTCAAATCATATTTTTCTTTAATTTAAATTTTCTTAAGATTTTATAATTTTTTATTTAATTTTTCCTAGGGTTTTCACATTATTTTCCTTTTAATCTGTTAAAGATTAAAAGGAATGTGTTATTACAGACCATTTCTTGTAGACAGATTTTATTTAAGGCCTTCAACAAAAACAAACAAACAAAAAAGTAATAGACGTGATGAAGTTTGGAGGGTGTTGAGATGGGACAGGTGCTGAATAAAATCAAAATTCATTGTATTTTGTTGTTTTTTCTTTGCTCTGGGCTTAATCTGGAAATCCTTTATTAGGTAGGTTGACTTTTTTCCCATTAATGTAGAACTCACATTCAGTTCAGTTTTTTTTTATTGAAGTTTATTTTTTCTCATTCTTCTTTTAACACTATTTACTATAAACTCCACGTTTTATGATTTCATTACTTTTATAATTTGTATAAATTTCTTGAAATATATTTATATTTCAAAATTATATATAGACATTTATTTAATAAATAATTGATGCCCATTAATAATGGCATTTTAGATGCTCAATTCTTCAATTTAAATATATTCATTAACATTCTGCTTCAACCTTTCCTTTTTGAAACCTTTACTAGTAACTAAACTAAATGTGTTGCTTGTGATACACTATTGTATTTATCATTTTTGCTATTGTATGTTTAATAATTACATCATAGTATTTTATATGACAGTCACTTATTTGTTAGCCATTACACCCCATAGTAGTTTAAAGTTAAATTTGCATCTGAATTCTTTCAGTTATAATACTTCAACATTCATCACTAAACTTTAAATAACATGGTCCTTATTCCTTATTGTGATTACTTTTTATGAAATACACAATTATTGAAAATTCAACAAAGATGTTTATGTGCTGAGAATGTTTGTATTTTAAATTTGAATTCTAATAGCCGCTTCAGAAAAGAATGCTCTATGTGACCAAGTCCTTCTCAAAGCAGCTCCAAGCAGCACTTCAGGAGAAAGCAGATGCTGATCAAACATGGCCAGAGGTATCAGTTTGAAAAGTACCTTGTCTAGCTATGAAGGAGTTCTCACATGTTAGAAGACTCATCACTTAATGATATTGCTGCAGTTATTAATTTTATCAGGGATGTAGTCCATCCATAGTAATGGATACAATTTTAGAGATACTGCGTTTAGACAGATCAGAAAATAGACTAGAAGAATGGGAAAGCACAAAACACAGGGCCATCCTGAAGTGCTAGATTCTGGTGATCACTTTGTCCCAACATGCCGAGGTCCTTAAAAACTTCCTGAAAAGTAAGAGTGGGAGTTATGAGCATAGAGTGTAGAGATAAAATCTCAAACCCAGATGAAATGGAAGGAATTTGAGAAGTTCCATATGAGCCAAACTAACAGTAGACATTTAACTGCAATTACTTCAAGCATATTACATGGTGAATATAAATAACATAGTATTCACTAGTCTCTAAAGAGATATCTAAAACTTAGCTTGCTTTGTACAAGTTTTGTTGGTACCCTGGGAAATCTTCTACTCAGCTGGTGGGCCTGGGTATCAGTGAAAACAATAAGTGTTTCTTTCTCTTCTCAGAGTTGGCTAAACTCAGAGGAAAAAACAGTATGTTTTTGGTTGAGGAATCAGAACTGCTGATTGGGAACTACTCTCTCTGGATTGGGAAAATGTTGGTTCTCTGTTCATAAGTAAAGAAAAAGTTCAAAGGCATCTTTTCAGGAAGTGGACTACAATACACTTAATTATTTTGGGCATCTATTGCCAATGTCTCCTTACTGAAGAGAACATTTTAAACTTCATTACTAGTCAGTGACCATAATATACAGGATTGAACCTTCTGAAACAGGTAGGAAAGTACTCTTAGGTGTTCTTTCCTGAAGCTTGAGATGAGTACACAATAGAGGACAGGGCAGAGGCCGAGTCTTTGGCAGTAAAGATTCTTGTATCTTCAGGTATGGATGCAGCTTCTTCACAGCTAGACAGCAGTACCAAATAAAGACTATCAACATTTACCCTGCAGTAGTCTTTAAGAGTTGCTATGGAATCAGCCTTTAATACCAAAGAGGTGTCCTTTGGAAGGATTTAAACAGATCCTTCACAGTTTTTAGAAAGCAATGATAGCATTCTATCAAACTGCTTACTACAATGTAGATCTCAAATCTAAAGTCTTCCATTTACATTTGGCGACTGTTTTATTTCTTTACAACTTTGTTAGAAAGATTTTAGTTTGGGGGATTATTTTGAAGTATAAAGATTATCAAGTCTTCGTAGAAAGTATGTCCATTCACTATTCTGTAGTATATAAAGGCTATTAACTTCTTACATTATACTTTTTAAATTTGGCAATTATAGTTTCAGCTTCATGGTCCATCTGCATTGCTCTTTGCTATATTTTATATCAAATTTTTCTTGACTCACTGAGATAACTGAATGATTTGTTATATATCTATTGGAAAGGAACTTTGTCAAGTCTATGACCCAAAGTCTAATAATTAGTGCTTAAGACACTGACCAGAAAGATGTTCTTTCTGATTTATTGAACATAGTTTAGCCAAGTTTGGCCTATAAAGCAAAATTGCCTATAACTTGCTTTGGGCATAAAATGTTGCCAAATATAGTTATATATGTATTTGTTTACATATTTTGTGTTTTAACGTGAATAAGCCAAAGTTTAAAAATATAAAGGGAAATATTCTGACAAAATGAATGTAAAATATTTATAACAGAGCGTTTTCTCCTCCTTCCTTTTCCTTCCCCTCTCTACCCCTCCCATCCTATTCACTCTCTATTGTTTGTTTAGAGGAGTTTTTGTTTTGTTTGTTTATTTTATTATTTAATTTTATGTGGATGTGCGTATTGCCTGGATATATGTAAGTGAACCTGTATCATGCAATAATCATAGAGGACAAAATAGGGTGTTGGATCACCTGGGACTGGATTTACAGACAGTAGTTAGCCACCATCTGGGTGCTAGAATTCAAACTCAAGTCTTCTGTGAGAATAGCTGGTGCTCTTCACCACTGAGCCATCTCTCCAGCCTCATGCATTTTGTTCATTGAGACAGGGTATCCCTATAATCCTAGCAGGCCTGGAACACATCACATAGACCAGACTGGCTTCAGTCTCACAAAGATCCTGCTGTCTCTGTCTCCTGAGTGCCAGTATTAAGCATCATGCCTATTCACTCTCATACTCTGTTCCTGAAATGTGATCCTTTTTTTTTTTGATATTTGTCCTTCCAAAAATGCTGATTCCAATGTTAGAAAAGAAAATGGCTTCTTGCAGATTATAAGTATTTCCCTGAACCTTTGAAATTAAGAATTTTTTAAAAAACAACACTTTAAGTTTATTTTGTTGATTTGTATATTAAAAAGAAATATTGGGTAAATATGAGGAGAGGGTTGTGGCCTTAGAATCAACATCAGTCATGACAGTGTCAGGATATGTGTGGAAATATTAAGAATATTAAGAAATATTCTTAATCTAGTAGCCAGCAGCTGATTGTCTATGGTCTGCCTAATGGGACCAAATCTTCTCTGTGAGTTATTTGCATCCATGAATATCTGTGTTCCTGACTTGAAGTATCAACACCCTCCCTCTTGAGATATTTCAGCAGTATCTTTTTTTGGTATGCACAGGAATTCTGCCTTTATATTTGAGAATTAAGGGAATGCACTGGAAACTGAATGTTAAGCATTTTCTAGTTTTAGTGATATCTTGTTTTTTTTAATTCATTTAAAAATTATGCTGCTAATGTCAATAATAATATGGGATAAAACAAGAAACAAAATGGATCCTTAGGTTTACATCTTGTCGGAAGTCATCAGAATGAGAAATAGAACTTCTAATTTTATAAAGGATGAAACAAAAGACCAAATATCAGCAGTCACACATAGTCATCACTAGAAGTAAAATCATTTTTCAAGGACTTCTGATATAATCAAAGATGAATAGCAGGATTGCTAGGCATGGTTTATTGTGGTTATGCAGAGTGGAAATACAACACATGAGAAGTGGGACCTGCTCAGTGCTTTTTCATAAAAAAAAAAGGAGGGGGGGGTGGACAGATGGCCTAGCGGTTAAGAGCGCAGACTGCTCTTGCAGAGGACCGGGGTTCGGTCCCCAACACCCACATAGTGTCTGAGAGCCGTCTTTAACTCCAGTTCCACGGGTCTGACGCCCTCTTCTGACCTCCACGGCATTGCACGGCAAGGGTGCACAGACCTGCATGCAGACAGTACATTCATACACATACAAAATAAAAAAATAAAATATTTTTTAAAAATCTCTTGTGATTCATCTTAAACTTATTTGACCACTAGAGAAAAATAAAACCTCAAAGTGAAACATTTTCCCCATAAAACATGCAAAATGCAGTTGAATAAGGAAGTAGCAAATCTGCTCTGTCTTATAGGAGTGCATGTAGCAAAACCGGAACACAACGCAAAGCCAGGCTCAGCCCAAGCTACAATTACTATCTAGTGAGGTAATCACTTTGGATAGCCTGATTCAACTTTACATTATCAGGAGGCCCATCACAGGTTTGGATACCGTCATAAAACACGAAGTCCCGAAAGGCAATCTCTACAGACACTTTTTTCACTGCATTTATTCATATATTCATTTGAGAATCTAAGAACATTGCAGGGATTTTTTTCTATCAAAAATGCATAAGATGTCAGTGATTTCCTGTATCTCTTGAAGCCCAAACTTGAACTAAATATGTTTTGTTTTAAGAGGACTTAAAGAACACATCCATTCAGTGTCCCTAAATGGGACAGACAGGTTTTCTTTGAAAACCTTCTGTTTCTGTTACTTCTTTAGCAAGTGGCCTTGATCTGCAACAAAAAATACATATTTTCATGGATGTCAGAGATTAGTTAAAGTAATGTCACATGCTTAATTTGTTGTCACTGCTACTGTCTTCCATCTTGACCGTCTTTGTCACCCATATACAGCTATGAAATTCTCTTTCTCCAAATGTTCTGCCCATGGAGTTCAAATGGAAAGATAAGACAATAGCTAATTAAAATTGTTAAATAAGTTGAAATGAAATATATCTTCCACATATTGTATATCAGTTGATAAAATACTTGCAAAAAATAATTTCATGTTTGTTGAACCTTCTTTTTAATTAATCTCTTTTGCAACTACATTTTTCTTTATCTCTGTAATCTTCCTAGTATGTGGAGTGACTGGCACTGTATCAGAGTCGATGCTTTTATGTGCTCAGTTATCCTGTTAGTGAACCACATGATATATTTAATGCATAGTTAATTTTGGATTAATATCACACAGCAAAGTTCAAGTCTCATTCATTAATGATTACCTTTTCAGTGATATCAAAGTCATTTTCTTCTTAATAATATATTTCCCAGTGCTTGTCACAGAAATAGCTAATTCACATTGCTGTAACATATTGGGAGTCCCTCTTTTGAACTATTGTCTTTTCTAATGCAAAAGAGACTGCATGTTTGTGCAATCTCTAAGGGTAGAAAACTCATATTCACTTCTTCACATGTCATTTAATGATGCTACATATAATGTGTTAAATTTGTTTGTACAGTTGGTAAAACAGTCAGGCTCAACGTTATATAGATGGGTAGATTGTGCAGAGTAGGCAAGAACCCTTGTATGAAAGCTCTATGTATGTGTATCTGGATCCTAGTAGATCTGAGAGAAGCAACTGTCACGTGCACTATTTAGCTTTCTAAGACTTGCCCTCAGAATCAGTTTCCAAAGCTTACACTCATGGAAGAGAACACATCTATGTAAATTAAGAAATTTCTTACTAAAATGCTAAAGAACATGTTTTTGAACATTTCCATGTTCTCCAAATTTGAAACAGCAATGAAATGAAAATGAGCAAGCCAGTCCAAGTCCAATGGGAACTTGTCCTCTGGAGCAGATCAATGAAGATTCCAGGTAGGCCGAAGAACAGAAAATCCATCCAGTCATATTGAAAATGAGCTAAATGCCATAATTTTTTTACCCTTTAGTTTTAAACATTTTAATGTCTCCTTAATAAAGATGCTTTTCAAATATTTAAAAATATAGATCAAACTATTAAAGTTATCTCAGACTTAGGGCTGAGGAGAAGGCTATGCAGCATAACTGCTCACCCTGCAAGTCCGATGGCTCGAGTAGAATCCCTCTGAACCCATTAAAAGCCAGAGTCAATAACATTCATATACAGTCCCTGAGAACATTTGTCAAGATGGGATTGGAGCAGGAGAAGGTCCAGACGATTTGGCACAACCAATTTGGTGTAGGCAGTGGCAAACAAAAAAGAGATCCTGTCCCAAATAAGGTAGAAGAGCAATATTGACACCTAAGATTCTTCTCTGACCTCCAAAAGCACAGTGGTACACTCAGCTGCCCATAATTGCACAGGAACATACATGGACATACACGTGCAGGCATTATACATAACCATTTGCATACACACACACACACACACACACACACACATACAAAGTGTATAAAAGTAACTTAATCTAGAGTAAATGACACATTCAATTTAAATTTATTTTTCATTATGTAGACATATAATATGTTTTAAGCGATATGAATGTAGGTCAGATAAGGCTTCTGTGCCTATAAGCTCTCAATGAATATGTGATAATCAAAAGATATCAAGATGAATTGACAGAAATGTATTCTTCAGTTGCTGTCATCCACAACATCAACAAAGACACTGTGCACCAAGGGTAGCAAAATAATTTTGCAGAATTCTTGATTCAACCACATGAAGGAAAGAAATAATATGGAAAGAGGAGAGAGTCAAATGTACTCCAGGTGTGGAATAAAACTTCCTTAAATGTCTCATGTCACTTTGTGCAACTATAAAGCAAAGAACATTTGCTGGGATGCCAAGGGGAAAGGATGCATGCCTGACAACTGATTTTTGCCTAAAGCTCTTCACTGGAACTATGGCACTGTTTAAAGAAAAATGATATAAAAATACAAGAAACCTGGGAACTCTTCCTCGCAAAGACTTGTCGTTATACAATTATAAGAATAGCTCATTTTAAGACTCAGTTTTCTTGTCTATCAAATACAGATAGTGATGGACCCATCTTAAGTCTCTTCACAGAAGTGCCAGCCAAATACTTAAACCTATGATACAATTTGTGAATAGTGAAGGCAGTCAAGGAAAAAAATCAAATCTCCAAAATGTGCCAACTTTAGCTTATAATTGTATAAATTGGACTTTCAATACCTTCTTGCATTAGTATTATAAATTAAATATAAATCTTTGAATCACTAAACTCAATGCTTCAGAAAATATAATTCAGTTTGACTTTTCAGTTTGGGGTATAGATGAAATTAATTCAAAGATAACTTTTTCTTAGGATAAATGAAGCCATTTCTGTGAGATATATACAAAATATATATGATTTAAAGTAAATTATCATAAGCAAATACCTTATTAATATGTGGCTGGTATTTATTTACTTGTAAAGATCTTTTAAATTCTAAGAGAACACCGAAATTAATCATCTGTCCCCTATGCTTATTTATTTAATCATGGGTTTTATTTTCCTTTTCTAAAAATTCACCTCCTTTATTAACATATTCAGATTGTTTCAAAGGAAAATACAGTATTCTTGTGTGTAATATTAGATTTAAATGCCTTACTAGGCATTATTTCATCTTTTTAAATTCTGTGAAACAAATCAAGGATGCATTTTCATGGCTATCTTTACCAATCAATGCCATATACCAAATCTCTATTCCAATTCCTGTGTTCATCTCTTCTGCATTCACTGTTTATCATACACAATATTTGCTTAGGCAAGAACCACCTTGACCTTGTGCAATAAAAATCACCTCCTTTCAACTAATTAGGATGCCTGCATTAGGATTTTTACTCCCATCTACCTCCTCTTAGTCATCATCATTCCCAATGTCTCAACAGGATCATTCTCATCAACAAATGAGCATGCTTTTATTTTTCCCATAAAGGAAAGCAATGTTTCCTAAGGCCAAATCACCCTCCTGATGCCACTGTCCTATTACAGTTCATTGCTCCCCTTTGGCCTACATACTTTAAAATAATTCTGGTTTCAAGAATTTCAGTGTATTGCTGATGAGAAAATGAGAGAGAAGTTGGCTAGGCAGTTCAAGATAAAAAAGACTCCAAAAGAAAAGTGAGCAGTTTCTTTCCATATTAAGAGCTGGAACTATTATTGTGCCTTCTAGTAGACTTGCTCTTGTGCAAGGTTAGAGATACCAAAAGTATCTAAACCAAAAATGTTTCTAGTTCTCCCATATCCACTGGCTGGAAATATAAGAAAATGTAGTCTGCACTTTTTCCTTATTTGCTTTCACTAAGGAAGTGAAAACATACTGAGGATTTGAACAAAACCACAGGGATCTAGACACATAGAAAGAGAAGGAGACGGACCAGATCATCTTGCGCTCCCTTCCTCCATCCACTAAAATCTTGTTAACTCCAAGGCAATGAAGCTCAGTTATCCCACTCCTGGGGAACTCCAGCTGTACAGTAGCCCTGTCTTCTCTCTCTTTCTAGATGGGTGTTGTGGTTCAGGCCTTAAATCTCAGCAATGTGGAGACAGAAACAGGCAGATCTCTGAGAGTTCAAAGTCAGACAGGGCTACATAGTAAAACCTTGTCTCAGATAACAAAACAAAACAAAACAAAACGAAACAAAAAACAAAACAAAATACTTCTTTTTAAAACTCATCCTCTGTGGTCTATAATTTTATTTGAATTTTAGAGAGAAGAGTCATATGCTTAAATAGCTTTGTTGGCCAACGAGTTGCCTGTCCAGTAACCACTCAAGCTAAGCTCAACAGAGCCAAGAAAAGCTTCTTTGTTCTCAAAGACAGCCTGTTATTCCTGTATCATTTCCACCAATTATCTTAATTCTATTTGAATTATACTTTGACTCCTTTTACTCCTAAACATTTCTCCTGTCAAATTCAGCTAAAAGATGAACATGATCCCAAATCATTTATTAGTTCCTTATTTCATCCATCACGAGTAATTTTGAAACCACTTTGTCAAGGTTTGATTGACATAAAATCTGTTCATGCTAAATGTCTACAAATCAATGTGTTTATTTAGGATAAACCTTTGAAATGATATTATCATCAGAACCAAAGACAAACTCACACTGCACATATATTTTTCACATTCTTTAATGCAACATGCAATTTTTCCTTTAGCAAAATCAAGAAATGAAGAATAATTTGCATGTGCATACCACTACAGAGAAGTGTGCTTAGAGCTAACAGACACTACTTCAGACACAGTTTTTGCTCCTCTCAGATACTTCTACTACCCTAGACTTTCAGGGCAGTGTCTTTAGCTACTGGTCCCACTCATCTTTAGTGTCCCCTGATGGACTCCTGCCATCTTCATTTACTTCTTCACTTGCTTTTTGTGTCATCTAGTAGGTTTTAAGACTTTTAGAAAAAAAATTATGTTATTAGTTTCCAACTTGAACCTGAAATTTTACCCTGGATTCCAATGACATATATGAAATATCCTGAAGCTCATTGCAACTCAAATGGCTAAGGTTGCACGCTATTGGGACTGAACAAATGCAGGTCCCCATGCAGTAAGGTGAAATAAATGCTTCTATTCCTGGAATTTTCTTTTTGTTTTATAATGTTATTATGCATTGGGGGATACAAATAAATCCATCATGTTTCTTTTCTCTGAAAAAGATTAAAAATGATCAATAATTGTAAAAGTATGCATTTTGCTCATTCATTATAAATGCTTCCCATGACAATCTAACATATTTCTAACATGTTAAGCTAGTATCTACAAGCGAAGCTCAGTTTGGAATACTGGCTCTGTGTCTGTGTCTTAAGTAAAAATTTTCAAGCTATATTTTCTGGCTTTTACTGTAAATCAGAGATGCTGGTAAGATGAGGTCAGATTGGGAAAGGAACAGATATGATATTATCATTTGAAATGAGCTCTATTTGGAGAGAAAGCCTGTGACAGTGAAGTGTGGGGAGTATGATCCATCCTTGAAGTGGGAGAGTCTTAGGAGAGAATTAGGGGAACTTAGGGTCATGCCAGAGGCAACATATGCGACTTTGAAGAGGGAGGCTTCCTTTCAGGATATCTGGAGAATTGTATTATGAGGAACACTAGACATACATAACATGAAGGGAGTCCTGAAGGGGAAGCCTTCAGATCTCAGAGCCCAGGTGATTTCTGACTGTAATGGATTCTCAGAGAGAAGTGGAAATGTTCACACTGAGTTAAATAGTCTACTTGACTCATAGCCAGGAAGCCAATCCTAGATGGAACTTCTCTTGTACCTTAAAGGCTATGAGGAATATTTCCCAGGGACAAAAACCAAACAAACAAGCAACAACAAAAACAACAACAAATCCCTGCATCTTTGACTGAACCTGCAAGGCCATTCACTAACACCCCAAAGATGTGGCATTCAAGAATGTTGCAGGTTCAGAATCTATTAGTAATTATCCTGGATATACAGGACTGGAACGTATTTATAATTTATCTAGGCCACCATTATCCCCCAAATAACTATTCCTTCTCCACTCCTGTTTCTGACTCAACATCCTGTAACTAACAGGATGGAATATATCAACTTAACAAAAATCTTAGCTTCCACCAAACAAAACCTCAGCTAGCATCTGAAGCTTATAGCTGAGATCTCTGTTTTGTTCTAACCACCTACTTAATGTTTCTATCAATGTAGTTGAAGAGTCTCTTCATTCATAACTGTTATTTCTTCTGTTACTCTAAAGCCTTTATGAAACTGGTACCATGCTGGAACATGGAATTAGGGGTAAATTAAATCTGTTTCTGGGTAATATTCACTTGCATTTTTTCTAGAATAAACTATCTTTTACCAACTTTGAGGCAAGAGTTGTGCATTTATGTCTAAAGGGGGAAGGGAAGGAGCTTGCTATTTCCTGCCAAGCCTATGTGTTGTAGGCTCACAGCAGGGTCTGTCTGTTTCATAGGTTGGAGGCTGATGTCTGGAAAGAGAAAGGGTGGTAACCAACTAGAGGATGTATAGAATAAAATCTTTTTCATTAATTATTTAACTGTGCATTTGTGTCATCTAGACATACTTCAGTTGAGGGACCCTCAATTGGGGGAATTGGTTCCATTGGACTGACCATGTCTGTGGAGTATTTTCTTGATTATTGAGTGATGTGAGAGGGTCCAGCCCATTATGGGCAGTGCAACCTCTGGGTAGGTTGCTGTGTATTATATAAGAAAGCAGGCTGAGCATAGGTCAGTGGAGCAATTAAGTAGGACTCCTCCATGACCTGTGCTTCAGGTTCCTGCTCCAAGTTACTACCATGGTCAGTGTTTTGTCACAGTGATTGAAAGCAAATTAGAACAGAAATTAGTGCCAGAAAGTAAGCTGTTGCTGTGAGAGACCTGACCTTGGCGTTTTGGAGAAGATTGTGGAAGCATTTAGAAATTTGGGAAGGAAAAACCATTGAGTGCTTAGAGTTTGTTGCTGTGGAACTTGAAACAGTTATGCTAAAAGAGTTGTCGATAATGGAGACCTGGCTTGTGAAGCTTCAAAGGGAAGCAGAGACCATCAAGGCTGTTTCTATGATATTTTTGAATTAAGAATCTGTGGGAGCTATTCAGATGGGGCTGAAGAATTAGCTGAAGGTAAAGAGAGAACAGAATCTGAAGTGAAACCTTTGTTCTACTGGGATGATTGATGTTGGTTAGCTGGGGCTGAAAAATCACCTGTATTTAACAAGAGACCAGTATCACTGTGCTGAAATCAGGGGAGAATTTTCATAGGGTCAGCACACATAAGCTATGGAACGGAGGAGGCCCTGGGCTTCTACCTCAAGTGGAAAGTAGAACTTGGAAAAGGGTAGGTGTGTCTTATATGCTTCTGGTGTTGAAATTTGAAGGGGTCACAGACAGCAGCTGAGACTTTGCACTGTAAATTCAGGAAAACCATTGTTGCAAGTGCAAGCTTTTCAAAAATGTTAACTAATTGAAATTTTAATTGAAAGTTCCTTTACTTGAAAGTTTGAGCCTTGATCAGAGATTCATAAAGTTAATTCTGCAAACAGATGATGAGAAAAAATATTACTTTGTTACATTGTTGCTAATTTACATTTCTTAATATACAAGTAATAAATAAGATACTTTTAATAAAATTGTGACTGAATCTGGTTACACTACAAGTATTACTGAGAGGAGGTAGGAGCAAGGTAGTCCCTCTCTGTAGGCATTTAGTCATTGTCACAAAACCAAGTCAATCTAAATGTCTTTATGTCTATGAGAAAGCAGTACCATGTCTTAGAGCAGTGATGTTTTACAACAAATTCTACCCATTCAAAGAGAAAAGGAACAAAATCAAAACAACAAAGTGTTATCAAGGTGACAGCTAGCTACCAACTTTTGCTCTTTTTTGCTTCCTGATTTTGACTTCCTTCTGGGGCATTTGTCAGGCTTTTTTTTTTTTTTTTATACTAAGGGGCTCTCTTGACCTCTTCTAGGCAGTACTTTAAACAACCAGATTCTTCCATATAAATTCAAAGTAACCCACTGTGATGGTTAATCCTGGGTGTCAACTTGACTGGACTAAGGAACAAATAAGAGAAAAAGGATCTCGGATTGGACTGCCTCAAACCGGATGGCCCACCCTAAATGTGGGCATTACCTTCTGCTGGCAGGCAGTATTAAAGGCCATGGTAGAGGGAGATGGTCTTTTTTTTTCTTGCGGCTTGCTTCTCTCTCACTGGTGAGTTTGTCTTGCTGTTGTGATCAACCCTTACGATCCCAGCGTGTACTGAGACCAGCAGATCTCCTAGAATCCATTGGGCCTTCAGCCAGCACCAGATTGGGACTACTGAGATATCCAGCCTTGAAGACTGAGCAGTTCCCTGGATTCTCAGCCTCTCCAGTGTGGTGCGGCTACTGTTGGACTCCTTGAACTCTGTCACGTGAACAAATCAATAAATTGTATATAGCTATATGTTCATCCTGTTGCTTCTGTTTCTTTAGAGAACCCTGAATAAAACAGATTTTGGTACCAGAAGTGGTTCTAGAGAAAGAGAATTGAAAGGATGAATTTCTTTAGTGGGCTTTGTAGTTTCTGGAGCCAGCTCTCCAACCCAATGAAGCCTAGAGTTACTGAAAGATCTCCTGGTGGCATGAAGAGGAATGATAATCCTTGGTGCAGATTATTTGATGTAATTATGAGATAGATCCATTTGACTCACCTAACTCACCTCTTATGAGAAGCAAGGAATTTAGCTACTCTATATATAAAACGTTTGAGAAATTGCAGAAAAATAAGGATGTTGCCTAGTTGCTCCTAACATCTCTGGATAAAGTGATAGAGGAAAATAAGGAGCTCAGTGATAAAATTGACTAGTTCCAGATTTGAAACAACAGTTTAAAACTTTCCAAGTGTGCTCTGGAAGAGCATCTTCTCTCCAGCAGCCAAAGAGCTAAAGTGGCAGAAGATCAAGCTGGAGCCCTTATTATATGTTTGGCTGATTTACAACGCAAATTTAATTCCCAGTCACAAAGAGTGTCAGCAGTCAAAGTGACAGCACTGGTGGGGAAAGTGTGGAACCTTGAAACTTGGGATGATGATGTGTGGGAGAACCACGAAGATGAAGATTTTGAACCCTCAGATTCTGAGGAATTTTCTTTATCTGAGGAATTAATCTCCCCACCCTCAGCAGAGAATCCACACCCTGCAGATAACTCCTCCCCACTCTTGCCTGAGGAAAATAATCTCCCCCTCCCACTGGGAGATAATGTCCCTCAGGGCCCAGCAAGTTTTACCTCTAGACCTATAACCAGATTAAAGGCTAAGCAAGCCCCTAAAGGTGAGATAGAAAGTGTGGTCCATGAGGAGGTGCGCTACACCACTAAAGAAATTAATGAGTTTGCCGATTCATTCCAGCAGAAGCCTAAGGAATATGTGTGGGATAATGGTGGAAGGAATATAAAATTGGATCAGGCTGAGTTTATCGATATGAGCCCACTGAGTAGAGATTCTAGGTTTAACATGGAAGCTCGAGCTTAAAAAAGGTGTTAAAAGTTTATTTGAATGGTTGGCTGATGTATTTATTAAAACATGGCCTACTAACAGCAAGTTAGAGATGCCTGATATTCCTTGGCTTAGTATTGATGAAGGGATTGTGAGGGTCAGGCAGATGGGCATGCTAGAGTGGATTCAAAGTGTAAAACCACATTCTCCACCATAAGAGGACCCAGAGGACATGCCTTTCACTGAGTTTATAAGATGGAAAGTATTGAGAGAGACACTAGAACATTTGAAGAGCTTTGTTTTTGCTCTATTTCTAATGCCAGACCTTACAGTTAGAGAAGTGGTAGCTCGCTTGCATAAATTAAATGTACACGTAAGAGGTTTAACAGGACCTCAGGGTAGGCATCAGGTGGCAGCACTGAACCACAGAAGGGCAGATGAGCATAGTTATCATAGTTATCATAATGGGCAGCAAAGCCAAAACAATGCCTATAATGGCATGATCTGAAATGATCTTTGGAACTGGCTAATTAATCATGGCATTCCCAGGAACCAAATACATAAGAAGCTTACTAAGTTTTTATTTGATCTGTATAAACAGAAAAGCTCTTGAACGAATGACAGAAAGTCAACATTGGATTTCAGCAGTAGCAAATCCCGTCCAGTTAACCAGTTTCCAGACTTGAGACAGTTCACAGGCCCAAAACCCCTTGAATGAGGGGTGGCTGGGTTCGGATGAGGAAGGACCTTGTCACAATAACAAAGAGTTATGCTGTTCGCCTTCTTCCTGTCCTTCCCCAGAGGGACCTGAGGCCTTTTACTAGGATAACTGTACACTGGGGAAAAGGAAATAATCAGACTTTTTGAGGCCTATTGGATACTGGTGCTGAGTTGACACTGATCCCAGGAGAACCTAAAAAGCATTGTCGCCCTCCAATTAAAGTAGGGGCCTATGGAGGTCAGGTGATAAATGGAGTTTTGGCTGAAGTCTGACTCACAGTGGGCCCAGTAGGTCCCAGAACTCACCCTGGGGTTATTTCCCCAATCCCAGAATGTATAATTGGGATAGATATAATTAGAAATTGGCAGAATCCCTACATTGGTTCCCTGACCTGTGGAGTGAGGGCTATTATGTTTGGAAAGGCCAAATGGAAACCATTGGTGTTGCCTCTACCAGGGAAAATACTGAACCAAGAACAGTATCGTATCCCTGGAGGGATTGCAGAAATTAGTGCCACCATTAAGGACTTGAAAGATGCAGGGGTGGTGATTCTTACCACATCTCCATTTAACTCTCCAATTTGGCCTGTGGAAAAGATAGATGGATCATGGAGAATGACAGTTGACTATCGAAAACTCAACCAAGTAGTGACACCAATTGCAGCCGCTGTACCAGATGTGGTGTCCTTACTTGAGCAGATTAATATGTCTCCTGGTACCTGGTATGCAGCTATTGATAGGGCAAATGCTTTCTTCTCAATACCAGTTCATAACGACCACCAGAAGCAATTTGCTTTCAGCTGGCAAGGCCAAGAGTATATCTTTACTGTCTTACCTCAAGGGTATGTTAAGTCTCCAGCCTTGTGCCATTACTTAGTTAGAAGTGATCTTGATTGCCTGACTCTTCCACAAAATACCACACTGGTCCACTATATTGATTATGTTATGTTGATTGGACCCAGTGAACCCGAGGTACCAGCTAGACTAGACTTGTTGTTAAAGCATATGTGCATGAGAGGATGGGAAGTAAATGCAAATGAAATTCAAAGGCCATCTACCTCGGTGAAATTTCTAGGAGTTCAGTGGTGTGGAGCATGCAGAGACATTCCTTCTAAGGTAAAGAATAAGTTGGTGCCCCTGAACCCTTCCTCCACCAAGAAAGAAGCACAACGTTTAGTGGGCCTTTTTAGATTCTGGAGGCAGCACGTTCGTCATCTGGGTGTGTTACTACCACCCATATACCAGGTGACTCAGAAGGCAGCAAACTTTGAGTGGGGCTTGGAACAGGAAAAGGCTCTTCAACAGGTCCAGGCTGCAGTGCAGGCTGCTCTGCCCCTAGGGCCATATGATCCAGCAGACCCAGTGGCAGATAGAGATGCTGTCTGGAGTCTGTGGCATGCTCCCATAGGGGAATCAAAGTGGAGGCCCTTGGGATTTTGGAGTAATGCTCTACCTTCATCTGCAAGCAACTATTCTCCTTTTGAAAGACAGCTCTTAGCCTGCTATTGAGCTTAGTGGAAACTGAACGTTTGACAATGGGCCACTGAGTTACCATGTGACCTGAACTGCGCATCATGAGCTGGGTGTTATCTGACCCACCTGACCATAAAGGAGGATATGCACAGCAACAGTCCTTTATCAAATGGAACTGGTACATAGGTGGTAGGGCCTGGGCAGGCCCTGAAAGCACAAGCAAGCTACATAAAGAGGTTGGCCATGGTGTGGTGGCACACACAAGCCTTTAATTCTAGCACTTGGGAGGCAGAGGCAGGCAGATCTTTGTGAGTTCAAGGACAGCCTGGTCTACAGAGTGAGTTCCAGGACAGCTGGGGCTACAGGGAGACCCTGTCTTGAAAAGACCAAAAAAAAAAAAAAAACAAATAAATAAAAGGAAGAATTTGCCCAAGTGCCTATGGTTCCCATTCCTGTTACAATGCCTCCTGTGCTTAATCATGCACCTATGGCTTCCTGGGGTTTGCCCTATGATCAGGTGACTGAGGAAGAGAAGACTAGGGCCTTGTTTACTGATGGTTCTGCACACTATGCAGGTACCACCCAGAGGTGGACAGCTGCAGCATTACAGCCTATTTCTGAAACAACCCTAACGGACACTGGCGAAGGAAAG
Organism: Rhizomys pruinosus; assembly: GCA_009823505.1. Taxonomy (NCBI): domain Eukaryota; kingdom Metazoa; phylum Chordata; class Mammalia; order Rodentia; family Spalacidae; genus Rhizomys; species Rhizomys pruinosus. The sequence goes on from VZQC01005539.1 coordinate 29,650, forward strand.
TCTTCACAGTGGGCAGAACTTGGGGCAGTGCACATGGTTGTGCATTTTGCCTGGAAGGAGAAATGGCCGGAGGTTAGATTTTATACTGATTCATGGGCTGTAGCCAATGGTTTGGCTGTAGGGTCAGGGACTTGGAAGGAGCATGACTGGAAAATTGGTGAGAAAGACATTTGAGGAAGAAGTATGTGGATAGAGCTCTCTGATTGGTCAAAGGATCTGAAGATACTTGTGTCTCATGTAAATGCTCATCAAAAGGTGATCTCAACAGAGGATGAGTTTAATAATCAAGTAGATCTGATGACTCATTCTGTGGATAATCAGCCTCTTTCTCCAGCTATCTCTGTTGTTCAATGGGCCCATGAACAAAGTGGTCATGGTGGCAGAGATGGAGGTTATGCATGGGCTCGATAACATGGACTTCCACTCAACCAAGTTTGATCTGGCTACAGCTGCTGCTGAGTGCCAGATTTGCCAACAGCAGAGACCAACATTGAGCCAATATGGTGCTATTCCCCAGAGTGACCAGCCAGCAAACTGGTGGCAGGTTGACTACATTGGACCACTTCCATCATAGAAGGGACAGCATTTTTGTCCTCACAGGAATACATACTTATTCTGGTTATGTATTTGCCTTCTGCCAAAACTACCATCCAATGACTTACAGAATGCCTTATCCACCATCTTGGTATTCCTCACAGCATCACTTCTGACCAAGGAACTCACTTCACAGCCAAAGAAGTGTGAAGGTAGGCCCATGGTCCTGGTATCCACTGGTCTTACCATGTTCCCCACCATCCAGAAGCAGCTGGCTTGACAGAAAAATGGAATGGCCTCTTAAAGACACAGTTACAGTGCCAATTAGGTAGCAATACCCTGGAGGGCTGGGGCAAGGTTCTCCAGCAGGCAGTATATGCTTTGAATCAGCACCCACTATATGGTACTGTTTCTGCTATAGCCAGAATACATGGGTTCAGGATCCAAGGGGTGGAAGTGGGAGTGATTCCACTCACTATCACTCCTAGTGACCCTGTAGCAAAATTTTTGCTTCCTGTACTTACGACCTGGAGTTCTGCTGTTCTAGAAGTTTTGGCTCCAAAGGGGGGAGTGCTTTTGCCAGGAGATACAGCAAACTTTCCATTGAACTGGAAGCTAAGACTTCCCCCTGGCCACTTTGGGCTTCTACTGCCCTTAAGCCAACAGGCTAAGGAAAGAATAACAGTAGTAGGAGGAGTGATTGATCCAGACTACCAGAGGTAAATTGGGCTTTTTCTCCACAATGGGGGCAAGGAAGATTATGTCTGGAAGGTGGGAGATGCTGTAGGGTGCCTTTTGGTGCTACCATGTCCTGTGATTAAGGTCAATGGGAAACTCCAACAACCCAAACCAGACAGGACAATAAATGGCCCAGACCCTTCAGGAATGAAGGTATGGGTCACTCCTCCAGGGTAAGAGCCAAGACCTGCAGAGGTGCTTGCTGATGGTGGAGGAAATACAGAATGGTTAAAACAGATTTTGGTACCAGAAGTTGGTTCTAGAGAAAAAGAATTGAAAGGATGAAATTTCTTTAGTGGGCTTTGTAGTTTCTGGAGCCAGCTCTCCAACCCAATGAAGCCTAGAGTTACTGAAAGATCTCCTGGTTGGCATGAAGAGGAATGATATCCTTGGTGCAGATTATTTCTAATTATGAAGATAGATCCATTTTACTCGACCTAACTCGCCTCTTTGAGTAAGCAAGGAATTTAGTACTCATATATAAAACGTTTGAGAAATTGCAGAAAAATAAGGATGTTGCCTAGTTGCTCCTAGCATCTCTGGATAAAGTGATAGAGGAAAATAAGGAGCTCAGTGATAAAATTGACTAGTTTCAGTTTGAAACAACAGGTTTAAAATTTTCCAAGTGTGCCCTGGAAGAGAGTCTTCTCTCCAGCAGCAAAAGAGCAAAGTTGCTAGAAATCAAGTTGGAGCCTTATTATATGTTTGGCTGATTTACAACGCCAATTTAATTCCCAGCCACAAGAAAGAGTGTCAGCAGTTCAAAGTGAAAGCACTGTGGGGAAAGGGTGGAAACCTGAAACTTTGGGATGGATGATGTGTTGGAGAACCATCGAATGAGGTAAAAAATTTTGACCCTCAGATTCTGAGGAAGTTTTCTTTATCGAGGAATTTAATCTCCCCACCCTCAGCAAGAATCCACACCCTGCAGATAACTCCTCCCCACTCTTGCCTGAGAGAAATAATCTCCCCTCCCAGTGGGAAATAGTGTCCCTCAGGGCCCAGCAAGTTTTACCTCTAGACCTATAACCAAGATTAAAGGCTAAGCAAGCCCCTAAAGGTGAGATAGAAAGTGGTGGTCCATGAAGGAGGTGCGCTAACCACTAAAGAAATAATTAATGTTTGCGATTCTTCTGCAGAAGCCTAAGGAATATGTGTGGGGATAATGGTGGAAGAATATAAAATTGGATCAGGCTGAGTTATCGATATGAGTCCCACTGATAGAGATTGCTAGGATTTAACATGGAAGTCGAGCAGTTAAAAAAAGGTGTTTAAAAGGTTTTATTTGAATGGTTGCTGATTATTTATTAAACATGGCCTACTAACAGCAGTTAGAGATGCTGATATTACTTGCTTAGTAAGGATGAAGGGATTTGTTAGTCAGGCAGATGGGCATGCTAGAGTGGATTCAAAGTGTAAAAACCACATTCTCTACCATAGAGGACCCAGAGACATGCCTTTCACTGAGTTTATAAGATGGAAAGTACGGAGAGAGACACAGAAATTGAAGAGCTTTGATTTTTGCTCTATTCTATGCCAAGACCTTACAGTTAGAGAATGGTAGCTCTGCTTGCATAAATTAAATGTACAGCGAAGATGGTTTAAAGCAGACCTTCAGGGTAGGCATTTCAGGTGCAGCACTGAACCACTGAGGCCAGATGAGCATATTTATCATAGTTATCATAATGTGCAGCAAGGCAAAACAATAGCCTATAATGGGCATGACCGAAATGATCTTTGTGAACTGGCTAACTAATCATGGCATTCCACAGGAACCAAATAATTAAGAAGCCTACTAAGTTTTTTTATTTGATCTGTATAAACAGAAAAGCTACTTTGAACGAATGACAGGAAGTCAACCATGGATTTCAGCAGTAGGCAATCCCGTCCAGTTAAACAGTTTTCCAGACTTGAGACAGTTCACAGGCCCTAACCCCTTGAATGAAGGGGTGTGCCGGGTTCCATGAGGAAGACCCTTGTCACAATAACAAAGAGTTATGCTGTTCTGCCTTCCTCCTGTCCTTTCCCCAGAGGGACCTGAGGCATTTACTAGGGTAACTTGTACACTGGGGAAAAGGAAATAATTAGACTTTTTGAGGCCTATTGGATACTGGTTCTGAAGTTGACACTGATCCCAGGAGACGCTAAAAAGCATTGTGGCCTTTCTGCGTTAAAGTAGGGGCCTATGGAGTCAGGTGATAAATGGAGTTTGGCTGAAGTCTGACTCACAGTGGGCCAGTAGGGTCCCAGAACTCATCCCTGTGGTTATTCCCCATCCCAGAATGTATAATTGGGATAGATATAATTAGAAATTGCAGAATCCCTACATTGGTTCCCTACCTGTGGAGTGGGGCTATTATGTTTGGAAAGGCCAAATGGAAACACATTGGTGTTGCCTCTACCAGGGAAAAATAGTGAACCAAGAAACAGTCATCGCCTTATCCCTGGGAGGGATTGAGATTAATGCCACATAAGGTATGAAAGATGCAGGGGTGGTGATCCTACCACATCTCCATTTACCTCTCAATTTGGCCTGTGCAAAAGAAGATGGATCATGGAGAATGACAAGTTGACTATCGAAAACTCAACCAAGTAGTGACACCAATTGCAGCACGTGTACCAGATGTGGTGGCCTTACTTGAGCAGATTAATATGTCTCCTGGTACTGGTATGCAGCTATTGATCTGGCAAATGCTTTTTTCTCAATACCAGTTCATAACGACCACCCAGAAGCAATTTGCTTTCAGCTGGCAAGGCCAAGAGTATATCTTTACTGTCTTACCTCAAGGGTATGTTAACTCTCCAGCCTTGTGCCATTAACTTAGTTAGAAGTGGATCTTGATTGCCGACTCTTCCACAAAATACCACACTGGTCCAATATATGATGATATTTGCTTGATTGACCCAGTGAACCCCGAGGTACCAGCTAGATAGACTGTTGTTAAAAGCATATGTGCATGAGAGTATGGGAAGTAAATCCAAATAATTCAAGGCCATTACCTCGGTGAAATTTCTAGGAGTTCAGTTGGTGTGAGCATGCAGAGACATTTCTTCTAAGGTAAGGAATAAGTTGTTGCACTTGGCTCTCTCACTGGTGAGTTTGTCTTGCTGTTGTGATCAACCCTTCGTATCCTAGCATGTACTGAGACCAGCAGATCTCCTGAAATCCATCGGACCTTCAGCACCAGATCGGGACTACTGAAACATCCAGCCTTGCAGACTGAACAGTTCCTTGGATTCTCAGCCTCTCCAGTGTGGCACGGCTAATGTTGGACTCCTTGAACTCTGTCATGTGAGCAAGTCAATAAATTGAATATAGCTGTACATTCATCCTGTTGCTTCTGTTTCTTTAGAGAACCCTGACTAATACAGGGAATGTTTTAAAAACCTAAATCCTATTAAATTAGGAAATCTAAAATAAATAAATGAATTTCTAGATTTAACCAAACTACCAATGTTAAACAAACAATGGATATCAATATAAACATGCATAATAAATAAGCTCTAAACAATAATGCAGAACTTCCCGAATTAAAGAAAAAGCTCACATCCAGATGTATTCACAGCAGAATTTTACCAGACTGTATAAAACTAAAACTAATGGTACTGAAATTATTCAGAAAGTAGAAAAAGAGGGAGAATTCACAAAGTCAATATTACTCTATTACCAAATCAGGTAATGACACAACAAAAAGTAAACTACAGTTCAATGTCCCCAATGAACAAATATGTGAAAATTCTCTGTGAAATACTTGCTAAATAGCTAATCAGAATAGTTGTGAGGACTGAAGCACCTCGGACAGTTCCTGGAGCTAAGGGATCAAGACACAGTTTATGAAGTTCTCAAAGAAAACACTCAAAAAAGAATTTTTTTCAAGAGGAAAGCTTTCCTGAGTGAAAAGCTCACCCATGGAGGCCATCATTTTTGTGAAAGTGCCAATTCATGTGAAAGGTGGAACCTAAACTGTAACAGAATGCACTTCTAAAGGGGTTTTCCTGCTCCTTGAAAGCAGCTACCTGGAGGAGTGTTTTCTGAAGACTAGCACACAGAAGCAGATGTAACTGATCCAAACGGGCTAGGCTCATCAGGAACTGACACCAGGTTATGAATGAACTGGGGAATGTTTTCATCTATGTAGTATTATTTTGTAGCCAAAAATGACTTAAATTTAGGGGGCACAGAATGTTTCAGCACTGAAGGCAGGCAATGTGTGCCAGGGTCTAAAATCTCTACAAACATTCACTAAGATATCAGTGCATGAATCTGTGAAGATGGTCTCTAAGCTGCACTGGAGATCCCAGGATGTTGGTGATGAGAGGACATTGGAATATGCACCAGAAAGTTGCAGGCATGGAGTAGAGTAGGCTCCGTATTCTACAGGATGGCAGCAGGTCTGGAGGGTCTGTGCTACCCAAGCCCTTTAGCACCTGTGATAGTCCATCATGGACCCTATACACAGAGCTGGGTTCAATGTTTGCAATGCTAGATGTCAGTATTCCTTTGTTCCTATCCTCCCTTGGGTTATACTCACTGTTCCCTTTTGAATGAGAAAAAGTATGCTGTGTTTTATATGTTTGGAAGTATGCAACTAGTTTTTTTTTTTTAATTTTTATTTATTTCCGTATGTGTATCAATGTACTGTCTGCATGCAGGTCTGTGCACCCGTGTCGTGCAATGCTGCGGAGGTCAGTAGAGGGCCTCGGATTCCCCTGGAACTGGAGTTCTCCGAGAATTGGAGTCTCAGACGGTTCTCGGCCGCCATGTGGGTGCTGGTGATCGAACCCGGGTCCTCTGTAAGAGTGGTCGGAGCTCTTAACCGCTAGGCCATCTCTCCATCTCCGCAACTGGTTTTAATTGCACAGGGACTCAGTGTTGACAGTTGACTATGATCCAGAAGATGCACCTTTTTTTTTTTTACAGTTTACTATAGGAATTTAGTCAGACTGAATGGCTCAGAGATGGTGAGATATCCTTCTAAGTCCCCCTCTCCTGTTTATATTGAAGTCCAATCAGAAAGAACCAGGTTGAAAACACCATCGATTTCATATTCTGGGCCCATCTGTCTCCTGTTTATATTGAAGCCCAATCAGGAACCTGGTTGAGAACATCACCAATTTCATGTTCTGGGTCCATCTGGGCTTGGACAACTTTTATGGTAGCTTTTAGGGCTATGTCATGGAACGAAGGTGAGAAGTCAGGTGTTGGTTCTGTGGAGCTGTTTCTATGGTTACTGGTTCCTTGAGCACTAATTGTTCCCTCAGGAGCATTATCTACTTCCCCAAATGGATTTCATTTGGTTAACCTTGGATTGGATTTGTGTAGGAATGAAAGTTTGCCTGGCTCAAGGCAAAGACATATAAGACCTGTCCTAAGTAACCTCCAAGAGCTATCTGGATCTCTATGGACATTCAGTTGTCTCTGTGGGTTATCTATAGCTCCGTAAATTTGGGATAGTGCAGTGTTTTTCCTACCTTGCCTATCTCTGGAAAGTTCTAGAACTGGATGGCCCCTTCCCTTGACGTATTGAGCAAAATGTCACACCTGTAGTTTACCACGTGCACAAACAAGAGCTCTGCAGCCCCCTGGTAGGAGGCAAGATGCCTCACCCTTCCCATCCACCTGACCCCCACTTCCTTGCACAGAGCACAGTAGCCATTAGTATATAAGCACATTGCTAGCATGAATGAAACTGAGTCTACCTCCTGGACTTTCTCTGAGTTTATGTATTTCTTTTCTGGTAGGGTAACTTTCTACAGTTCCCTCCCCTTTCCTTGCCAGAAGTTCAGCCTAGGAACTGTTAGCCTGCTGGCAGGAAACAACCCTGGGGCTTACAGCCTTGTGAAGCTGACAGCCTGGTTCTAGGAGAGAAGAACACCATGTGGACTGCAGCCACACATGATTAAAGACCAACATATGACATATAAAAACAACCAACAGACTTGTGCATGCTATCACCCTTGGTGCCAGTTTATATGTATAACTGATCAGCTGTCAAGAAAGCTGTTTCCTTGTGGTCATCCACTACCTCTGGCTCTTACACTCTTCCTCTGCCCTCTTCTGCAATTATCTCTGAGAAATGGGAGGCAGAAGTTTGACACAGGTGACTTAGGGATAAGTGCTCTTCAGACTCTTCTCTGTGTGGTGGCCAGTTGTAGGTTTCTGTGCTATCACCATCTGCTGGATAAGGAACCTTCTCTGGCGAGAGTTGTGAGATGTATTCATCTATGGCTATCTACGATATAAGCCATTAAAATCCTGTTTAATACACTAACTACTTAGTAGAGAACTAGTATTAGCTAATTCTCTTTGCCTCATTTTCTTGGTCCTGCTATCAATGACAAGTATAGGCTCCACCTTACGAAGAGGAGATTAAAACTCATTAGAAGATGATTGGTTGTTCCCATAATATTCATGTCACTGTTTCATAGGTGGACATATCTTGATAGGCTATTTATTCATTTATTTATTTATTTTCTACTTTTTTAAAAATTTATTTATTTATTTATTTATTTATTTATTTATTGTATTTTCGATACAGGATCTCCCTATAGCCCCAGCTGTCCTGGACCTCATTCTGTAGACCAGGCTGGCTTTGAACTCACAAAGATCTGCCTGCTTCTGCCTCTCAAGTGCTAGCATTAAAGACATGCGCCAACATGCCTGGCTTAAATTTATATATATATATATATTAATATATTAAAATAATATATATTATATATATATATATATATATATATATTGCTCAGTTTGCCTTACTACTAGGTATTTGGTGCTAGCATCCACAGATGAGGGATAACATTTGTCATTTGCTTTTCTGGGACTGTGTTACTTCACTTAGCATGATATCTTCTAGTTCCATCCATTTACCTTCAAAGTTCATGATGTCATCTTTCTTTACTGCTGCATAGAACTCCATTGTGTAGATGTACCACATTTTCTCTATCCACTCATCAGTTGAGGGGCATTTGGGTTGGTTCCAGCTCCTTGCTATTGTGAAGAGAGCTGAAATAAACATGGCAGTGCATATACCTCTGCGGTAGGGTGAGTCTTGGGGGTATATGCCTAGGAGTGGTATGGCTGGGTCAGGTGGCAAGTTCATTCCAAGTCTTCCAAGGGTTCTACACACTGATTTCCATAGTGACTGCACGAGGTTACATTCCCACCAGCAGTGGATGAGTGTTCCCCTTTCCCCACAACCTCTCCAGCACTTGGTATCATTTGTTTTCTTGATCCTAGCCAGTCTTATTGGAGTAAGATGATATTTTAAAGTGGTTTTAATTTGCATTTCCTTAATGATTAGTGATGTTGAACACTCTTAAGGTGTTTCTCAGCCATCTCTAATGCCTCACTTGTGAAGTCTCTGTTCACCTCTTTGCTCCATCTATTAAGTGGGTCATTTGTTTTCTTTTTTCTTTGTTTTTAGAGTAGTTTATATATTCCGGAAGTCAATGCTTTGTCAGATGTTTCTGTGGTGAAGGTTTCCTCCCACTCTGCGGGATTTCTCTTTACTTCCTTTATTGTTTCTTTTGATGTACAGAAGCTTTTGAGTTTAATGAGGTCCCATTTGTCAACTGTTGACCTTAATTCTTGTGCAGCTGCTGTCTGATTGCTTTCAGAGTTTGGGGATTCACATTGAGGTCTTTGATCCATCTGGAGTTGACTTTTGTACAGGGTGAGAGGTAGGGATTTAATTTCATTCTCCTACAAGTGGTGATCCAGTTTTGCCAACACCACTTGCTGAAGATGTTGTTTTTTCTCCATTGTGTCTTCTTGGCCCCCTTGTCAAATATGAGATGGCTGAAATTGTATGGGCTCAGATTTGGATTTCAGGTTTGTTCTATTGGTCAACAGGTCTCTTTTTGAGCCAGTACCAGGCTGTTTTTATGACTATAACCCTGTAGTATATTTTGAAGTCTGGTATAGAAATCCCCCCTGTGTAGCTCTTTTCCCTCAGGGTTGTTTTGGCTATTTGGGGTCTTTTGTTTTTCCAAATGAATTTAAGGACTTTGTTTTTTCCAAGCCTGTGAAGAAACTCTTGGTGATTTTGACTGAGATTGCGTTAAATCTATACAAGAGTTTCAGCAGAATGGACATTTTTACAATGTTTATTTTCCCAATCCATGTGCATGGGAAGTTTTTCCATCTTCCGATGTCTTCTTCAATTTTTTTCTTTAAAGGTTTAAAATTTTTTTTGTATAGATCTTTGGTGTATTTGGTTAGGTTTGTTCCTAGGTATTTTCTTGTTTTTGAGGCTATTGTGAGTGGGAAGGTCTCTTTGAATTCTTTCTCCAGTTGTTTGTTCTTGGTGTAAAGAAAGGCCATTGATATTTTTAGGTTAATTTTGTATTCTGCCACTTTACTGAAGCTGGTAATCGTTCCTAGGAGTTTTCTAGTGGAATTTTTAGCATCCCTTAAGTAAACAATCATATCATCAGCAAATAGGGATCGCTTGACTTCCTCTTTTCCAATTAGTACTCCTTTAATTTCCTTTTCTTGCCTTAATGCTCTAGCAAGTGTTTCAAGCAATATATTGAAGAAGTGTGGTGATAGGTGGCAGCCTTGCAGAGTTCCTACCTTTAAAGGGAATGTTTCTGTCATTTCCCCATTTAAGATGATATTGGCTGTGAGTTTCCTGTACAGGGCTTTGATTACATTGAGGAATGATCCCTCCAATCCAGTTCCTTCTAGGACTTTAAGCATGAAGGGATGCTGGATCTTGTCAAAGGATTATTCCACGTCCATTGAGATGATGGTGTGATTTTTGCCTTTCATTCCATTTATGTTCTTGATGATGTTTATTGATTTTCTTATGTTGAACCATCCCTGCATCTCTGATTTGAATCCAAATTGGTCATGATGGATGGTCTTCTTGATGTGGATCTGTATGGGATTTGCCAGTGTCCTGTTTAGAATTTTGGCATCTGTGTTCATTATGGAGATGGGTCTATAATTCTCCTTTTTAGTTGTTTCTTTGCCTGGTTTTGGTAATAGAGTGATGCTGGCTTCATAGAAGGAATTTGGGAGAATTCCCTCTGATTGTATCCTTCTAAACAGTTTCAGTAATAATGGTTGTAGGTCTTTTTGAAATGTTTTATAGAATTCTGCTGTGAAACCGTCTGGGCCTGGGCTTTTTTTAGTTGGGAGGTTTCTTACTACATCCTCTATTTCTTCATATGTTATGGGTCTATTTAAGCTGCCAATCTCTTCTTGGTTGAGCTTTGGGTGATTCCCAGGATTTCAGAATATTCATCCATTTCGTTGGTTTTCCAAATTGGTGAGTGTAAGGTTTTGAAGTATTCCCATTATGATTTTTTGGATTTCTCCTTGTCCGTTTGTGCTATTTCCTTTTCCTCATGGATTCGTAATTGATTGGAGTTGTTCCTTTTTGTTGTTAACTGGAGCTAGAGGCTTCTGTCTATGTTGTTTACTTCAAAGAACCAACTTTTGATTCGTTGATTTTTTGCTATTTTTTTGTTCTATTTCAAGATCTCTGCTCTGATTTTTGTTATTTTCTCCTATTGTTCTTTAGTGTCCATCTGTTGTTGTTTTTTTTTTTTTTTTTATTTTTTTAGCTGTAGTATTAGATCTTCACTTGTGCTCTTTCTGTTTCTTTTTTCTTTAAAAAAATTTTTCTATTAATCATTTTACTCTGTCTGTAGTGTATGAATGTATGTCTGTGGTAGGTTTGGTCACCCATTGTCGTGCATGCCACAGAGGTCAGAAGTGGGTTCAGATTCCCTGGTACTGGAGTTCTCCTGGATTTTGGAGTTACTGAGCGGCTCAGCCATCATGTATGTGCTGGGGATTGAACCTGTCCTTACAATTAATACTTACGTTAATGATGATCGAGGTTTGTGTGCTTTGTTCCTCATTATCCCTTTGTTGCTTGGGTTCAGTTTCTACTCTGCAAGTTATCTTTTATAGCTCTCTTTCTATGGTGCTGGGGCTTGGTCGTCCTTTTTGTCCTTTGAATTGTTCTTCGAGTGTTTCTGACATGGTGGTTTCTGGACAATATTCTTTTCAACTTGTTTATCCATGGAAGGTTTTTCTCTCTCTCCTTCAATTATAATCAACATTTTTGCTGGGTATAGTAACCTGGGTTGGCATCTATTGTCCTTTAACACTGGGAATGCTTTGCTCCATGTTCTTCTTGCTTTCATAGTTTGCATTGAGAAGTCAGTTGTAATTCTGATAGGTTTCCCTTTATAGGTCACTTGTTGTTTTTCTCTTGTGGCTTTAAGGATTTTGTCTTTGTTTTGGGTGTCTAGCATTTTAACTATGATGTGGCATGGAGAATTTCTTTTCTGATCTTGTCTGTTTGGAGTTCTATGTGCTTCTTGTATTTGTATTGGTTTGTCCCTTTTTAGTTTGGAGAAGTTTTCATCTATTATTCTGTTGAAAATCTGATCAATACCATTCTCTTGGGATTCTTCTCCTTCCTCTCTTCCTATGATGTGGAGGTTTGATCTTTTCATGGTGTCCCACAGTTCTTGGTTGTTCGCTTTTGCATATTTTTAAGTTTTTCATTATCTTTCCTTGAGGTATTTAGTTGTTCTGTGTTATTTTACAGGTCTGATATTCTTTGTTCTGCTTCCTCCATTCTGCATCTGAGGCTTTTTCCATTCCTTTCCTCTTGATTGGATGAGTTTTTGATTTCCTTTTTCATTTCCTCTTCTGATTTCTTTAGTATTTCTACTTCCTTTTGGAGATTCTCAATCTCTTCCTGTAGCTCTTTGCTTTGCTGGTTGGTTTCCTTATCTTTTTCAGCATAGGATCTTTTCAGTGTTTCTATCTCCTTCTAGAGTTTTTCATTCTCTCCCTATAGTTCCTTCTTGAGTTCTTCATTCTCTTTTCTTAGTTCTTTGATTTGCTCTTTGTTATCTTGTAGTTCTTTCAATACATTCCTAATTGTGTTTCTGATATCTGTGTCCTGTACCATCCCCAGGGGGATCCCACTTTAGAAATCTTCCATAGGGTTGGTAGAGCTTTGTTTGGAATTATCCTGCCCCTTTCCTGTGTTGTCTCTTCTTCTTGTTCCTGGCATATTGGTTTCTCTTTGACCGTATTCCAATGTGAGTCCTAAATGCCTCTTCACTGTGTTGAAGACTTGCTTTGCTTGCCTCCTAATCCCAGTTTGCGGGGGTGGGGGGACGGGGGGGTGGTGCGGTGTGTTCTTTAGCTGGTGCCCCGTACCTGCACTTCGGCTGGTCTCAGGAGATCTCAGATCTCAAGACTCACACAACCCTACCAGCTTGGAGGATAACTCCACCCCCATAGCCACAAAAGCCAATTAATCCAAAGACAACTGGATTAATGGATTAACTAGATTGTCAATCAACAATCAGCCTTTCTGAAGTGCCCAGCTCCTACCTACCTTCCTGTGCTTCGCCTGGTCTCAGGAGATCTCTTTTTATTTATTTTTACTTCTGGTAATACGTGTGTTGCCTTCTATCATGAATATCAGTTTTAAATAAAGTTTTAATTGTTAAAAATTGTGAAGAATTTTGTTGTTGTTCTGATTGTATTTTGTGTTACCAGATGTCCATGAAAATGAAGCATAAGGTTATTGTCCATGAACAAGAAGAGTAAGGTTGTAGTTCATGAGCAAGATTAGCTAGGCTATAGTTGAAAATAATGTTGTAGTGTCATGTTGACCAAGTTGAGTTGTGATGCTTAATATTGATTATTAACTTGACATTATCTGGAATAACATAGGAGACAACCTTTTGACTATATCTGTAAGAAATTGTCAACATGAAATTAGACTCTGGACATGCATAAGAGGGATTATATTGATTGGGTTAATTGACATGTGAAGACTGCCTTAATTGCTAACTAATCATTCTGTATACTGGAGTTCTGGACTATATAAGGAGAATAAAAGCAGCCTGAGCACTTGATTTCCTTGTCCCTGAGTTCCTGACTTTGGATGCAATCCGATTAGCCTCCTAATGTTCCTGCTGCCATGACTTTTTGCCATTGACATATTCCCTTGAAATGTAATCTGAAATAAGACTTCTCTCCTGTAGTTTGACTTTCCTCAGATATTTTGCCATAGCAATACAACAGAACTCAGACTGTCCTGTAATTACCTCTTAACCTATCATCAAATGATGGTATGAATCAAAAATATATGTCTTCCTTTATAAATCCATGTTTGCACATATCATTATATCATTTATATGCTTTTATTAAAAGATCTGGTTGTAAATAATCTATGCATTTTCTATCCCAAGTGACCTAACTAAATACTTGGATTTTTTAAATTAAAATGTTGATAGCACATTCCTCAATTCTAGGTCCATTATGTTAACAAATACCTGGGAAAATACATTTACAGAAACATAAGATTCATTTTTTCTCACAGTTTTAGGTAAGCACAAGACAATCCTCTTTCTTTTCAGTCTGAGCCTGCCATTGGTATGATACAGTTTGCCCCAGGTACTGACCTCACAGAGTAGTGTGAATAGCCAATGAGACTTCTTTCATAGAAAGATATAAAGAGAAAGATGAAGAGACCTTATCTCATAACTCCATTCACAGCATACTCTCAGTGACTTAGACAGCTTTTATTAGGCCACCACTAAGACAGTTTCAATTCCTTCCCAATAATGCAAAACTGGGAAGCAAGACTTTTACAAATGGGACTTGGGAGTATTCTGGACTCAAATTATGGTCCCCATCAAGTGAGATTATGAATATTCCATTTCTCCTTTGTTCTCCCTCACCAAAGGACATGGAAGATAAACTCCTTCAATATACTAGGGTTAATAAAATTATTTAGGCACCTTTAGAAATCTCCAAATGGGGCAATGTCAAATATGCTAGTGTGATTATCTGACATTGAGTCTCGTGTTATCGTTGTTTTAGCTTTCTTTTTTATTTTTATTTTATTTTTTTTGGGGGGGGGGATTGTACATTAGAGAAAAAACAAAATATACATTCTTTCAAATTTTTCTTTAATTAAAAGTAATAGATCCAAACATTTGGATAGGGAAGCATCACTCTAGCCATAATGGTATGGAGGTTTAGAGATTAACCAATCATGTTCTGTTTGTATTTAGGCCTGCTTCCCAAGACGGTGGCCATACCTGGCACTGTTATCAGGGCCAAGAACCTATGGCTGGAGAGATTACAGGTACTGGGGGACAGACTCTTACTATTATTCTGCTAAAGTGATATAAAATTGCACCAGATTAATGCATCTCTGAACTCCCACCAGAGATGCTTTGTAAAGCAGATGCCAATTAACCCCAGAGAGATTCACAGCTGTTCAACATTGTTGAGGAAAATCCCTTCCAGGGAATTTTCCCACTCCTGCTCTCACAGGCAAACTGAGGAAAACCTCGACAGAACTACAGTTTAGAATATTTTAGAGAGTTTAATGGGCTTCCTCTCATAGTGAGTGGGTGAGGGGGTTACCTAAAGGGTATTTGACGTTCTGTTTCCTCAAGTTCATCCTGAAACAGGACCCCTGCTATCTCTGCACAAGATGGCAGCACTGGGACAGACTTGTGTCTCCTTGCATATACGTCCTTAGCTCCTCCCCGTATACAGCCAAGGTCAGCTGACTGGTTGGGAATGGTAGCTAGATCCTTTCGCTCAGATGAGTCAAGTTTATAATCTTGGACACTTCTTTTGATGTCCAGGGACAGTCCTTCTTTTGGAAGAACATCCACACCACAAACATGAAGGAAATAAGAGACTTAAGAATGATCAGCAATAAATAGGACATCTATATTCCAGGGTTTCCTCCTAAATCTCAAGGGTCTTTGAAAGAGAAAGTGGAGAAGATAGCGTCGTTGGTACCACTGAAAGAGAAGAAACTCAAGCAAGTAAAAGTAGGAGAAGTGCAAGGAAAGAAAAACGGAGAGTGATTTCCCTCATTCGTGGATGCTAACATCAAATCCCCCAGATGAAAGGCAAGCTGAAATGACATTATTGTTATATTTCTGTTTATCTGAAAGCAACTATGTTGTTATGTGAATCTCTCAACAGGCTCTAGAATCCACCCACCAATTATTTTCAGACTCTGTAATTACTGTATATGGGTGAAGAGTATGTATCCATATTTTAGAGTAATATAAAATTAATGGAGGAAAATGTGAATTCTTAAACATAAGAAAAGACGGAGAGAAAGACGCAGGACAGTTATAGCAGAATGCATGATCTGTGGTGGGGTGGGGTGGAGTGATGAGAGGGGAAAGGAAAGGGGAATATGCCTGAACTAAACTGAAAAAAAAAAAGATGTATGAAATACACAAAACATCAATAATAAATAAATAAATAAATAAATAAATAAATAAATAAAAGCTATGAAGCTGGATACGGATATGGGATTTCATCTCCAAAGGCATTGCTGGAGCATTTTGGAGCAGTTATGAGTGCTACTACAACAAATACATCAACATGAGGAAAGTGAATCAACATGATACAGGCACCGAAGTTGTTCTTCAGTTACTCCACTTCTTAAAAGCACCCCAAACATGAACAACTATGAAAGTACCACTAAAGAACGGCCAGTGTGGAGGACACTGCACTCCTGGGCATGACCACCTGCCCAGCTCCTGTCCATGAAGAATTCAACCAAGGCTGAATCTTTCCCTGTCTTGACAACTAACACCCAATGAAGAGTAACTGGAGAGAGAGAGAGAGAGAGAGAGAGAGAGAGAGAGAGAGAGAGAGAGAATTGTAAGAGCCAGAGGTAGTGGATGAATACAAAGAAACTGTATTCTCAGGCACAACAGGGCAGTTGTACATACGAACCCATAGAATTTGTGACAGCATACACAAACTTGTTCCAAACCAAGCTAGAAGAATTCAAAGCATGGAGGGAGGAGGTAGAAAAAAAACCCTGCAACCCCAGCTAAGGATCTAATGGCAGTTGATAGCTGCTGCGTGGGAGAGTCCGTTTTTTTAAGTGCTTGATGCTAGGTAGGTTGACCAGGCTCCAAGGGGTTGACCCACACTGAGAGCATTTAAAGAACACATCTTAGATGTGATAGGGTTGAAAAAATAATACAGGACATACCGTGTGTGGGAGTACAGGGAGGAGATGGATCTGAGAGGAGATGGGGAAGTAGGTCTGAGAATGATCAAATCACATTGTATGCAATTCTTAAGGAATCAATAAAAAATATTGCTTTACAAAGCATTTTGTTAACAGAATTACACACCTGACTGACAGAACTGGGACTACTCCCTACTTCTACCTACCTGAAAACATAGTGTATTTGACTCAGCAATCCCTTGTCAACCAGACTTTGAAACTAGGCGGCTTAATACCTTGTAGTCATAGTCTCAAACCATGAAAATGAGTTTTTACTATTGCGAATTTTTGTAAAATAGGCTTGGCCAATAATGGTTCTGAGACTTTTACCAAATATACTGCTTTATCAGTTGGTCACATATATTTCCTTTATAAAATTTGTGAATATAGAATTTTTACACCAGTTTATTTTTCAGAAATTAAGATAGCATTGCATGTGTAATTAAATTCCCTTAATCTTGTGATATAATGTCACATTCACATTGCTGGACTTCACTAGTTATATTTTTATTTAGAATTTTTCATCTACTCTCATGAGATATAAGTCTATGATTTTCTTTCAAGCCTTTGGAGAGATTTAGTAACAGCATCATGGGGCCTTGTAGCAAAATGCATTTTTGCTGATTATTATTATTATTTTTTTTTTGTGTGTGTGTGTGTGTGTGTGAAATTGACTCTAATTTAGTAAATAATGTTTCTTCTTTGGGCAATGAAGCCAGTTGAGCCAGGATTTTTCAATGTGAAAAAGCTCTATAGCATTGAACTTTTTTTTTTTTTTTTCTTTTAGGTATTTTCGAGACAGGGTTTCCCTGTAGCCCCAGCTGTCCTGGAACTCGCTCTGTAGACCAGGCTGGCCTTGAACTCACAAAGATCCGCTTCCCTCTGCCTCCCAAGTGCTAGGATTAAAGGCATGCGCCACCACGCCCGGCTAGCATTGAACTTTTAAATAGATATATGAGATCACTGTTTTTTTTTCCAATTGTTGTCATTTGACCTGATTTACCAAATATTTTGTCACAAGATTTTTTTTCATCAAATCCCCTATTAACTTTTCAACATTTTTAGGTTCTGCAAAAATATCTGTTTCTCCAAATCTTTAATTGTCATTTTTGTATCCTGTTTTTCTTCCAAAGAGAGTGACTGCAGCTTTATTTACTTTATTGAACTTAAAAACGTTACAGTTATTTTCCATCTCATTACTTGCTCCTGGTTACATTCCAACCATCATATTTATTTCCTTTGTCTTTTTACAATTAATTTAAATTTTCACTCCAGCATATTACTTGGAAACTCTCCAGTAACATTCATCCATTTTAACCAGTGCTACAGGTCACTTTAAACAGTGGTTTGGTGTTATACAACACATTTCAATCTATGAGATATTTGTTTATATCTAGTTCCAAATTATTGACAGTTTCCCTTTTGACTTTTCACCATAACTTAGAATGAATATTAGGTTTGTGTTTTATTTTTACTATTCCCTAATTTCAAACAATTTTTAATTACTCTATAGAATATAACTTTAATAATTGTAGGTTTTACATTAAATGTATGTTCTATAGATTTTAAGAACCTTTTTGTAATATCAAAACACATTGAAATTTCAACACTTAACTATTAAGTAATTTTATATAAATAATTATCTTTGAAGTTAATGCTTATTAGAAATAAGTATTTATTACGTATTTGTCACCACTTTTACTGCATGGTGCTCATGAAGAAATACCTTGATTTTCAAATAGCTTGATAGAAGCAAGTTTGCCTAGCATGCTCAAGGCCCTGAATTGGTTTCCTTAGAACTGAAGAAATAAATCTGCCTTTCTTAAACACTCACCTTAGTGAAGATCTCTTGAAAATAATTCTCTGGGTTGTCACACAAATCTTATTTAAACCTAAGGTTTTAATTTAATTTAATTTATTTTTTAAGTAAAGACAAAACTGGAGCTGGAGATATGGTTCAGTGGTTAAGGTTAAGAGCCCTAATTGGTCTTGCAGAGGACCAGGGTTCAGTTCCCTAAATCTACATGGAGGCTAAGAATTTTCTGTATCTCCAATTCCAGGGTTTCTGATGCCCTCTTTTGGACTCAATGAAGATTTCATTATACTGGTGTGCTTGAATACATGTAGGCAAAACAGTCATACACATAACATTTTGAAATATGAAGAAAACTTTAAAATTAAAAAAAGTCAAAATTGGTACTGGTTTTTGGTTGATGTAACCCAATTAAATTCTATAATTATTTATTTTTCAATACTTATTGATTGTTATTATACTCTTTGGTACTACTTTCTTCAGAATATGACTAGGAATACTTCATTTCAGAGGTAAGTAAAATAATTCATTTCAAATAATAATAATTAATATAGTGATGTAAAGTGTTAAAGAGGAACATTATACTAAGAACTATTAAATGATGCAAGGAATGGGATGGCAGATCATCAGAGGGAGTATGAGAAAAAATAAGTAACACTAAAAGATTTTACAAAAAGCACTATGAGAAGCTACCATTATAGAACAACAACAAGAACAAAACAACAACAATCACAACACTTCTCTGTGCCAGGAATGGATTACCTATTTAGAAGTTGGTGACCAGGAGTCCCATGGACTCACAAGTGATACAGACCATTCCCTCTGCTCTTGCCTACCCACCAGAGCTTCATAGTAAGACCCTTTTGCTGAGACACTACATAAATGACCTGTAGAACAAGCAGGGAGAAATCACACTGATGTATACTGGTGCGTAATTCAGAAAATCATTCCTACATCCAAGTGTTCTTAGTGCTGAAAGGTGATATACATGTTACCAGAAGGAAAAAAAATACCGTCAACCTTACCCATCTGAGAATCCTGTGATTCACATGTCTGGCAAGATATGTGTACCAATGAAATAGTGGCATTGCTATAATAGGAGTAACCAACTACTTTATAAATATATTTATAGGCCGATTCATAGGATGGAGTCCATACTTTATACTGGTATCAGGAATAAGAATCTTAGGATCTAAAATTCATAGAGCTTAGTGGATGCATACCAGTTTTCTTGCACATACTTATTATATTTAAGTGACTCCAAATGACATTGTTATACCTATACAGTAATGCATCTCTAAAATCTCACCAGAGAAGCTTCCTTGTACAGCATGGTGGTTAACACAGAAACCCACACTTGGACAAGGAGCAGTGATAAAGAGGTGCACAGTATTAATGCTTGGATAATATATAAAACTATCTGTACTGCAACCCATCAGTAAATACAATGGCAATATAAACTATCAGGTCAGATGGAAACATAAACAATCAGATCAGATGAACAATAAAAACTTGACAGGTATTTTTAGGGACCTTAACTCAAACAAAGCCCATTCCTTAGAAAAGAATTTCAGGACTAGCCAGTCAGAAATACAGTTGGAAATTTTGTTAAAGATATTAAGAAAGGTGCTTAAGAAGAGAATAAAAGCTCTATGAGAATGCTGTTGAAAGTGAGACACACTCCAGTGGGGGATGCACACCATATTGATGTTTCTCAAGTTATATCTAAAAAGGCTGTTATGAAACATTCTTTTTCTGAATGCTTTGTGAGGGTGAGTGTAGGTGGCTCTTGAGAAGTCTAGGATGATGGGGTTGGAGAGATGGCTCAGCAGTTAAGAGTACCAACTGCTCTTGCAGAGGACTTGGGTTTGATTCCCAGCACCCACATGGCTGCTAAGAACCATCTTTAAATCCAGTTCCAGGGGAATCTGACACCCTCTTCTGACCTCCAGGGCATTGCACAACATGGACATAGGCGCTCCATCCTACATGTAAACAGCACACTCATACACATAAAAAAATAATAAAAAAGAGAAGTCTAAGATAGAATTATAATCTGTTTTGGTTAAGACTGGGAGCCATTGTGATAAGTGTTAGGTCTGGATTTTTCCCAGAATTCAAAGAGACACACAGATGTCCACTTCCTCCAGAGGCTGTCAATCTTTTGACCTCTTCCCCTGTACCTGATGTCTTGCCCCGTGGCTATTAAGGGGCATGCCTCAGTCTCCATCTTGCTGGCTACTTCATCATGTACCAACAGGCAGTTAGTCCTAGAAGTTTCTGTAGTAAATACAATCCCAGTGTGACTAAGCCTCATGTGCCTGTCTTTTATCAGAGGTTTGTACCCTTATAATCTAAAATATTGTTTCTTTGAGCTCAGTTGGGAGTTGAGATGTTTTGAGTTGGGTGTGGGCACTCACTGGATCTCCCCTTAAAAAGAACAACATTTTTATCGCAACCCCCTGGGAATTGACAGAAGCATATTCCTCTGGAGAACCAGCTTCCATGATTCACAATAAGATATCATATCCATGTCTTCTCTCTTATGCTTGATCTTTCTCTCCCTCTCGCTCTTGCTCGCTTTCATTCTTTCTGCTCTCCACCACTTTCTCTCTCCCTCTCTCTCTACTGCTTTCCGCCTCCACATTTGCTCTGCTCTTCTCCTTCACCTTTTAGCCTCCCATTTTCCATTTTGAACTCTCCTGAGAACTGGTGTATCAGCCATGGGGCTGGGACACTGTCTGGACTGCTGTCTTCCAGGATGCTGGAGGTAAAATCTGGACCTGATTTCTTTTTAGTACCCCTCAACATAATTTCCAGGATGCTGGCTTTATGGGATTGAGGACCCAGTTTTGGGCTTGAAGACTCTGTTTCATAGTCCCCCCACACCAGTCCAGGAACCTGATCACGGGGTCTTGTGGACTCCACCAGGCACCCCTGAAATTAGGGTGGGTGCATCCTAATAATCTTCAGAAGGTGCTTCTGAAGCTAAAAGCTTTCCTTCCTTCCTACAGATAGATCTCCTTTTTCCTTTCTCTCTCTCTCTCTCTCTCTCTCTCTCTCTCATCACTCTCTCTCTCTCTCTCTCTCTCTCTCTCATCACTCTCTCTCTTTTCCTTACCCTCAGGCTTTTTTTTTTCTTTTTTTTTACTGTGCCTTTACCCACCACTCATTCAAACAGGGAAGGGTGGAGTGCAGTGCCCAGTTTCAATTGTAGCTGAGCCAGACCACACCCACTCCTTGCCAGCATCCATTTAGTAATCAGATGTGCATAGATATCTTTGCCATTTCCATGGTACCTAAACCACACCCACTCCTTCTCAGCCACCATCCTCATCCACTACCTGGCATGAATACCTTACTGGAAACTGTTACTTTTACAGTGGAGCTTATAACAACTAATGCCATGTTCTAATCCTTTTATAATTTATTTAATGTCATGTTCTGATCTTTTCACAATTTTGGTTTCTGGGTTTTTATATTGGATTATTGTAACAACCCAAGTGAGTTTAAATTAAATGCATTTTTGTGTCAAAGTAGCCAAGTTTTGTTTTTTACCAGTTTTTCATCTGTTTGAAAATAAAATTATTTTTCCATTTTTACTTTTGTATGGGTAATGTTTTATGTACAGGTTATTGCTAAGATTTTTACCTCATGTACTGGTTTTTTAACAAATGCTATTTTTTTGTATATTTTTGTTTACAGGACTTTTACCTATATTTAAGGTACTATTTCAGAATTTGGCATTTTCCATTTCATCAATTTTCTTCATAAATCCCATATTATTCAGAAATCTGTTTTATTTCTGCTTCTGGATACAAGCCTCTGTATCTGAGGTTAAGAAGGTATGTCCACCACACCCTGTCCCAGCTGGCATTTGGATCTTGCCTCAGGCAGCAAAATTTTACCTGGCTGCCTCCCCTTAAGGAAAGGACTTTTGATTTTCCACTAACAATAAATTTATTCTTATTAAATTAGCAGGTGAACCCAGTTGGAAACAGGCAAGCCTTGTGCATCAGATCCCAAATCGTGCAAACCTGCCTGCCTGACCACACATCACCACCATGTGCAGGTACATACACACACACACACACACACACGCACACACACCACACACTCACACACACACACACACACACACACACACACACACAGAACCCATGCTGCAAGCACTGCATGGGTGCAGAGGCTGTTCCCATCTCAGTAACTATGTTAAATTCTAAATGATTCTGTTTAAATATGACAATGAAAATTTTAATGTTTCCACAGCCCTGCACAACAATGGACAACTTTGACTTTAAATTAAGGTGTGCAGGAGATCAGAGAACTTAAAACATTTTTTGCCTTGACATCAAGTTATTCTGGGCACCAACACTTAGCTATGAGAATTTAGAAAATAAAAAAAATAAAGGGGTATTTTCCCATTCTCCAGAGTTAAAAGATACAATTAAGTCATGTGTATCTCCAACCTGTCTGTGTATTATAACTGTTCTCTCATGTGTTTTTGAGATTCATGTAACTACCATGTGTCCATGTTCTCTTGGTATTAATTTCTGCCAAAACAAAGTGGTCATTTCAAAGTTCTTTCATTCTATATTTTGAACAAAAAATAAGTTACCTTTTGGCATGCCTCTTAAACTTTTTCAAAGGCCTTGAACCCAGGTATCTATGTTTGAACACTGGTTATATAAAGTTTTTTATTTTGTTATCTGTTAGACTGAATTCAATCTCCAAATTAAACTGTTTTAAAGTGATGCTGTTTGCTGTTTACAAGTATTCTTTCAGTTTCCTTTCAAGTTTTTATTGCTTCCAGACCTCAGAAGACCTGATTTTGGCCCCTAGAAGTTTACTCACAGAGGTTTCTTTTTCTTTTCTCCTATTTAATCAGGCTTCCGACCACTGTGCCTCAGTCCCTCTGATCAGAGTCAAATTTAAAACTCCCTGGATTCAGCATTTAATCTTAGCACTTGGGAGGCAGAGGCAGGAGGATCTTTGGGGAGTTCAAGACCAGCCTGGTCTACAGAGTTCCAGGACAGCTGGGGCTACAGGGAGACCCTGTCTCAAAAAGCCAAAAAAAAAAAAATTCCTGAATTCATTCATAATCTAGCACTTGGACAGTGCCACATGGCTTCCCCTGGATACCTGTAAACTCCAATCTCTTCCCTCCAAAGAAACAGCCTAAATGCTTTTGCAATTGTCAGTTACTAAATTGTCTTGGTTTTATACTGCCTTGGTAGGACTAAGTATCTCCTAACACTTCATTCTTTAGATTCTCCCTTGGTGAAACTGTCTTTAATTATTGTATTGTAACTTTAGTCATGGCTAGATATATAATTATGTTTTCCATCACTTGTTAAAATTTTTCAGTAAGTTCATAGTTTTAGAACTAAAGGTACAAAACATCAACCGCAGTATAATAAGGAAACTATTAGCCATCTCTGCCTTGAGAGTGCAATTAGAACTGTATGCATTAAATAATATTTCTGACAAAAAGGTTTCATATCTATCTGTATCCCCCCATTTTTTTAGGTTTTTGTTTTTTGACCCATGAGTCTCCAGAAGGCAGTTGTATTATACATACCCATAGGGTGGAATCAAGGCACAGATTTCATCAAATTCACCCATGCTCTTTTGGGTGCCTGTATGTGATTAACTTGGGAAGCAAACTTAATTTTTTCATTAAATCATCTTATAGGTGAAAGAGAATGCCACGAGGTGACACCGTACAACAGAAAATTATAGAGAACATTTGTATGTGCCAATCCCAAAGTTACTGTTATACAGATTTTATGTAGAATAAACGTGGACAACAGCAATTTATATCTCCCTTTAACTCAGATGCATTACCGTTTTTATCAGAGCCTGTAAACCAATGTTGTTTAATATACACCTATTTACTTTTACTGAGTCCTAAAAGAACATGTAACCTGTATACAGTGTCTGGGCAAAACTGGATACTTGATGAACTCATGTCAATTAAATATTCATTAATCGAATATACACCCGTGTCCCTCTCCCGCCCCTCCCACCCTTCCCAATTCACCATTTTAGTCAGTTTTCTGATGCAGTCTTTCTGTTGTTGTTCTTTTACGATGTATCCCTCTCCATGAGAAATATTTATATCTAGGATATTGGCACTAGCATCCACATATGAGGGACATCATTTGTCGTTTGTTTTTCTGGGACCGTGTTATTTCACTTAACATAATGTTTTCTAGCTCCATCCATTTACTTGCAAAGTTCATGATGTTGTCCCTCTTTACCGCAGCATAGAACTCCGTTGTATAAATGTACCACATTTTCTCTATCCACTCGTCAGTTGAGGGGCACCTGGGCTGCTTCCAGCTTTTTGCTATTGTGAACAGAGTTGCAATAAATATAGCTGTGCATGTATCTCTGCAGTAAGATGTGTCTTGTGGGTATATACCCAGGAGTGGTACGACTGGGTCAAATGGCAGGCTCATTTTGAGACTCCTAAGGGTTCTCCACACTGCTTTCCATAGTGGCTGTACAAATTTACATTCCCACCAGCAGTGGATAAGTGTTCCCCTTTCCCCACAACCTCTCCAGCACTTGGTATCATTCGTATTCCTGATCCTAGACAGTCTTATTGGAGTAAGATGATATCTCAATTAATTTGCATTTCCTTAATTATCAGCGATGTTGAACACTTCTTAAGATGTTTCTCGGCTATCTCTAATTCCTCTTCTGTGAAGTCTCTATTCAGATCTTTGCTTCATCTTTTGAGTGATTCATTTGTTTTCTTTCTTCCTTGTTTTTTGAGTAGCTTGTATACTCTGGAAATTAATGCTTTGTCAGATGTATCTGCAGTGAAGGTTCCCCCCCCCCACTCTGTGGGTTTTCTCTTCACTTCCTTTATAGTTTCTTTTGATGTACAGTAACTTTTGAGTTTAATGAGGTCCCATTTGTCAACTGTAGATCTTATTTCTTGTGCAGCTATTGTCTGATTTAGGAAGTCTTTTCCTATGCTTATATCTTGTAGTCTGCTGCCAAGTTTCTCTTCTATCATCTCCAGAGTTTGTGGTTTACCGTTTAGGTCTTTGATCTATCTGGAGTTGACTTTTGTACAGGGTGAGAGGTAGAGGGTTAATTTCATTCTTCTGCAAGTGGTGATCCAGTTTTGCCAACACCACTTACTGAAGATGCTGTCTTTCCTCCACTGTGTCTTCTTGGCCCCCTTGTCAAATATGAGGTGACTGAAATTGTATGTTCAGGTTTGGATCTTCAGTTTTATTCCATTGGTCAACTGGTCTGTTTTTGTGCCAGTACCAAAGTGTTTTTATGACTATAGCCCTGTAGTATAGTTGATGTCTGGTATAGCGATCCCCCCTGTATTGCTCTTTTCGTTCAGGGTTGCTTTGGCTATTCGGGGTCTTTTGTTTTTCCAAATGAAATTGAGAATTTTTTCCCCAAGCCCGTGAAGAAACTCTTGGGGATTTTGATTGGGATTGCATTAAATCTGTACAATAGTTTGGGTAGGAAGGACATTTTTTTTTTCCCAATCCACGAGCATGGGAGGTTTGTCCATCTTCTGATGCCTTCCTCAATTTCCTTTTTCAGGGGTTTAAAGTTTTTGTTATAGAGATCCTTGGTGTCTTTGGTTAGGTTTGTTCCTAGGTATTTTATTGGTTTTGAGGCTATTGTGAGTGGAAAGGTCTCAAAACCTTGCAATTCAGGTCTTGAAACTAACTACGGGAGGGAAGAGATTTGTATGTTCCAACAGGTCAGAATGTCACCGACTTGATGGCTGAGAAAGAAAAGATGCACCTTTGCTTCGAGTAGGATGTACCAGAAAGAACCAGCAGAGAGGTTGGCCCGTCTGATCACTGAAGGGAAGAAAAGCCTCAGATTGCTATGGACATCAGACCCCTGTGTAGATCCTACTTGTAACAACTATGTATAATGAGTCCTAACAAAACTTACCTTCTAGGAGCTGCAAAGGTTGTAATACGAGAGACTTTCTTACCTCCCCCCTCCCATAGAACAAGGAGAAATATGATAGTGATGTCATTCTCCAACTGTAAATTGGAGACAACTATTATAGAGGTAATCTCTTATAAAACTGGTAAAACTGCCTTCTTGAATTGACTAATAGACATAGGAACTGTGAAAAAGATTATTCTCTATTCAGAAACAAATATAATACTAAAGTCTCCTTAAACTCTGCACTCAAGCAAAATATATTAATGCAGGAGCTCTGACAGGAGCAATGGATTATTCTGCCAAGGAGATGTTGGCCAGGGGATCCAAGCCCCCACAAAAGGTAAAGGCTCCTTGCCTCTAAACTGGGATACTTGCAAGAAGAGAGGTGATAAGGCCCTGCTGTCGAAGACCTGATGTTAACATGGGAAAGATGTATTGAGACCACACATGCAAGTGTACACATGGTCTCTGGAATATCAGAGAGTGTTACCAAAGGCCACTATACCAATAAAGCAAATATGGGTCTCCTTGAGTCAAGCAACACTCCTCTGTCATCACCAGCTACACCTCACCTGCCTGGAAATACTGTGCAGCAGAGGCAGCCATATGCCTGTATATCCCAAATCTAATTGGCTATTGGCTCTCTCCTTGTAGGAATAACCCTTGGCTGATGCCACAAGCTTACACCCTCTAATGTTCAGTAGATGATATAAGCCACAGTATGACCCTGTCATATTCAACAGAAAAAAAAGTAATTCATCGATTAACATTCCATCCAAATATCTCTGTCTATACCAAAGTAACCTACGATAAGAATTAGTACTGTTTAAATACCTATATATCTAGTTGCTTGTGCTTCATTAGTAGGATCGAGGATTTATCCCTGGACAAACTGTCAGCCCATGAAAGAAAACAGCCAGAATTGACCAAAGTCCAAGACGACAGCTCCAGAGAAAGTAGACTGTCTTGCTTCTCATCCACCTGTGCCCCTTTTCTAAGCCTAGGGAAAAATCTGTGGAAGAGGGGGCATGGTCGAATGTAAGGACTGTGATTGGGGTGAATGATGAAACTACAGCAATATAGCCTGGACACTCATTTGATCAACTTGATTGAACATACAAGCCCCCCGCCCCGCTGGATGGTGGGACCAAGGAGCTGTGTGGGTTTGGACACAACTGCTTGCAAATTGGTTTCACATGAGGGATGCTTGTACTCATAAATTATCACTTATTGCTAAAAAATGGAAAAAAAAAACTGAGAGAAAGATGCAGGACAGTTATGGCAGAATGCATGATCTGGGATGGGGTGGGGTGGGGTGGGGGGAAGGGAAGGGGAAATATGCCTGAACTGAATTGGAAAATGATGTATGAAATACACAAAGCATCAATAATAATAATAATAATAATAATAATATTTCTAAAGATTTTTTTTTCCAAATGAAAGCATTCATGCCTGATGGCAATGTAGGTTATTTCAGTAGAATCACAAGGATAGAAATCTCTTGTATGAATGTGTCAATAATTGTGTGTATGTATATGATACTGTTAACAATCTGTCTGTGTATGATAGCAATGTATGTGCCTCTGTTCAGTACAACCTTTATAAACTGCCATCACCAAATTTAATTATTAGAACTTTATTTATGAGTGTATGTATGAAGTACTGTTCACTTTTTTTTATTTCTGTATGTGTATGAATGTACTGTCTGCATGCAAGTTTGTGCACCCATGTCGTGCAATGCTGTGGAGGTCAGAAGAGGGTATCGGATTCCCCTGGAACTGGAGTTCTCCTGGAATTGGAGTTTCAGATGGTTCTCAGCCACCATGTGGGTGCTGGGGATCGAACCCGGGTCCTCTATAAGAGCGGTCGGTGCTCTTAACTGCTAGGCCATCTCTCCAGCCCCAGTACTGTTCACTTTTAAGAATTCTATATTGTAGTTATAGCATATACAAGAAATTGTGTTACCCAACTCGATATTTTCAGTACTGTGCAATCTGTGGACAGTTCCCTTGTAAGTGCTACACACCTTGTTACAGCCTCAGGTGAATCAGACATATATAAATATTAAGTTACCCATACTTACTAAAAATGTTTCATATATCTGTTATAATTTGCACATGTTACTTTTAATATTTTTAAGAAAAATATGGTTTTACTTCTGGGAACCACATGGGACAGTACAAATGAAACCAATTTGGGTGAATTTGACTTAAGTGTTTCCTGCCTGATGTAGGTATGTGACAATATCCCCCTTACTTTGCCTTGTAAAGCTATAACTAAAAATCTGGGGACAAGTGCCACCGCCTTCATTTGAAATAGTCATTTGAGATAGTCCTAGAAGGGACTGCTCTTAATCTCTTTATTATCTTGGATTTGTTTCCTTGGTTATGTTATTTTTTTCCTTTCACGGTTTAAATACATTCTACTTGGAGTACCTAAATGGCCTTTATAGACCTTAAAGAAAAAATTGTAGGCTTTACTCGAAAGGGTTAATGCCAACTTGACACACTTGAGCAAAGAAACCTCAATAATTGCCTTTATTGGACTGGCCTGTGTTCATTGTGAGCATTGCCATCCTTGACCAGTTGTTACTATATTGTATACAAAAAGGTGAACATGAGCCAGCAACACAAGCCAGTAAGCAGCATACTTGCTTAGCCTGTGATGCAGTTACTACCACTAGGCTCCTACCTAGGAGGAACTTTTACTATTACAGTGTTTTGCCACAACAATTATGAGTTTATTAAGAATAGCTTAAGTCAATGTTCAAGCTTTACTTATTTGTTATATAGTAATTAAAATACCAACTTCATTCAACTAACCCCCTTGGAGGTTTAACAACCAAACTTAAAGCTCAAATCTGATTTGGCCAATGGAATTTAAAGGGAAAATCTTTTGGCCCTTTCCCTCTAAGGTCGACTTAAATGCTAGGGTCCTGCATGGGCACCTTTTTACATGTCTTTGGCAGTGAGTCACCAGTCATCCCAGGCCAGGGAGGTCTTGGAGATTCACTTAAAATGACTTCATACAGCTAGAGTCCGTTCAAGGGGGAAAGTCAACATAGAGGAGAAACTCCTCACACTTCAAATGGAAGCTCTGGTTAAGCAAGACCTGATTTTGTCCTCCATAGATGGAACTGGTAAAAAGATCCAAGTGCAAGGCCTGAGTGACCTCTAAGGACCAGAACATCAACTGACCTAACATCTAAATTAATTTAATTTACCTGAGCTAACTTTATGGTTTTAAACACCCCAACAGTAAACTATAATCAAAATAAGGGAAAATAATATAACTTATATCTTATTACCAGAGAGACAGGTAGAGACCTACTGTTCCATGTTAGAAACCTACCATGCCATGTTAGAAAATATCTCAGAGATAGGTGAGAGACCTACTGTGCCATGCTAGAAAATACCACCTTTTTTTTTTTTTTGGTGTTTTCATGACAGTTTCTCCCTATAGCACCAGCTGTCCTGGAACTCACTCTGTAGACCAGGCTGGCTTTGAACTCACAAAGATCCGCCTGCTTCTGCCTCCCAAGTGCTAGGATTAAAGGCGTGCACCACCATGCCTGGCTAGAAAATACCACCTTTAATATTCTCTGTGTACAAAAGCTTTTTTCAATTCCTCAGAATATGGTACAAGTCCTTTCTCCCTCTGCAGACTCTAGATAAGGACCCTCCATTTGCTTATGCACCCACTACGGCCCCTTTTGGTACTGTGAAGTCTGTGCACTGGTACACTCATATAAGACTTAACCAGCTTGTCTTTTCAGTTGCAGAGAAACTGGCCACTAAGTACTAGCAATTATTGATCTGGACCAAAAACTCCAGGCACCCAGAGCAGCCAAGATGGGAGACCAGATTCTAACCCTCCAGCCTGACACCCATTCCCTGAAACATTGCCCCCCTTCAGCTCTGAAGCAGATACAGAAGAGAAAACAATGTCCCATTGCCTTATCATTATCAAAAGGCTAGAATGTTAAGTCTGGGTTTCCCAGAATCCCAAGGGACACACAGATGTACACTTCCTCCAGAGGCTGTCAATCTTATGACCTCTTCCCCTGTACCTGATGTCTTGCCCCATGACTATAAAGGGGTATGCCTCAGTCTCCATCTTGCTGGCTACCCCATCATGTACCAACAGGTAGTCAGTACTGGCAATTTCTGAAAGATGTTTCCAGAGTGACTAAGCCTCATGTGCCTGTCTTTTACCAGAGGTTTGTTCTGTTATAATCTAAC
Organism: Rhizomys pruinosus; assembly: GCA_009823505.1. NCBI lineage: Eukaryota > Metazoa > Chordata > Mammalia > Rodentia > Spalacidae > Rhizomys > Rhizomys pruinosus. The sequence goes on from VZQC01005539.1 coordinate 59,970, forward strand.
AGTTAGGAATTTAAGACAAAGCCTTTCCTCTTAATGGGATTTCTGGTGAGAATTCAACAAAACTGGATGTTTATAGACATTAAAGAGGGAAGACTTTAACCAGTTGCTAACAGTGCTTCTCTGCTGGTGAGTGTTTTCTCCCATATTACTGGGTCAGAAGCTCCTCTTTCTTCTCATACCCTCAAAATTGTCATAGTCTCTACTGCACCTCACTTCCAAGTACAGAGGTGGCTCAAAGTTTTTAGAAGGTGCAGAGCTACAAGGCTGGTCTGGGAAAATGACAACCTGTGGCCTATGCCAAGCATCAAGCTAGGTGGTTGACCTGACTGAGCCAAAGCCCTCTGGACAAATGAGTTTTCCATTTGTCAGTCCCATGATGTCAGCACCAGATGATTTGATGCTAGATTGGCAGGTGCCACTTTATCCCAGTGTGGGGATGTGCAGGAGTCAGATGAGGGAGGAGTCAAAATGATGAACAAATTCATCATTTGTTGTTCTGATATGTTTGCTAAGTTCAAGGGCACAACTTTTCTTTGTGTGTGTGTGTGTGTGTGTGTGTGTGTGTATGTGTGTGTGTTTCCGTGTTTCTTTTTTTAATATTTTTTGAGACAGGGTCTTCCTTTAGTCCCAGCTGTCCTAGAGCTCACTCTATAGACCAGGCTGGCCTTGAACTCACAGACATCCGCCTGCCTCTGCCTCCTGAGTGCTGGGATGAAAGGCATGCACCAGCAAGGCACAACTTTTCGGATATAGTTTGTGACACTCATGCATTCATTTGCTTCTGACGTAATGTAATAAATTCATAGGTGTAAATATGAATAAGTCAGCTTTCAGATTATGCCATGGTTGGTTCTGGATAGTGAGTGGGTGTTGACTTGAACAAATAAGATATATTACTGTTATTCTATGTCATAATTTGTATTCAAAATAAGTGAACTGCTCCTTTTTAAAAGTCACTCTAGGCAAGACACAGCCAGAAAGCTACTATATTATAGAATGTATAATACACAGTAGGGTACAGCATGATACCCACAATTGAATAAATTGTAAAATATTAATTAAAGAAAAAGTTCACAAATATGCTACACAGGTAGAAATAGTCATGGAGCATAGTTCTCTCAAATCCTTATACATTCATTTTTACAGCAACAAGAGAATGTAAAATTATTACTAGGGTAATAAACAGTCCCAGGTTCAGGCATTAGCTTGTAAAGGATTCTCTTTGGAATCTGATTTGTCCCAAGGGACAAGCTCTCTTCTGTAATGGGAGCAATCCAGGTGACTTTTATGGGCTTCAGTCTTCTCTAAGGAGACGAGAATTCAAGGTAAATATGGGTCACACTTGAGTTCACAGTGTGGTTACAGCTGTGTACTTGAGAGGATACAGCTGCACAAGGGTCTAAGGGCTAGGATTCTTTTAAATATCTTTTCAAGGATTTTGAATTTCCTTTATTCTCATAATTAGACTAAATGCTCATCCTGCCCCCAATAGGCCATTATTTGGACCTTTTTTTCTGAGAACCAAGAAACTCCAAAACTTTGCTCATATTCTGTTGAGTCAATCACCAAAGTTTACTTGATCTACTTTTCTATTTATCATTTTTGTTTTTTCCAGAATTTGTATAAGTGGTATCATAATGCAACGATGTCTTTTTTATTTTTTTAATTTATTATTTTATGTATATGAGTGTACTGTCTGCATGTAAGTAGGTGCACCTGTGTCATGCAATGCTGCAGAGGTCAGAAGATGGTGTTGAATTCCCCTGGAACTGGAGATAAAGGGGTTCTTAGCTGCCATGTGGGTGCTGGGGATCGAACCTGGGTCCTCTGTAAGAGCAATCAGACCTCTCAACCATTGAACCATCTCTCCAGCCCCAGCTTCTATGTTTGGTTCTTTTTACTTCATAAAATGTTTTCCCTATAGATGCTCCAAACCTGGTGTAATGACTAACTTCGTCAGTTTACCAGTTGACAGACATTTATATTGTTTTATTTTTTTTTCCACTTCTGGAAGTTACTTTTGATGTTGAGCATCAAGTATTTAGAAGAATTTAGGAACTTGGTATGTGAAGGGATAGCTAGTAATGTAAGTATTGATATGGAAGAAACTGTAGTTCTTTAGTTCAAATGAAACTTTCTAGCATCAGGTGTGCTTAACTCTGGAGTTAAGTTGCCAGAAGATCACAGTCTCACAAAATTTCCACTGAATCTGGAAGTGGCTCTGAATATGAAGAACAAATCTCATGGATTTTAGCCATGTGAGAGTTTAGAGAGGTGTTCATTATAGGTTCCTAGGCAGGAGCTTAAGAGAAAGAAAGATAGCACAGCTCCAATGCAGGAGTGGGGCCCAGGAATGGGATGACTTGATGCTTTTATTTCAGAGCTTTTTACAGGATTCATGGCAGAAACTGAACTGAAGCACAGGGAAAGCCTGTCAGTCCATTTTGTCTAGCCACAAAGTCTCCCTTTGCCTCTCCTTCAAGGGTGTTTGAACTGAAATTCCATACTCCCCAGCTTTTAGACAATTGGAAAAGTAGGGGAAAGAGCAAGGATTATAGCTGACACACTCTAACATTTGTGGCCTCTGGCAAGAGTAGAACCAGACATTGCAGGCTTTTGGCCAAAGACAAAACTTGAAGTCCCTATCCCTAAAATGCCTGACCCATCTCGAACTCTTTTCATCTTGTTTCATTGTTTAACGTAAACATCTTTTTCACTTTGACTACTTGATGAAGTTTGTACAGGTCTATTTCTGGACTCTTGTAATACTGAACCATGTATTTGTTCTTATGTACAACATCACACTGTTTTAAGAACTCTAGATATTGCATTAGACATAAAAGAAGGTAGTATTATTATAAAAACTTATAGTATTGTGGGCTGGAGAGATAGCCTAGCGGTTGCTCTTGCAGAGGACCTGGGTTCGATCCCCAGCACCCACATGGCAGCTGAGAACCGTCTGTAACTCCAATTCCAGGAGAACTCCAGTTCCAGGGGAATCTGAGACCCTCTTCTGACCTCCGCAGCATTGCACGTCACGGGTGCACAGACCTGCATGCAGACAGTACATTCATACACATAACAAAAATAAATAAAATTTAACAAAAAGGAATTCTTAAAAAAATAAAACCTTCACCGTTCACCCCAATCACAGCCTTTACATTCTTTTTTTTTATTAATTTTATTTATTTCTGTATGTGTACGAATGTATTGTCTGCATGCAAGTTTGTGCACCCGTGTCGTGCAATGCCGCGGAGGTCAGAAGTGGACGTCGGATTCCCCTGGAGCTGGAGTTCTCCTGGAGTTGGAGTTTCAGACGGTTCTCAGCCGCCATGTGGGTGCTGGGGATCGAACCCGGGTCCTCTGCAAGAGCGGTCGGCGCTCTTAACCGCTAGGCCTTCTCTCCAGCCTTTACATTCTACCACGCCCCCTCTTCCACAGATTGTTCCCTAGGCTTAGAAAAGGGGCACAGGTGGATGAGAAGTAAAACTGTCCTCTCTCTCTGGAGCTGTTGACTTGGATTCTGGTCAATTCTAGCTGTTTCCTTTCATGGGCTGACAGTTTGTTCAGGAGTAACCTTTCCATCCTACTAATGAAGCACAAGTGATTAGATATATAGGTATTTAAGCAGCACTAATAGTTATGGTAGGTTACTTTGGCATAGACACATATGTTTGGATGATATGTTAATCCATGAATTACATTTTTACCCCCTGATAAATGTGACAGGGTCTTACTGTGGCTTATAACATCTCCTAACCTGTAGAGGATGTAGGCTTGTGGCATCAGCCATGGGTTATTCCTCCAAAGAGAGAGCCAATAGCCAATTAGATTTGGGATATACAGGCACATGGCTGCCTCTGCTGCACAGTATTTCCAGGCAGGTGAGGTGTAGCTGGTGCTGACGGTGGAGTCTTGCTTGACTCAGGGAGACCCGTATTTGCTTTATTGGTTTAGTGGCCTTTGGTAACACTCTCTGGCATTCCAGAGGCCATCTGTACACTTCCATGTGTGGTCTTAATACATCCCTCCCATGTTAACATCAGGTCTTTGGCAGCAGGGTCTTATTGCCTCTCCTCCTGCAGGTATCCCAACTTAGGGGCAAGGAGCCCTTACCTTTTGTGGGGCCTTGGATCCCCTGGCCAACATCCCCCTGGTAGAACAATCCATTGCTGATGTCAGAGCTCCTGCATTAATATACTTTGCCTAAGTGCATAGCCCAAGGACTTTAGTATTATATTTGGTTCTGAACAGAGTATAATCCTTTTCACAGTTCTTATGTCCATTAGTCAATTAAAGAAGGCATTTTTACTGGTTTTAAAGAGATTACCTCTATAATAGTTGTCTCCAATTTACAGTTGGAGAACGACGTCATCATCGTCATATTTCTCCTTGTTCTAAACTACAGCGATGTAGTCTGGACACTCATTTGATCAACTTGATTGAACAAACAACCTGTCACCCCCCACTGGATGGTGGGACTGTGGGGGGTTTGGGCACAACAGTCTGTAGATTGGTTTTGCACGAAGGATGCTTATACTCATGGATTATCACTTATAGCTAAAAAATGAAAAAAAAAAACCTGAAAGATGCAGGACAGTTATGGCAGAATATATGATCTGGGAGGGGGTGGGGGTGGGGGGAAGGGAAAGGGAAATATGCCTGATCTGAATTGGAAAATGATGTACGAAATGCACAAACCATCAATAAAAATTAAATAAAAAAAATAAAACCTTATAGTATTGAAAAAGTGTTTTGGCTACCTTAAGGATTATTGCATTTCCTATAAGTTATCATATTTCTCACTAGTATAGCAGTTACTGAAATATTAATTGTTATTGTACTGAATCCATTAAATTAAATGTGATCTGTTAGTGATATTGAGACATCTGATCTAAGATAACTTAAGAAGCTGTTCATTTACTAATATTTTTAATTCTCTTGACAATATTTTATAAATATTGTACTGATCCTAGATATGCTAAATAAGCACTATGTACCTAATTTGTCTATCAGACTGTTAAAACAATGAGCCCTGAGAAACTGGGATTACCTTGGTAATCCCATGTTTGCAGAACAATGTGAGGCCCTACGTGTAGTCAGAGGAAGAACTTGAAGGAAGAATTACAACTTGTCAGAAAACCTTGCAGGAAAGTCTGGCATTGAGACAAAGGTAAAGGATGTACTCACACCTTAGTCAAAGGGCTCAGTTATGCACTTCTCACCTCTGTTTAAACCTTGCTCATGTATTAGTACCCTGAAGAACCTAGGGTGAATGCCCCTTTTTATTCTTCCCTATATGACAAAGTTGAACAAGCTTTCTCTTACATTACTATTTGTTGAATAGGATTAATGATGATTGAAATAAAGTTTTCTACCATATTTTTTAGCATTTAAGTAACTGCAATATTTGTGATAAAGTTTTCATTTTGCTTCTGCATAATATATATTTGTTCATCTTTTTTTGGTAGATGGCTAATGTTCTGAAGATTTCTTTGCTTCATGAAAGATGTCTTGCAGTCTCCTTGACTTATATCATAATCTGTACTTTTCTTTTTTTTTCTTTGCTTTTTTGGTTTTGATCTTTATCAGCTTCCTATTTCTGCTTCTTTTGGCTATTTTGTTTTGTTTTGTTTTGTTTGAGATGATCTCCCTGTAGAAATAGCTGCCTAGAACTTGCTATGGATACTAGGATGGCCTCCATCTCACAGAGGTCTGCCTACCTCTGCCTTGCAAGTACTGTCATTAAAGGCATGTGCCACCAGGCCTAGCTACATGTTTTTGGCTTTAACTTGCCCTTAGATTGAATTTTCTGAAGACAGATGTTCATAACATCAATTAAAGGAATTTCATCCTTTTTAGTATAAACACTAAATAGTATTATTTTTAATATGAAGAACTGTCGATTCATCCAATAAATTATTGTTTTTACTTTTATTTTCACTGATAATGTATCTTCTATTTTTTTATATTTCCCTTGATTCATGAACTTTGAGTATGGCTATATTTAAAAGTACTCCCTGTTCTTCTGGAATCTCTTTTTTTAGATGATAAATTGTCTTGCTATTCTAATTATCCCTGTACTGATTTTTGTATACTTGTGGCATTTAAAGTTTTCTACAGGTGAAAATGCTTCAGTTGCAGTATTTTAATATAGGGTTTATTTTTGTTTGAGTTGGTTTGGTTTCACAATATTTCACTGTGAAAATGCATAACCTCCACCATTAAAGAAAAGATTAATTTCTATGTTTTAAACTTATTTTTCAATCATACCTCATTCTATCATCTTAGAATGTCTGTAAAATGTACAGTACAATCATTTAACCACAGGCAGTTTAAGAAGGTTCTCTCTAACTGGAAAACTCCATGAGTTTTCTGTTGCTATCTATTAGTATTTGATGCTAAGTCAATTTCTCTAATATACTTCTGAAGCCATTACATTTGACTATTAAAGGTTCAGTTAGAATTATCATAGACTTTTGGTATAAATATCTTCAAAAATTATAATTTCATTCATAGTTAACAATTGTTTATACATTAATTTTATAATTTCTTTGAGAAGTTTATGGAATGTATTTTGATTATAAACTCTTCTAAAACTTTTCCCAGATCTCCATCTCTACCTCCCTATTCACCCAACTTCCTCTCTCCTCATCTAGTTCAGTTTTCTTACTGAAATTCTCCTAGGATGCAGAAACTGCCCTTGGAGTGTCATTGACTTTCCAAGGGTCTCAGTCAAAGAAATCTTACTTTGCCTCTACCAGGAGCTATCCAGTACCAACCTCCATGCTAGCAATTTGTTTGGCTTGATCCTGATCAGGTCTTCTACATACTATCGCAGCTGCTGCGAATTTATAAGTACAAATGCCCCATGGTGTGGAAAGCACTAATCCCTTATAACCATCTATCACCTTTAACTTTTGCAATCTTTCTGACCCCTCTTTCAAGAAAATCCAAAAATTTTGGGAGGATGATGCAGTTTAGATGCACAATTTGGGGCTGAACCCTCCAAAGTCTATTATTCTCTATGTTGTGACCAGTTAAGGGTCCATGTTAATTACCTTCTACCTAAAAATATATTTCATTGATGAGGGTAGAGATATCAATTAATCTGTTGGCATAGCAATAAGATTTTAAGAGTTATTCAATACTATGTTTATTTAGTAGAGTATTACTATTAGTTTCTGCTCTAGAGCTCATGGCATATCTAGCCACTGGTTCTTGGCCCCAATAATGTTCACAGATATGAGGTCCAGCTTGTGAAGTAATCCTCACATCCAATCAGATGGTGTTCTGTTGCTCCCATAGCATTAGTGCCATTACACTAGTGCACAGATCTTGCCAGGCCATTATTTATTTTTTTTTATTGATGCTTTGTGTATTTCATACATCATTTTCCAATTCTGTTCAGGCGTATATCCCCTTCCCTTCACCCCGCCCCACCCCTACCCATCCCAGATCATGCATTCTGCCGTAACTTTTCTGCATCTTTCTGTTTTTTTTTTTGTTGTTGTTGTTTTGTTTTCATTTTTTTAACAATAAGTGATAATTTGTGAGTACAAGCATCCTTCATGTAAAACCAATTTGCGAGCAGAGTTGTGCCCAACCCATATCAGCTCATGGATCCCACCATCAGCAGGGGGGCTTGTATGTTCAATCAAGTTGATCAAATGAGTGTCCAGTCTAATTGTTGTAGTTTCACCATCTCACCCAATCGCAGCCCTTACATTCTACCGCATGCCTCCTCTTCCAGATTGTTCCCTAGGCTTGAAAAGGGGCACAGGTGGATGAGATGCAAAACAGTTCACTTTCTGGAGCTGTTGTCTTGGTCTCTAGTCAATTCTGGCCTGTTTTCTTTCATGGGCTGCAGCTTGTCCCGGCATAACCTTTCACTCCTACTAATGAAAGCACATGCCAATTAGACATATAGGTTTAAACAGTATAATTATAGCCCTTTCGGTCCTACTAATGAAGCAATCAAAGGGCAGAGAGAGAAGCAAACTAATCCTCAAACACCTAGAAAAGAAACTAATAAAAATATAACCATAGGCGTAGAATCAAGCAGTTAAAAGTCCAATGGTACATAAGGTAAAGGAAACAACTCCATCTTTCATTATAACTATAATATCAATGGGCTGTAAACTCCCCAATCAAAGGCATAGACTGGGAGAATGGATTAGGAAACAAAAAATCCATCCCATATGCTGTCTGACGAAAAACACCCACTCAATTTCAAGGACAGGCACCAACTTAAGGTGGGAATGGAAAGGGAAAACATATCCCAACCAAATGGTAACCAAACAGACAGCAGGTGTCGCTATTCTATATTCAGACAACACAGATATTCAACGCAAAAGAAATAAAAAGGGACAAAGAGGGCCCTTCTATCTTCATTAACGGACCAACGATGATGAAGATCTCACAATCATGAATATATATGACAAATGCAGTGCACTCACACACTATGTAAAGACGAATCTCAGGATCTACGCATGGCTAGATGTAATTAGTCACTAATAGTAGGGGACTTCCAATTACCCCTACTAATTCCTTTAGGACAGTCAACAGGACAAAGGATAAACAGAGGACATCTGAACTGACTGATACAATACACCAATTGGACCTCCACAGAACATCTACCAATATTCCACCCAAACACCAGGAAACAACTTTCTACTCACCACCCATGAAACTTTCTCCAAATATAATCATATATACTGGGACACCAGGGAAAAACCTCAACAAATTACAAAAAGATGAAATACTCTCAGAATTCTTTCAGACCACAAGTGCAATAAAACTACTAAACTCAACACCAGAATAAACCCTACAACCTACAAGAACACAGGAGCACTAAACACACTCTTGAAAATGAATGGGTCAAGGAAGAAATAAAGAAAGAAATAAAAACATTCCTGGAACTGAATGACAATGATAATACAACGCAGCAAAACCTATGGGACACTTTAAAAGCAGTCCTAAGAGGAAAGTTTATAGCTCTAAGTGCCTACATTAAAAAAATAGAAAGAGCACAAGTGAACGATCTAACACTCCAGCTAAAAGTACTTGACAGGCCATTATTTATTAGAGCTCACAAAGTTAACTCCTGTGTAAAACTGATGTTTGATTTTCTATCGTCTATTAGTGTTAATAGAAACTTCCAACACCAAGAAAGATAGCCAGTAGGGATAACGCTTCAGGTTTGATTTATTTTTTCATGTTTTGTGCCTCAAATATTTGTTGTCTTCATAAATAATATCTGACTGCCAAGTTTTGGTGGGTAACCAAGAGCAATATAATGTTGTGGGGTCTGTGGGATCCCACTGACTAATAACTGGAAAAGAGGTAATCCATTCCTGTTAATAGGGTTTTATTGACTAGGATGAGGTATTTACTTGGGGTATTATCCCCCTAATATAGGATGACTCCATTGAAACCCTTTTCATAGATAGATAAATAGATAGATAGATGATAGATAGATAGATTGATAGATAGATAGATAGATAGAAAGATAGATAGATAGATAGATATAGTGTATATATATATATATATATATACATATTTTAGAAATATTCTGCATATTTCCCTATTGTTTTTCAAAAGGATTTAGTATTATTTACTGCTCCTACTGTTCGCCCTTTACCCTTCACTTCCATCCCTCATGTCCTTCAATTTTTCCTATTCCAATATTCCCTTTTGCACCTTTTTATTACTGTACCCTGTCTCCCTTTCCTTGAAAGATAAAATGCCCCATAGCCCTTTACTAGCTTTCTTACCACTTGGAGTATTCTTATTGGAATGGACATACCTAAAAAATTCAAAGCTAGAATCAACATATAAGAGAAGATGTGATTTTTGTCTTTTGTGTGTCTCTTACCACACTCAGGAGCATCATAAGCTCATTCATTTAATGGCTGAACACTCTTCCATTGTATAAATGTACAAGATTTCTTACCCATTTCTCAGTTGATGGATATCTAGGCTCTTTCCATTTCCTGGCTATTATGAATTGAGTCACAATAAATAAGGATTAGCAGGTATCTCTGTAATAGGATGCAGAGTCTTTTGAGTATATGCCCAAGTATGAAATGGCTGTATCTTGAGGTAAATACATTTCTACTCTTTGGAGAAAATTCTACACTGATCTCCATAAAGGCTGTAGCAGTTTGCACTCCCATCAGCATTGAGTAAGGCTTCCTCTTACTTCACATCCTTACAAGCATTTGTCATTACTTCTTTGTTTTTATCATAGCCATTCTGACTTTGGTAAGGTAAAATCCCAAAGCAGGTTTAATTAACATTTCCCCTATGGCTAAGGATTTTCAACATTTAAAAACATGTATCTCAGCTGTTTATATTTCTTTTGAGAACTCTGTATATTTTCATGGTATGTTTATTTTTAATTGGGTTGTTTTCTTCATGTTTAGTTTTTTTTTCATTTTACATAAAACTTGTTTTAATTTTGTTCAAATATGTTTATTTCTGGAGTGGTGGGGCACACTTTAATGCCAGCATTCATGTGGCAAAGGCAGATTTCTGAGTTCAAGGTGAGCCTGGTCTACATAGACAGTTCTAGGCTAGCCAGGGCTACACAGCAAGACATCACCCCCAGCCCCAAATTAAAATAATGTGTGTGGGTTTGGACCTGGTAACAATATCAGGTGTATTTCTCACTTCAAGCTCTACTAGAAAGATTATAGGCTGACAGCCACTGGGAATGCTTCTACTTGAATCATAAGGTGAAAGTCTAAAGACTAATGCTTGTTGATGAATTTAGAATTTAGTTCAGTAGTTCATATTTGCACAGTATGGCCTGGCATAAAAGATGTGCGATTTATTCTTGACCTTAACTCATCCCTATAGCTCTATAGTAATTATGAAAAATCATGATACCGTCCAATATTCTTCATCCTCATCTTTGCTTCGGGAGGCATTTCTCTGGTTCACTATCTTCATCTTCATTAAAAGCTGCTGCTACGGAGAGGGTTTTTGGAGCAAGAGTTGGAATAGTTTCCTTAGGCTTACTTGATCCAAGTTTGATGGATATGGCTGATGCTTTCTTTGTCATCTGACTACCTATGGCAAATCCAAACTTGGAGATCTTTGTTGGCTTTGTTGGGAGGTCTGCAGCTTCTTCTTCAGCTGATCGCTTTTTAGCGCTGCGACTGGAACTTTCCCCTCCATTACTGGAAGAAACATTCTTAGTTTTCACAGGTTTTTCTGCTTCTTCTTCAGGTCCTCTGGTGGCTCCAGCTCGCTGAGGCTTCTTGGGCTTCTCTCCAGCCTTCTCGTCTGCCATCTTCCTGCCGAGGCCTCTCCAGCAGCCCAGCCAAAGACGTCACAGCTCCACCCAGCAACCATCGAGCCTTGGTCCATGTTTAGCTGTTTTGAGTTCTTGGCACATATTGTGTACTAACTCTCTGTCAGATGTATTGTTGCTGAAGCCTTTTTTCCCATATTGTTGGTTGGCCCTTGATTTCAACTGTGATGTCCTTTGTTGTAGAATAACTTTTTGATTTCATATGGCCACCTTTGTCATTTGTTGGTTTTAAGACCTATGTTATCTGGGTCACATTTATGATGTCCCTTGCTGTGCCTTCTAAGTATCAATGCATTTCCTACTTTCTACTCTATGAGCATTAGGGAATCTTCACTTCTGTTGAAGTCCTTGGTTCATTGAAAGGTGAGTTTTGTGAAGTATGAGATAAATATTTAGATTTATTCTCCTAGATGAAGCTTTTTGTTTGACAAGAACCATTTGTGTGAGAGGCTAAATTTTCTCCAGGGTGTATTTTCACATTCTATTTCTATCAAAATTCAGGTAGATGAAGGTTTGTAGATGTATTTCTTTTTTTTCTTTTTTTTATTGATGTTTTGTGTATTTCATACATCATTTTTCAATTCAGTTCAGGCATATTCCCCTTTCCCTTCCCCACCCCACCCCACACCACCCTAGATCATGCATTCTCCCATAACTGTTCTGCATTTCTCTCTGACTTTTTTTTATGCTTAGGTATTCACATTTTCCTCCATTAATTTTATATTTCTCTAAAATATGGATACATACTCTCCACCCATATACAGTAAAGACAGAGTCTGAAAATTGGTGGGTGGATTCTAGAGCCCATTGAGAGATTCACATTATAACAAAATAGTCACTTTCAGATAAACAGAAATATAGCAATAATGTCATTCAGCTTCCCTTTTGTCTGGGGGATTTGATGTTAGCATCCAGAAATGAGGGAAACCATTCTCCATTTGTTTTTCTGGGACTGCGTTACTGCACTCAGCATAATGGCTTTGAGCTCCATCCATTTACCTGCAAAGTTCATAATGCTATCTTTCTTTACAACTGAATAGTACTCCATTGTGTAGATGTACCATATTGTCGTTCACTCTTCTGTTGAGGGGCATTTGGGTTGGTTCCACCTCTTAACTATTGTGAAGAGAGATGCAATAAACATGGATGTGCATGTATATTTGTAGTAGGATAAGTCTTTGGGTTATATACCTAGGAGTGGTATGACTGGGTCAGGTGGTAGGTTCATTCCGAGTCTTTTAAGGGTTCTCCACACTGGTTTCCATAGTAGTTGTGCAAGTTTACATTCCCACCAGCAGTGGATGAGTGTTCCCCTTTCCCCACAACCTCTCCAGCATCTGTTGTCTTTTGTTTTCTTGATCTTAGCTAGGCATATTGGAGTGAGATGATATCTGAGAGTGTTTTTAATTTGTATATCCTAATTATTAATGATGATGAATGCTTTTTTTTATATAGATGTACATCAAAGAGATCATCCACCATGAACATTAACATTTTTTATTCCAGAGATGCAGGGATGGTTCAACATATAATATACATATATATTCATTATAATTCATTCTATAGGATTTTTTCCCTCTAGAGAATCCTAATAGAGCCACCAAGAAGTTTTGCTCTCCACCTCCTCCATTTTGTGTCATTTCCTACTTCCCTACTATATCACGGTGTATTAGTCACTTTTCTGTTGCTGTGATAAAACACAATGACCAAGGAACTTATAAAAGGAAGAGTTTATTTGAGCTTACGATTGACGGTTCCAGGGAATTAGATTCCATTGTGGTGGGAGGCATGGAGGCTGGATCTGGAGCAGCAAGCATCTCGCAAAGAGCACAGGAAGCAGAGAGAGCAACTGTACACCACAAGGCTTGTTAAACTCACTAAGCCTGCCCCCAATGACGTACTTCCTCTAGCACCGCCGCACCTTTTAAGACCTCCAAAAACAGTGCCACCAACTGGAGACAAATGTCTGAATACTTACAGACTATGGGGGACACTCATTCAAACCACCACATTCCATTCCCTGGCCCCCATAGGCTCCTGATCATATAAAATGCAAAATGCATTTAGTCCAACCTTAAAAGTCCGCATAGTCTTTTTTTTTTTTTTTCATGGTACAATATAATCTTTTTTTCTTTTAATTTATTTATTTTTTAAAGGGATTCTACAATACAATGACACAGTTGTTTGCAGATAGCATTGACGTCACACATTATGTCATACAATCAGGTAATTGTGCATTTTGCAAGTATCTATGTCCAAATTTTGAACAACCCAAGGTTCCCATAGACCAGTTGGAGAAGCTTGTATGCACAGACATGTTGATCAATCAGGAGTCCAGACTATATTCCTGTAGTCTCATGATTCACCCCTATCTCTCCACAGCCCTTAGAATCTACCACGCCTCCTCTTCCGCAGTTTGTTCCCTGGGCTTTGGGAAAGGGGCACAAGTGGGTGAGAAGAAAACAGTCTAATTTCTTTGGAGTTGTCATTTTGGACTCCAGTCTGTTCAGGTTGTTTCCTTTCATGGATTGACAGCTTTCCCAGTGATACCCTTTTTAGTCACAAATCACAAGCTATTGGATGTACAGGCATTTAAGCAGTACCACTTATTATGTCAAGCTAAGCTGTGAGCATAGACACAGATGCTTGGATGGCATGCTAATCTGCAAACTGTGGTTTCTCTATAAAGGGTGACAAGTTTTTACTGTGGCTCACAACATCGCCCAACCACCCTAGGACACAAGCTTGTGGCATCAGCTGTGAGTTATTACTCCAAGGAGAGAGCTAATAGCCAAATAGATTTGGGATATATATAGACACTTGTCTGCCACTGTTGCACAGTATCTCCAGGCTCTTGAGGTGTAGGATGATGAACGCTTTTTAAGATGTTTCTCAGCCATCTTTAATTCCTCACTGGGAAGACTCTATTCAGCTCTTTACTCCGTCTTTTGAGTAGGTCATTTGTCTTCTTCTTTGTTTTTTGAGTAGTTTATATATTCTTGACATTAATGCTCTGTCAGATGTATCACTGATAAAGATTTCCTCCCACTCTGTGCATTTTCTCTTCACCTCCTTTATTGTTTCTTTCACTGTACAGAAGCATTTGAGTTTTATGAGGTCCCATTTGTTGAATGTTGACCTTATTTCCTGTGCAGCTGCTGTCTGATTTAGAAAGTCTTTTCCTACACCTATGTATTGTAGGTTGTTTCCAACTTTTTCTTCTATCACCTTCAGGGGTTCAGGCTTCACATTGAGATCTTTGATCCACTTGGAGTTGATTTTTATATAGGGTGAGATATAGGGGTTTAATTTTGTTCTTCTAGAGATGATGATCCAATTTTGCCAGCATCATTTGCTGAAGATGTTATCCTTCCTCCATCGAGGGTTTTTTTGCCCCTTTGTCAAATATGAGGTGGCTAAATTTGTATGAGCTCAAGTTTGGATCTTTAATTTTGTTCTATTGGTCAGCATATCTGTTTTTGTGGCAGTACCAGGCTTTCTTTATGACTATTACCCTGTAATATAGTTTGAAGTCTGGTAAGGCAATCCCCCCTGTATTGCATTTTTCACTCAGGGTTGCATTAGTTATTTGGGGTCTTTTGTTTTTCCATATGAATTCAAGGATTTTTTTTCCAAGTCTTTGAAGACACTCATAATGATTTTGTTTGGGATTGTTTTGAATCTGTATATCAATTTGGGTAAAAGGGACATTTTTACAATGTTAATTTTCCCAATCCATGATCATGGGTTGTTTTTCCATCTTTTGATGTCATTTTCAATCTCCTTCTTCAGGGGTTTAAAATTTCTGTTGTAGAGATCTTTGGTATCTTTGGTTAGGTTTGTTCCCAGGTATCTTATCATCTTTGAGGCTATTGTGAGTGGGAAGTTCTTCTTATATTCCTTCTCTACTTGTTTATTGTTTGTGTAAAGAAAGGCTACTGATTTTTCTAGATTAATTTTGTAGACTGACACTTTACTCAAACTCTTAATCATTTCTAGAAGTTTTCTGGTGGAGTTTTTAGCATTCCTTAGGTAAACTATCATATCATCTGCAAAAAGGGATAGCTTAACTTCTTTACTGATTAGTACTCTTTTAATTTCCTTCTCTTTTCTTATTGCTTTACCAAGTGTTTTGAGCACTATGTGGAAGAGGAGTGGTGATAGGGGGTAGCCTTGTCAGGTTCCTGCCTTTAAGGGAAATGGTTCCACTTTTTCTCCATTTTGGATGATGTTGGCAGTGTGTTTGCTATATATGGCTTTGATCATGTTAAGGAATGTTCCTTTCAGTCCTATTCCCTCTAGGACTTTAAACACGAAGGGATGATGGATCTTGTCAAAGGCTTTTTCTGCATCAATATTGATGATCATGTGGTTTGTGTCTTTCTGTCCATTTATGTGTTTTATGATATATACTGATTTATGTATGTTGAATGATCCCTGCATCTCTGGTACGAATCCAACTTGATCATAATGGATGATCTTTTTGATGTGGGTTTGTATGCGATTTGCAAGTATTTTGTTGAGAATTTTTGCGTCTATGTTTATTAGTGAGATGGGTCTATAGCTTTCTTTTTTGCTTGCATCTTTGCCTGGTTTTGGTATGAGAGTGATGCTGGCTTCATAGAAGGAGTTTGGGAGAATTCCCTCTTTATCCTTCTAAACAGTTTGAGTAGCAATGGTTGTAAGACATCTTTAAATGTTATATGGAATTCTGCCTTGAAACCATCTGTACCAGGGCTTTTTTTTTTATTGGGATTTTTTCAATTACATCTTCAATTTCCTCAAATAGTATGGGTCTGTTAAACTGTCAAGCTTTGTTGGTTCCCAGGATTTCAGATATTCATCCATTTCTCTTAGGTTTTCAAATTTAGTGGAGTATAGATTTTTGAAGTATTCCCGTATGATTGTCTGGATCTTTTCAAAGATCCAGATGTATTTCTAGTCCACTAATCAGTATGCCTGTTAATACCACCACCATGATGCTTGTTTACTATTGCTCCTGAACTATAGGGTGCACATTTGTGTTTCATTTCTGCTTGCTGTTTCCCTAAAGAACCTGATGGAAGTAATTAAATGTATATTCATAGAAAAAATATTCAAAATTTGGACTTTTAAAAAATAATTTTTTAATGTTGTCTCAAGTTCCTTTTTTATTTACATCTTTCTTTTCTTACTTACCATTTTAATAATTTTAAGTGTACAGTTCAGCAGCATTAAGTACATTCATAAAATGTACAGCTGCATTTCTGGAACTTTTTCATCACTTAAAAACTAGTTTTGTTAAATTTTTTAGTGTTATTGAAATTTTCCCATACATCATATGTCATTTCTCAATCCATTTTAGAGTCATTTCTTTCTTAGCAATAAAGTTTTCTCAGTGTTTGTTTTTTCCTGGACAAAGTATACACTTTGTCTATATATTTTGTTGTTGTTGCTGTTTAGTCTTTCCAAGCATCTTAAAATTTTTCTTCAATTTGTTTCTTGATAACTCGTATGCAACCTTATTTTGTAACATTGTTTTGAGTTTTGTTTTCTTTTGATATTACAGCATTAGTATTTAGTGGACAAATGGATGGCATCTTTGAGGTAAAGCCATTTCTATATCAACTTATAGCCACTGCCTATGACTATGTTGAATTAATTCATCTCCACATCTTGTCTCCTGAGCAGAGATATTCCTTTGTACCCCACATTTTATTTCAAGCACTAGTTTGCAATGCTGGTATTTCATTTTCTGTGGAGTACTTTCATTTGCATTACCTACATAATGTTAGCATCTCAGTAGACTTTGATTAAAGTTCACATGGGCCCAATGAACTTGTGGAATTAACTTCTTTTTTCTATTATTATTATTTTATTATTATTATTATTATTAAACTTTTTCCATAGGTCATACATCATTTCTCGATTGAATCTAGAGTCCCTTCCCTTTCCATGCCCCCCATCCCACCCAAGTTCCTGACTCTGCCATACATGTCCTGCAACTTTTTCTGAGTCTTTCCAGAGGTTTTTTTTTCAGTTCTTTTGTTTTTGTTGTCTCAAACTTGTATTGCTACATTATATATATATATATATATATATATATATATATATATATATATATATATATATATATATATATGTTTGTGTATTTATATATATTTATATATATATAAATACACAAATCTTAGGGGATTATGCATGGGGCACCTCTTGAAATGTCCTGCAGATGTGGGTCACCAGTCTTTCTGTTCATGGAGAGCCACTGATGGGACTTCAGCCAGTGTCCACTCTATAGAGAGGAAAATCTGCTCATGCTTCAGAAAAGGAAGCCTGGTCTAGCAAGACCTGCTTTTGTCCTCAAGCGGATGGAAGTGGTGGATGAAAGGCTGAAAGGAGCAAGGGGATCCCATCTTTCTTCCCCCCCCCAAAAAAAAATCCAAGAGACCCCTGAGGACCAGATCCTCAACTGACCTTGAGAAAACAAAAACCTTGGTTAGTCTGGGCTAACTGTGTGGCCTTAAGCATCCAAAAGGAAAGTACAACCAGATACAAATAATCAGTAAGGCCAGAGAAACTGTACTGCAGACATAGAACTTGAGATCATACTAAAAGGACAAAATGAATAAAGAGAGAGTACTGTTGTTTGGCCTATATCCAATTCTTACTAGAATTAACTTCGGATCTGATTTCAAATTATTGTTTACTTCACTGTTGACACTGAACAAGAATATTTCTTCAGTCTTACCCAGTTTTAATTTATCATTGCTATTTGGAACAGAATATGCCCAAGAAAGTATGACGATCCTGAAATCTTGCACTGTGTAGTCCCATTACATAAAAATGTAAATCCCTTTAGCAGCTAATCATAGACTATCATTTTTTGAGACTTAATACAAAATGTCTAGTTCAAGTAAAAATATCCCAAATCAAATTAACCTAGCTTCTGACATATAATGCTTCTTTGAAACCTAGCCTCCAGAAAATTCTCCTCTTATTATTCCATTTATTTTCTGTTGTAACAATTGCAGCCTAGATGGCAATGTGACTTTTTTCAAAGATCACACAGTGCTTTCTTCACACATAGAGACTGAAGTGATTCTTCAACTTTAGTAGGTGGGCCGATATGCCATCAAATAATCTACATCCAGTGAAAATTGAAACAGAATTGAGCTTATTGGGAGACAAAGAAAATATTTGTAATTAATGGCCCCATAATTCTTGAGCAAACTATAGGAAAATCTGTATTCTTCGGTGGAAATTTGTCTTAGGAGAAAAATGATATAAAGTGTTCAATATTATAGAATGTTTTTAACCTTACAATTTTATGTCCAGATGCAAAAGATAAATATATATATATATATATATATATATATATATATATATTCATTTAAAAAATATGTAAAGTTGTATTTGGAGGTTCAAATCCATCCAAGTTTGCTTTCTGTTCAGTATCTAGAAAGAGAATATCTGAGCACAATGCTTTCAATATATGTTATGCTACAACCCTTGAGTGGGCATTCAACCATTCTGCAAATAGGGAAGCAAATGTATCATGAGAGACATGAAATGTCAGCAAGTGTCTTACAGTTTAACTATAGGATTTTAAATAAAGTCTTTTTATACAAGTATTAGGTTCTTTTTTACATGAAAAAAGAAGGTTCAGGCACCAAAAATGAAATGAATGAGCTACCAAAATAACCCAGTTGCCATGTCTACGCCGTGCAGGGTGACTGGATATTGTGAAATGTGATGCTCATAGGCAATGTAGAATATTTTAGCCAACAGTTTATTATTCTTAATGTCTTCTCATTTATTTTGTTACAGATGGAAACAGAAGGACAGAGCTTGGTGACAGTGATGATTATAATTCAATGAAGTGTTTAATTACTATTTATAACTTTTTGTTCTGCTCAAGATATTTGGGAAAATTTCCACCTGATTTAATATTGATGTTAATGATTCCTCCAAGTAAAATTTGCAAAGGATGCAAAACTGTTATTTGTATGGAAATGGGGTGAACACTAGCATTGGCAGCACATCACATACCTTCTCTATTCCCCAAGAGCTAAAGCCTGAGCACTGAGGGGGTGTTATCTAATCGCGATTATCAGGTCTACAAGTACCTATGCTGTTACCTATGTTGTTCCTTATGGTTAAAATTTCCTTCTCACTCTAGTCAGCTTAGAAAATGTGTAATTAACTTTTGACACCTTGATTCTATTATGCATTTCTCCCTGTGATGAAAATGACCATTTCTTCTTTTATCTCCAGTTAATCATGAATAACTAGAGATTCCTGGAGGAAATGTTCTATGTAGTTGAAGGTCCATTTCCTCCACTACAGCATGCACAGCATGCCTATTAACATTATAGATTGCTATGAATGAGACATAAGTTTTATAAAACGTCATTTTTCCTTGGCACTGTCTCATGAGTCAGAGGTAGAAACATTATGATTATTTTCTGTGTGTTCAGGGTTAAGTGGTGATTTAAAATGATGTACAATTGGGTGAAGTCAAAAATAGTGCTTTACTGTTTTACACTTAAACATAGGCATGGAAAAATTTGAAAGTGAAAGGATTTATATAAAGGTAAAAACAGAATGAATGTAAATATATACAGAATATAACATAAAATATAGTAAACATAAATAGAACAAAGATACTTCTGTAGAATGAACAAGGTATTATGTATTACAGAATGTATGGAAAGATTTCAACCAGTGCAGCCTTGGATTGTATTTTTAAGAAATAGAAATTACTTTGTTCAATTTAATTTTTGTTGAATTTGTTTGAAATTTCATACATTATAGTTAATGGTATTTAGGTCTCCTCCCTTATCTGCACTTCCTTACCTTTCCACAACAATTTAATATACTCTCTTTTATATGTGTAACACTCCCTATAGAGTCTGATTAATGTCCCCAAATGTCCTGTAGTGTGGATCCACCCACTGGGCCCAACAAGAGTCCCATCCCTGTAAGAGACTGTCTCTCCTTCTCCCAGCTACCATCACTTGCCAAATGTTCCTTAGATTAGGTTGGGATTTTTATACACTTCCCAATTCTTAAGTATTTATTATTGCTTGGTAAACATCCCATATATGTCATTGTGCAGAGACTATAAACATAGTGTTCCCTTTTTCCTAGCCTTCTCTAACACCCATTTCTGGAGAAATCATAGAATCCTCTAAGTTTCTTTTCTCACCCTAAAATTTTCAAGGATGCTTTTTATGATTAAATGCATGTAGATTTTTACTTATAAAATGTTGTAATATTAGTTATTACTATAATTCTTGCTTGCATTATTTTATATTATACATTATAAAAATGGCAATAACAATTTTAATTAATTGAAAAATTGAGGTGAATTATTTTAAATGGAGTTTGTAATTTTGTGAAGATATTTTAGAAAAGTCACTAAAATTGTTTTAGCAAAGAGTATATTTATAATAATTATAACTGTTCTCTTAATTTTTTTCTATAATTTCTTTGAAAATGAAAATACTACCATCTCCCATTTTCATTTCAGAAAAAAATTATTTAGCTTCCTTTTTAGACATTATACTTTTCTGTCAAAGTTCTTAACATAATCCTATTGTCAAGAAATTTACTAGATAAAAATTATTAGAAAATTTAACTCTTTGGAAACACATACAAAATTTACAATTTTAATAGAATCCCAGTAAAAACATCATCTTGAGATTTTAGCCTTTTACATTTTAGAGATTTTAGCCTTTTACATTTATGTTAAATATCGAAAGCATTTAGTCAATCATTGCTGTTTTCATATACATGATCACATTTTTATGAAGATAAAGTGATACTGATTAAGGGTAAAAAAATCTTTTATATAAGATACAGATCTCTAATATTAAGACTACTAAAGTGGCAGAAGCCTACACTTCCCGGTTTCTTCCCTGTGTAATTCCTAACAGCACTAGTTTTCAGAATTAAAAGCAATTTGGGATGGAACCTTGAGAAACACCACTGTATGTTATTTTCATATATCATCATATTTTAAAGGACTTCAATTTCAGTTGAGCTGAGGATATGTTCACAAATCTCAGTGGTATTTTATATTACTCTAACATATTCATGTGATTAATTTTTATATCATTGGTTACTTAGATTGCTTTGGTTGATTATGATAGAAACTCAAAGTGACTTAAAGAATCTGGTTGCTCATACAATTCAAATTTCAGACATAAGACAGGCTTGGATTTAATATTGTCACTATGGATATACATCCCTGTGACTTTCTAGGCATGTCTTTCCTCTGTGTTATCTTTTAATCATCCAAGTAGAAAAATAGCTCTAGTTATTCTAAGCTTTTATCTGGCATGAGACAATAGTAAATATATCTTCACCAATGTAGGAATCATTTTCTATATTTTAATAATTGCCTACTTCATGAGCTTGAGCTAATTTCCCTAAGTTTATACTTATGACACTTAAATGAAAGAAAGGAGCCTACATTGTTATCGGGGATGACAAAACTATTACTTTGTAGAAGTCACTGACTGGTCACAGACCAACTCACACACAAACTCACCCAAACTGACTACTCTGAATGCTTGCTGTTTTTGTCTTCCAAATTCATAAACAACGCTTTCAGCATAATAATCAATATTGAGGCAGCATTATACATGATCTAATCCTCAAAATATTTTGGGGCTCCAACTAATAATACATTCAGTTCAAACAAGTTCATTAGCAGTAGAAAATTAGCAAATGTATTTACTGAAAAGTATAGAAAAAATATAAAGTTTGCTTTTAAATTTTTAATTCAATGTTTTTTTTGTTGTTGTTGTTGTTGCTTGTTTCTTTGAAGAAAGGACTTTTTGTAACCCCAGCTGGTTTGGAACCTGCTCTGTAGAAGAGGTTTGCCACAGTCTCACAAAGATCTACTATCTTTGCCTCCCAAGTACTGTGAATAAAAGCATCATTGCCATGCCTGACTATATTCCTTATTTCTTTATAACCCAGAAATTAACCCCCAAATTCATAAAGTTTTAATTCAAAGGCTTTAAAGTTTTGTAGTAAATTAAACCTCTGGTATAAATACAGATGTTTAAATTGTGTGTAAGCTTCCATATAGAGAACTTAGTATAGCTCACATCTTTTTGGATTCATATATTAAAACATGGAGAGGGATGCATAGTAAAAGAACAACAACAGAAAGACTGCATCAGAAAATGGACCGAAATGGTGAATTGGGAAGGGGGGGGGTGAGGGACACTGGTGTATATTCGATTAATGCATATTTAATTGACATGAGTTCAACAAGTGCCCAGTTTTGCCTAGACACTGTCTACAGGATACACGGTGTTTTAGGACTTAGTAAAAGTAAATATGTGTATATTAAACAACATTGGTTTACAGACTCTGATAAAAACNCTCATTGTGGGCTGAGCCCTCCCACACTGCTCAACAATCAGACAATACTCCACAGATGTGGCCACAGGCCAATCCAATGGAGCCAATTCCCCAATTGAGGCTCCCTCAACCCAGGTGTGTCAAGTTGACACTAAAGCTATCCAGCACAACATGTAACTGTAAACGTGGAGCAAGTCTCAAATCCCATTGGAACTCAGTTGGTTGGTCCCCAAATATTCTGGTCACTATTGCTCTAGTGGGCCTCTCTTACTTGGCGAATGGGTATTCTGCAATACGGGGCTCACACCTGCCTCTGCCTCTTTGGAACTAGGGGTATGCACTACCATGCCCAGCTATAATGTTTACTTTTTTAAAAAATTTTATTTATTTATGTGTATGAATGTACTGTCTGCATGTAGGTTTGTGCACCCGTGTCGTGCAATGCTGCAGAGGTCAGAAGAGGGTCTCAGATTCCCCTGGAACTGGAGTTCTCCTGGAATTGGAGTTATGGACGGTTCTCAGCTGCCATGTGGGTGCTGGGGATCAAACCCCGGTCCTCTGCAAGAGCAGTCAGAGCTCTTAACTGCTAGGCCATCACTCCAGCCCAACATAATATTTACTTTTAAATTGATCTTAATTGTATATCTATATGGTGCTGAAAGAGAAGAATGGATTTATTTTGACTGTTCTGATAAAGAAAAGAAAATTTATTGCATAACTTGCTGAAGAATTACACTGAGTTTTTATGATCTTTCTCTGGGTGTTTTGTTTTTGTTTAAAAATTTTCAGTTTCAAAAATCATTCTCTGAGTGCCACTGAGTTCAAGTACACTCTACTGAAGAGCTTGTAAGTGCTCATCACAGCATCTGTGTTGTCTTTTGGGAGATCCGCAGAACGTAATTAGAAAGAAAGTTGGCTCTGATTTCTTCTTTTTGTCTCCCCACTTGAAAAAAAATAAAGCCTGGCTATTTGAAGACCCTTTTAAAAAATTATTCTTTCTCTTCCTCTTGATGTGTGTTCATTGCTAAGTTTTCCCAGGGGGAGGTTGAAGGGCCACCTTGGAATAATAGTTCCAGGGGACTGTTCTATTCCCTTTCCATCTTAGGGCTCTAGATAAGAGCTCTGAAGACAGAACACATTCAGCCCTGACAGCAGGACATCAGTTCTTTATAACAGCCTCTCCCACAGATCTAAGCCCTAAGCACTATGCATCAGTACATCAGTACCCTTAACACAGCACAAAGGAAGACTTTGAAAGTCCCTGGATCCCACATCCCTGCTGGGACCCCCAGGCTGCAGGATCCTGCACAGCAGTCTTCAAAAAGCCCCCTAATTTTATTTCCATCTCTAGTTTCTGACCCACAGTCTTCTGCTTCAACAAAGAGAAGAACAGCTGTGTAAATAAATACAGATGACTACAACTTGGTTACATGCTTTTCCTAATTGCCTTATGTAGACTGTCTGCTGAATGTGTTTTTGGATGGATAAAGACATGGACCAAAGTGCTCAGATATGTGGTAGTCTTTGGTGAGAAGTTTGTATGGTATTAAGCAACCAAGAGAGTATTCTGTATA
Source organism: Rhizomys pruinosus (assembly GCA_009823505.1). Lineage (NCBI taxonomy): Eukaryota > Metazoa > Chordata > Mammalia > Rodentia > Spalacidae > Rhizomys > Rhizomys pruinosus. Next base: position 84,222 of record VZQC01005539.1, read on the forward strand.
AAATATTTAGTTGCTGGATAGCTAGGAATAATTACATTATATTATTATAGCTAGGAACTTAAAGAGACTCTTCTTCTTATTCTTCTTCTTCTTATTATTATTATTAAACTTTTTCCATACGTCATACTTCATTTTTCAATGGAATCTAGAGTCTCTTCCTTTTCCATGCCCCCAACCCCGCCCAAGTCCCTGCACTCTGCCATAAATGTCCTGCATCTTTTTCCAAGTCTTTCCAGAGTTTTTTTTCTTCAGTTCTTTTGTTGTTGTTCTCTCCAACTTGTATTGCTACATTATATATATATATAGTTATATATATATATATATATATATACATAAATACATACATACATACATACATACATACACATATCACTTGAATTGAAGGATTTCACACATATCCTGTCTCAATCCCCCTGCACTAGCTTCCATGATACAGCCCAGGTAGTCCAACAATGGCAGTTTATATTCTGACTAGGCTGACATCCCCTTAGCTGTTTTGGTTCTAGAGCTGACCTAACATTTATTTTCAGACCTTGGGTTTTTGGTATATGATGGAAGGTATGTGTTCATCTTTTAGGGTAATATGGGATTTAAATGGAAAGATGGGAATCAAGAAATATGATATGGGGGGGCTGGAGAGATAGCCTAGCGGTTAAGAGTGCCGACCGCTCTTGCAGAGGACCCGGGTTCAATCCCCAGCACCCATATGGCGGCCGAGAACCGTCTGAAACTCCAATTCCAGGAGAACTCCAATTCCAGGGGAATCCGATACCCTCTTCTGACCTCCACGGCATTGCACGACACAGGTGCACAAACTTGCATGCAGATAGTACATTCATACACATACAGAAATAATTAAAATTAATAATAAAAAAATTTAAAAAAGAAATATGATATGGAAATAACATACAGTTTGTTTCCAAAGAAACAATTTTTATATAGAAGCAATGTAATAGGCTGGTGCAACTTAGCCTTTCTGGATACTAAATGACCATATTTAATGCCCCTACCAATTTGGTCAAGGGGCCTAAGGGATAACTTTGTTCCTTGCCCTCAGAGGTCAACTAAGTCCTAGGGGATTATACATGGGGTCATCGCTTGAAATGTCATGCACATGTGGGTCGCCAGTTTTCCTGTTCGGAGAGGTCTTGGAGAACCATTAATGGGACTTCAGCCACTGTCCAGTCTATAAAGAGGAACGTCTGCTCATGCTTCAGAAAAGGAAGCCTGGTATAGCTAGACCTGATTTTGTCCAGGAGTGGATAGAACTGGTAAATGAAAAGCTGAAAGGAGCAAGGCTCCTTTCCCACGCCCCCCCCCCAAAAAAAAATCCCGAGAGACCCTTGAGGACCAGGTCCTCAACTGACTTTGAGAAAACAAAAATCTTGGTTAATCTCGGCTAACTGTGTGATCCTAAGTATCCAAAAGGAAAGTACAACCAGATATAAATAATCAGTAAGGCTAGAGAAACTGTACTGTAGACATAGAACTTGAGATCTTAGTAAAAAGAGAAAAAGAATAAAAGAGAGAGTACTGTCGTTTGGCCTGTCTTCAATTCTTACTGGCAAGTGCATCAACTCTGTGGCTGCTACTTCTTTTGGCACTCCTCAAAGACATGAGACACAGCTCTTTAACCTTACGATATGGACTGAGGATTCATGTCTCTCCAAGAATCCTCCAAACCTTCAATGCCAGATGGAACTACTGAGATACCCAGCTTGTGGACTAAACAGCTAAGGGGATGTCAGCCTGGTCAGAATACAGACTGAAGTTTTAATCTTTTTACTTCGTGAAAAAATAGTGATTGATACAGTGCTTTTCATCTAAGAAAAGTATTCACTATTTTAATATTTTAAGGTGGGATTCTCTAGCACTCATGCTTAGGCAAGACTGATAAATCAATTTTTCACAGAGTACTTCAAATTAGTAAGGCTAGGATTACAGCTAACTTTGAAACATCTCTATGACTCCACATGTGCATGCTGGCATTCATAACACATTTTATATCATGGGTGATTTTGTTGCCTTGCTTTGTCATCTTCTCCATAAACTGCTTTGGAAAATACAGGGCTGACTCCATAGAATGCAAAAGTGTCCAATCCTTGCCAAAATACTTCTTCTACTGCATATAGTAGTTGATCATTCCTGGTTAAATTATTTAAGTATCATGTCTACATGCCAATGTTTTGTACATTCATTATTTATTTCACTTGAACTGGCTTTTTCTAGTGTTTCTAGGACTCCAATAGAGTTGTTTCAGTCCAAAATGAAATAACTTGAACATTCATGCTAGTAATTATATGATTACCAAACCAAATGCTATGATGATTTTTTTTAAATTTGTATGCTTATATAAAACAATCAAAACTTCTATGTTTAAATTTATATTTTTGAGCATCATACAGATATATTTGGTCTTATTAACTACTTGATGTGAGCAGATAAATTAATGCATCATTCTTAATACTAATACATTTTATTTTTTCATCTAAAAACTTTTTCCATTGTTTAATTTTGAAAAAAATTAAGATTCTGTACATTTCATGCAACAGAGGTTAATCAAATTTAGACACTTCCTCCATCCATGTTCCCAGAAGCCCCTCACCCCTTACCATGCACATTCCTCCATACACAGTAAGTCCTATCTAGTCAAGCATTTTTACCCAGATATCTTTCACTGAAAATTCACTCACTTGAGTATAATCACCCTATCTAAAGGTCATAAGTAAGGCACTCAGTGAAAATCAGTCTCCAATATTTCTCAGTCTAGGACCATTTCCTTCATTCCACTCTCCACTCTAGGCCTTTGTCTGTTTGAGTTGGCATGGGTCCTGTGCTCAATACCACCATTGCCATAAGTTCACATTTGCAAGCTTCCAGTGGCCTGAATTCTGATTCCTTATATTCATGAAACAGCCCTGGATTTTACAATCATCTGCACCCTCTTCCAATGTTGCCTGACCTATGGGTGAGTGAGGTTTAATTTAGGAGTCCTATCCAGGGAAACTCTGTAGTCTTTTACTCTTTAAATTTGGCCAGCTGTGGTCATCTGTGTATATCTCCTTCTGTTTTGTAAGGAAGCTTCACTTGTGAGAGTTGAGGGATGGATTACGTTTCTTTCTACCCTATGTTCTGCTATGTCTCCTGAGTCTTAAGTGTAGAGGTTCAACTGTAGATGCAGCACCTTGCACTGGGCATTTCTCAGATGTATTTTCTCTGTGTCTGACAAATAGTGGGGTTTTGCAATAGCTTCCATCTGTTGCATAAAGAAGCTTCTTTGATGAGTTATTTCCCATATGGTTATCTTTAAATATGATGACCCATATTTAGCATATGGTAAGCATATTAGTCACTTTTCTATTGCTGTGATAAAACCACCATGACCAAGGGAACTTATAAAAGAAAGGGTTTATTTGAGCTTATGATTGATGGTTCCAGGGAATTAAGAGTCTATTCCAGGGAGGCATGGTGGCAGGAGCTGGAACAGTAAGCCAAGTTTCACATCTTCCAATGAGCACTGAAAGTCAAGAGAAAGACACTGAAGACTGGCAAGACTTGTTGTACTCACTAAACTGGCTCCCAATAACTTACTTTCTCCAGCATGGCCACACCTTCTAAGAACTCCCAAAAAAGTGCCAGAAACTGGGGACAAATATCTGAATACTTGAAGCCTATGGGAGACAGTCTCATTCAAACCACCACAATAAGAATTTTAAATTTTCTAGAGATATGGGAGAGATAGGGTTTTCTGTAGGATCTGTGTCTTCTTCAACTGTACGCATTTGGCTGACTTTACAGTGCAACCCTAAGTTCACTCCCATTGAGAGAGCTTTAATTCTATAGCTATTTATTACCCCTTCCACCCCCAAAATAACAGTGGCACTACTGCACGAATAGGAGTAGCTTGCTGTGCTAGTTGTTATGGTTATATTATTTATGAATGGGTTGGAGCATGGATTCATTGTCTCTCTTAACAGGTTGCATATTATTGGCTAGAATTATGACTGGTAAACTTCAGGTAGAAGGATTCCAGGTCAGTTCCTGCTCCATTGATCCAAGTCTTGTTCCTGAATTATGTTCTTTCTTCAGAGGTAAGATCTTATCTTCTAGTTCTGGGAGATAACGAAGAGCTTTGACAGAAGCCTGTGTTATTTTGGGAGAATCTTGGACTATTCTCAATAACCACTCTAAAAGAGCTCTGTCTGGCACTGTGTTCCTTGTCATATGAGCACAAGGTATACATCTATACTAATTTTCAGACACTCTATTTCTAATTTCCATTATTTACTTTTTAAATATTCTAGTAATCAGCTTCCAATAATTCTTCTGTTAAGGCTGGGATCTGCAGCCCATTTTCCCAGATATATGCTGGGTTTTTGTATGATTGTGTTTGCACGGGTCTTGTGCATGCTGTCACCATTGCTGTAAGTTCATATGAGCAAGATCCCAGGATATTATATGATTCTCTTTCCATATGGTCATATATACCTCTTCTTCTGATTCTTATGGCCTTTATAACAACCCACTATTCTACAATGATCCCTCAGTCTTGGGTGGGTGAAGTTTAATATAGAAGCCCTGTCCAGGGGACAACACTCTGCATAATCTTATTTTCTACACTTTGAGCATTTGTAAATTTTTGTTTTCATTTTCCTTTGTTTCATGAGGGAGTTTTGTTGATGAGAGGTGCTCATTTATGAATGTGCTTAGAGCTGAGCACTTGGGGTGGCTTAATCTATCAGGGAGTTCATCTTTAGGGAAAACTGATTCTCCCCCTCCTAGCAGCCTGTAGCTGGTGTTTGCCTATAGTTCTTGATCTGGAGGTGTGAACTTTTTAATTTCCCCCATAAGCACTGGCATTCCAGGTGGTGTGGTCATTATATAGCTCTTGTTTGGGCACCATATTGTTAAGATTTCAGGAGTAGAGTTTCCTTTCTGTGTCTAGAAAACATTATCTAGCAGCAGGGTCTTTTGACTCTTAGAACATTTCTGCCCCCTTTTCCGTACTATTCCCTGAGCCTTTCATGTAGGGGTTTGATTGATATATATCAATAGGAGCTGGATACCCCTTAATCACTTATCTTATGAATTTTGATCAGCTATGGATGTCCATAATCATCTTCATCACTTTCACAATGAAGCTTCTTCTATGACTGGTAAGAGCTACAATAACCTGAGGATTAAAGGATAAGTATTAAGATTATAGCTAGAAATCATCTTGATTTAGGAAAATGTCCATTAGGTTCTCAACTAGGATCAATGCCATTTCTGGACATGGTATTTGACTAGGTTTAAGCACAAGGCATAAATATTTACAGTGCAAGGCATAAATAAATCCTTCTTGTGGAGCTTACATTTAATTCAGTAGGTGTTGGTTATTTACCAAGACAAAAGTGCCATTATGCTACCATTTTGCATAATTTGCTGGGGCACTCATTGCTGTGAATTTGAAAGCTTAACAGCTGGTTAGGACTATTGATTCCATTCCCCTTTATTTTTTGTCTTAATTTACCCTGTTTTCCTTTGTATTTCTTTATTTAATATATATTTTATTGATTTTTAGTGTATTCCACACAAAATAATTTAATACTCTTTGTAAGATGATTCCCCTATAACTCCCCAACCAGATTTCACGCATTTTGTTATAAATGCTAAAGCCTACCAAGTTACTAAACCTAGAGGGTGTTGAGTGCAAGTTCATATACTGGGGTCAAGTAAGTTTATTTAGAGTCTCTCCCTTAAAGTGTGGAGAATAAGTGTCTGCAGAGTGTGGGACTATGGACAGGACTTCCATATTAAAGTTCACCTGCCCAGCACTCAGGGACCATATGAAATGTGGGGGAACAGAAAGATAATAAGAGCCATGGGACAAAGGGTATGATCATAAGGAAAGGAGACTTACAGTCCCCTGGACCCAACACATATGAACTTACAGAAATGGTGACACCATGCACAATACCCAAGCAGACAAAATACAGCATAGAAAGAGGGGAAATAGTCAGCAAGTCCCAACCTTAGCTGAAGAACCATTGGAAGCTGATTATTACTGGATGAGGTAAAGCTGATCTTCATTTCTCCTTTAAAACCCTACATAACACCTTCCTATACTATGGCACCTCCTCAGGGTCCAGATCAGGTCCAATTCCTTTCCTGTAATTGTTGGGTCCAAAGCATGTGGTGCCTTCAGGAACAGGGTCTTAATTTCAAAATCAAGGAAACAGTCAAGGGTAATGGTAGTAGTTTTTTTTTTTTAATGTGTATGAATGTGCTGTCTGCATGCGGGTTTGTGCACCCGTGTCGTGCAGTGCCGCAGAGGTCAGAAGAGGTGTCGGATTCCCCTGGAACTGGGGTTAAAGGCAGTCCTCAGCCGCCATGTGGGTGCTGGGGAATCGAACCTGGGTCTTCTGCAAGAGCAGTCGGTGCTTTTAACTGCTAGGCCATCTCTCCAGCCCATACACTATGTTGTTTTGGAAGCCTCTTGAAACCCCTGACAAGGAACTGAGGATTTTGTTAGAGAGACTATGGCTTTGGAGGATGGTTATTATCCTCCCTTCTCCATTTTGAAACAGAATTCAATTAAGGATATAAACATGGAAAAGATTATACAAGCCTCTGCTTCAATTTCAATTGCCCAACAACATGAACCAAAATGAAACTACTATTTGTTTACTTAATAATAGTTATCATCTTGGTTAACTTACAGATTACAAGAAAAATTGCATAGATGTAGAATCACGTATAGTACTGATATTACAAGTGTGGGACATCAGTCCTGCAGTCAAACAGCCTGAAATTGGTATGGCACAGGGTTACTCCAGTAACATTCTGGGGACCATGTCAGAGGGTGCAAATCTGTTAATACTATGTGAAAAGCACCTTATATATATATCTGGGGTGGGCAAACTCTACATCAAGTTTCCACCTCCCTGCAACCAATCCTAGACTTCTATGCCTTCATGCCTCATCCCAGCCCATGGAGCATACCCAGAAAGGGGCTTGCAGACAAAGAAGTCAGTTCATGGCACCAGAGGAGTGCTAGCATCAGGAGACAGGATTTGCCCTGTACTATAGCATTTCCTAGTGTGCTAGACAGTTTGTACTTGCACATGCACAATATATGCCTGAATCCAGGACTGCTGTCCCACAATAACTCCACTGCACAAAAATATGTACATGTACAAATAAAAAATAAGCCTTTGTGGCTGAGAATATGCCTCAGTGGGTAAAGCACTTGCCATCTAAGTAAAATGACCCAAAGTCGCATAAATCATGTACAGGTTGCTTTCTGTATTCCCAGCAAACAGTAGGTGGAGATAGAGGAGTCTCAGAGCAACTCGGCTCACTAAATTAGTAGTGGTGAGCTCTAGGTGAAAGTGAAATTCCCTGCTTCAATATACATGGTGGAAAGGAAGTGATAAAGACCGTATCTGAAATCAACTCTGGTCTCCAAAACCAAATGCAGACATGCAGACATGCACACTCACCCAAAACATACCAAACAAATGATGACAGAAATCCTTTTGCTGTTTCAGTTTCTATGAAAGAATCAATTTCTTTGAAACCCAAATAACCTGTCTGAACACAACTTATTTTGAGACCCAGTTCATATTTTTCTTTCCCATGAATCTTGCTTTACCGGGGGAAATGTGGTCAACCCAAATAATATAGTATTCTTTCAAATTTTCAACTAATTATAGAAGCTTGTATTTATTTCTGTATGGTCTCATTTTTAATAAATTTGTTTCCATGGGTCTCAGAATTCTGAGTCAGATATTTGTTCAGTAGATTGCATTAAAATATACTGATTTTTAAAACTAATATTTAAAACCTCCACACACAACAAATAGGCGTAAAAATACTCTCCTTTCCTTCCATTGTTATCATTGTGGTGATTTACTACTACAATTAAATGGCCAATTGAGACAAACATTTGTGACACCATTCTTATATGACTGAGTAAGCTAGAGGTGGATATTATGGCTAATATTCATTCTGAGCATTCTAGGCAGACATGAAAACCTTGCCAGCTTCAGCAGCCTTCATGGCCATAACTTGGATGACACCAGAAGCAACTATCTGCCTCATATTGTGAACAGCAAAATGATACAGAGGAGGCTAATCAGAGATGCTCTCAACATACATGGCCTTGCCTGGAACCACATCAACCATGACACCATCGTCCAGCTTCTAACCAGAATGCAATCAACCTTTAAGCTCAGCAAACTTGCAAGTTATGTGAGGTCTGTGACAGTCCACCACAAGGATACAGCCAGCATTAATTTGGCCTGTGTGGTTCAGGATACTCACCTGAGATAAAACCAGCTGCTTCCACAGATGGGACATTTTTGCTGTCAGCAGCAAATTGCCATATAACCCTAACCCAGGAGCACATGTGCCAAGTTCTGGTTGGAATGATGACAACATGCTGGATCCCAGTGCCAGTAGGCCTTGCTCCAAGGAATGGAAAGTCATTTGTAAGGATGACAGTGCCAATGGAACCAAACTGTTGGAAGTTTTGGGCTGTATCCTACCTGTGGCTAGCTAGTCCATCTGACATGCTTTGGGACCACCCATCCAGGATGTCTACAAAATTGGTGTTATTGGTATTCTGCCTGTGGGTTGAGTGGAACCTGGTGTTCTCCAACCTGGGATGGTGATAATCTTTGCTCCTGTCAAGGTCACTACTGAAGTAAAGCCTGTTAAAAATACTCCCCGAAGAGTGAAGCTCTTCTTGGGGACAATGTGTGATTCAATGGAAAGAATGTGTCTGTCAAAAATGGTTTCTTTTTATAATCAGGTCTTTCCTAAAAGGATATTAAGCTTTGGGGAAATGGGCAATGCACATATGTATTTTTCATGTTGTTCTACATTGTCCCAGAGTGATGACAACATGGAACACAGGAAACAGGAGTATCCTAGAATGAATTATATTGAATTAATCAATTAGTTGTTGTGCCCATACCTGGGAGAATTATTTTTTTGTGATAATACATATTTTCACATTTCTCAAAATATAACTTATATTCTGGAAATATGTACATAACTTGCATGATAACTCAAGAAATTTCACATTCAATGACAAAATATAGATGAGAATGTTATCTTCCAGAATGGTAAACATCTGTGTTTTCCATCAAGCAAGAACCCTAAGATTAACAAACATACAGATAATGAGGTCCATTTCCAGCTGCACATAAAAAGTATGAAGGGAAAATGAATTCCTTCCTCTTAGTGATTTGTACATATTGCTTTATATTTGCCATATTTTACAAAAAGTGCCACCTTAAATGTTAATAAAAACAATAAAAGCTTTCTATATACTAATCATATTTCTTAACAAATGCATATAGCAGCATGAAGGATACATGAAAATTATTGTGTACAATAAAAGTACATTTTATTCAACAATTTCCTTGTATATACTTTAAACTTCTCAATTGTTCTAGGTTTTTTTCCCCATCTCTAAAAAAAATTTACTATTTGTTTCTCTGACTTACTTTCTGACAATCCATCTTCTCAATATTTTTCCTCTCCTTTGTGCAACCGTATTTTACCCTACAATTTATTTTTAAAAATCCCTGTGTATTTGAGATGTTCCAATGCCAATTTGGATGGATTCTTCCCTTGAAGCTCTTACTGTCTAGGATGACAGATGACATACACATAAATTAAATATAAAGCATATTAAAATTGATAATTTCCATGAAAAAATTGCTAATAAATGTCATCTAAGTCAAATTTGGGATGTAACACTGTAATAAAAACTACTTTGGAAGCCGAAGTAGTAGGATGGTTAAATCAAAGCCTGCAAGTCTGCTTGATTAGAGAGTAAGTTCAAGGTCAACCTGAGTAGCTTAGGCTTACTAAAAAAATGAGTGGGTTGGGGCTGTCAATTAGAGGTAGAGTGCTTTCTTAGATGGCAGAAGGCCATGAGTTTGATACTCATGACAAGAAAAGTTTTATATGCAACCTCCTCTTTTCAATTGTTTAATCATGGCTTCCAAGTCATTTATTTACAAAATTATTCTATTTCATTTAGATTTTTAAAATCTTTTTTGAAACAAGGTCTCCTTGAACCCTCAGCTGGAACTCTCTCTGTAGACCAGGCTGGACTTGATCTCATTGAAATCTACCTGTCTTTACCTGATGAGTCTTGGGACCAAAGTTTTGCATCACCATACCTCCATTTAAATTTTACAGTTTTCTTTACAGATAACTCTATTTGCTAGAGAAATTGCTCAAAGGTTATTAGGACATAGAAAACAATAGAAAGATGAGGGACAAGAAGTTGAATGTCCTGTGTGATTTTTAAGCACTGGTATATTTGCTGAAGTTTTCAAACACAGGGAGACACAAAGTCAGCGGTTATTACAAATGTGTTGTAGAAGAAAAGTAAGCCAGATATACCATTGAATTAAAGTATATAATGGGGAGAGAGAATGCATTAGTGCTGATTTGTATGATGTCTGAAAAACATTTTTTCTACTTTCTTCTTTAACAGTTCTTTTCATCCACAGGAGGCAGGGGTAGAGCAGAGTGCCACATTTTCACTTTGTCATACCCAAGACTAGCAGACACAATGCTGTGGAAGCATAGGGGTATGCCTATCTACCATACTTTTTTTTTCAGAATGGCCCTTGCTCACTTGGTTTACATGATCCAGTGGAACCACCTTGCATATGCAGTCATGTTTTATCCATTAAGGGAGAGAATCTCAATCAACTGTGTCCTGGGTCTTCCTGGATCATCAGAACCTGGATTTCTGTGATAAAATATGTTATTACCTGGATGTTTATGAGAAGTGACAGAAGTAGTTTCACAAGGAGAATAGAGAAATTACTACTTTTGATAGGATCCTGTGCTATGCTAAATGAGTCCATGCTACAGAAAAGGGAAGCCAGCAAAACACAGAAAATCTGTCTTTCAAAAATAAACCACTTTGAATTCTCATTTTTGCTAGTTATCTAACAACAAAATCATTGATGGATTGTCTTTCTCTTAAATTATATAGAATTTCGTATTTAGAAATTTCAGTTTTGCAATTTCCTTTTCATAGAGTTGAGCAAGGTTGGGGCATATTAATACATGACAATAAAAATGTGAAGTTGCCAATTCTTCACTTTTTATTTCAATGTTAAAGCAAATGCTACCAGTACATTCAGAGGGGCTCCCAAGCTTCAAACTTTGAGTCAAGCAGATGCTGAAGAGAAAATATACAATAAAATAAATCCTACCCTTAAACTAAGCAAAACATGCATTTTCAAGTTTTGGCATCCTGTTTACTTCTATTTATATAAAGTTACAACAACGGTTATATATAGTGTTGAGAAATGTTTTTCAGAAGAAGGTATAGGCAGCCATAAAATTATGACTTACTAAAAACACCAAGACATACATGGCTAGGAGATTTATTTTACGGCAATTACAAAATAGGAGAGGGAATTTGTTGTCAAGTATTTATTATCAGGGAAGCAAAAAACATGTAGAGGTTCCCTGGAAGAATAAAAGATAAGTCAAAATGATTATGACATCCTTTTTAAAAGCACAGTGTAACACATGGTGACATGTGTGTTACTGATATGATTATGGTTGGTTTGCCAAAAAGCAAGGAGAAATTTGCCAGGCACATATAGCTAAGTTGCTTTGCAAGAAGAGCACTAGATGAAAGTTTGCAAAATAAAATGGAGGGAGGATATTTAGTAGGGTTTTTTTTTTTTTATCAGTAGCCTTTTTTAATTGATTTTATTTATTTCTGTACATGTAAGAATGTACTGTTTGCATGCAAGTTTGTGCACCCGTGTCATGCAATGCTGTGGAGGTCAGAAGAGGGTGTCGGATTCCCTTGGAACTGGAGTTCATCTGGAATTGGAGTTTCAGACGGTTCTCGGCCACCATGTGGGTGCTGGGGATCGAACCTGGGTCCGCTGCAAGAGTGGTCGGCGCTCTTAACTGCTAGGCCATCTCTCCAGCCCTATTTAGTAGTTTTAACATGCAAACAAATAACAAATATTTTTCTAGAATACTTCTATTCTAAATATTTTACTATCAGGTTGTAGCTGTAATAAAAGCCAATTGTTTATTTGAAATGTGAATGCACCTTGATGTTCCATAATTGGATTTGCTAAAATTATCAACCATACAGTGTTGTCTTAGATGCTGAAGATATCAAGAAAGACCAGACAAAGGGCTTTGAAATGCCTCTGAAACCAACATAGATTCTTATTGTGTGTGTGTGTGTGTGTGTGTGTGTGTTTAATAAAATACTTTTATTGGTGATTTGTGTATTTCATACATCATTACTCAGTCCAATTTAGACACATTCCTCTTTCCCTGCTCCTCACCCCAATTCATGCATTCTGCCATACATGTCTTGCATCTTTTTCTAAATCTTTTAAAGGTTTTCTCTGCAGAGGTTTATTATATGGGGCATAATTTAACTGTATCGGTTAGTTCTTTGATCTAGTCCTTGTGTTGTTGTAGTTCCTTCCTATTGGTATTGCTCCAAAATATGGCTATATGAATGTGGGATATGTACCAAAACTATGCCATCTGAAAATAAACTGCATATTGATTCCAAAATATGTTTAGGAATTCACATTTTTCCCTTTCATTTTATATTACTCTAAAATATGAAGACAAACCTTCCACCCATATATGGTAATTACAGTGTTTGAAAAATAAGTGGTAAGTTAATTCTAGGACCCATTAAGAGATTCACATTATAACAGCACAGTTGATTTCAGATAAAAAAATATAACAATAATGTTGCTCAGCTTGCTTTTCAACTGGGGATTTGGTACTAGCATACACAAATGAGGGATACCATTCCTCATTTGGTTTTTGTTTGTTTGTTTGTTTGTTTGTTTGTTTTAGGACTGTGTTACTTAGCATAATGGCTTAGAGTTCTATACATTTAACTTCAAAGTTCATGATGTCATCTCTCTTTACTGCTGCAGAGAACTCCACTGTGTAGATGTAGGACATTTTCTATCCACTCCTTGTCTGAAGGGCGTTTGGGTTGCTTCCAGTTCTTCACTATAGTGAAAAGAGCAGCAATAAACATAGAAGTGCATGTATCTTTGCAGTGGGCTGAGACTTTTGGATATATACCTAGGAGAGGTATGAATGGGTAATTTTGTGTGTTTTAAGGGTTCTCCACACTGCTTTCTGTTGTGGTTGTAGGAGTTTACATTCCCACCAGCAGTGTGTGAGTGTTCCTCTTTCCCTACAACCTCTCCAGCATTTGATCTTTTTTGTTTACTTGTTCATAGCCAGTCATATGGGAGTGAGATAATATCTTAGTGTGGTTTTAATTTGCATTTCCTTAATTATTAACAATGTAGAACACTTTTTAAGATGTTTCTCAGACATCTTTACCTCTTCACTGGTGAAGTCTCTGTTCAGCTCTTTACTCCATCTTTTGAGTAGGTCATTTGTTTTCTTCTTTGTTTTTTGAGTAGTCTATATATTCAGGATGTTAATCCTCTGTCAGATATATCACTGGTGAAGATTTCCTCCTACTCTGTGGGTTTTTTCTTCACTTCATTGATTGTTTCTTTCACTGTACAGAAGCTTTTGAGTTTGACGAAGTCCCACTTGTCAAATGATGATCCATCATGATCAAGTTGAATTCATACCAGAGATGCAGGGATGCTTCAACATAGGTTAATCAATAAATATTATAAAACAAATAAATGTATTGAAACACAAAATAACACAATCATCTCAATTAATGCAGAAAAAGCTTTTGACAAGATCCACCATTCCTTCATATTTAATATTCTAGAGGGAATTGGACTGAAGGGAACATTTCTTAATATAATCAAAGACATATACAACAAACCCACTGGTAACATCATCCTAAGTGGAGAAAAATTAGAAGCATTCTCCTTGTGGGAACAGGGGCAAGGATGCCCCATATTGCCACTCCTCTTCAATATAGTTCTTGAAATGCTTGCAAGGGCAATAAGGCAAGGAAAGGAAATTGAAGGAGTACTAATTGGAAAAGAGGAAGTCAAACTATCCCTTTTTGCAGATGATATGATAGTTTAACAATAGGATGCTAAAAACTCCACTGGAAAACTCCTAGAAGAAATTAATAGTTTCACTAAAGTGGTGGGATACAAAATTAACCTAAAATAATCAGTAGCCTTTCTTTACACCAACAACAAGAAACTGCAGAAGGAATATAAGAAGACCTTAAAATACTTGGGTACAAACCTAATCAAAGACACCAAAGATCACTAAAACAAAAATTTTAAACCCCTGAAGAAAGAGATTGAAGATGACATCAATATATGGAAAGACCTTACATGCTCATGTATAGAAAAAAGTAATATATTCTGCCGTAACTGTCCTGCATCTTTCTCTCAGTTTTTTTTTCCATATTTTAGCAATAAGTGATAATTTATGAGTACAAGCATCCTTCATGTAAAACCAATTTGCAAGCAGTTTTGTCCAAACTCTTCCTTTTATAAGTTCCTTGGTCATGGTGTTTTGCAGAATGCATGATCTGGGATGGGGTGGGATGGGGGGAAGGGAAGGGGATATATGCTTGAACTAAATTGGAAAATGATGTATGAAATATACAAAGCATCAATAAAAAAAAATTAAAATAAAAAAAAGAAAAAGAAAAAGTAATATAGTAAAAATGTCCATTCTACACAAATTAATATACAGATTCACGGCAATCCCAAATAAAATCCCCATGAGTTTCTTCACAGACTTGGAAAAAGTCCTTAAATTCATATGGAAAAGCAAAAGAGCCCGAATTAGCCAAAGCAACCCTGAGCGAAAAGTGCAATACAGGGTGTATCACTTTACCAGACTTCAAACTATATTACAGGGCTATAGTCATAAAGACAGCCTGGTACTTGCACAAAAACAGATGCATTCACCAATGGAATGAACTTGAAGAGCCAAACTTGACCTCATGCAATTTCAACCACCTCATATTTGACACAGGGGCTAAAAAAGCACAATGGAGGAAAGATAGCATCTTTAGCAAATAGTGCTAGCAAAACTGGATCACCATCTGTAGGAGAACAAAATTAAACCTCTGCCTCTCACCCTGTTCAAAAATTAGCTCCAAATTGATCAAAGACCTTAACATGAAACCCTAAACTCCGAAGGTGATAGAAGAAAATGTTGTCAGCAACCTACAAGACACATGCATAGGAAAAGACTTTCTAAATAAAACAGCAGCTGTGCAGGAAATGAGGTCAACAGTTGATAAGTGGGACTTCATTAAAGCTATTTTGTGTTTTTACCTTGACTTTTATTAATGAAAGAGATTATGTTGATTCTATTTTTTAATATGAAATTTTGAATGAAAAATATTTTCCAGCCAATAATAGTAAAAGGTGTTCCCTGTGTCTATTGTGGTCTACTTCTGATAAGCATCATCATCACTACACAGCTCTGACTTTGTCATATGTACATCATATAAATATGTAATACAACTAGAATCACAAAAAAGGACATATTTCTAGGGGTCATTGTTTCTATAAATTTATTTTTGTTCATATTTTTTCTACTTGAGAAATTCTCTATAAAGAGCAGAGAACTAATTAAGTTTTAAAAAGATGATGAAAGAACATTCTTCCTAGTAATTATGTGTACTAGGAAGATTAAGGAGCTCAGGACATAAGAAAATATTTTCCTCTCACAAGTTGCAAGCTCTATGATCTAAATAATCCAAGAAACACACTCCTGAGCATGATATTTTGAAAGAAATGAAACTGGAAATGTACTATCAAATATTTTAAGAAAAATATATATAAGGAAAATTCACAGATTTTGAAGCAAAACCACAATAATTATGAACTCCATGTTTTACTTTAATATTTTTGAATTTGGATATTTATATATATATAATATATAATATATATATATATATAAAGGGTTTTTGCCTTGCACATTTGTAACTGTACCAGATCATTGCAGTACCTGTGAATTTCAGAAGAGGACAACTGATTCCTTTCATCTGGAGTTTTGTCCAGTTATGACCTACAATGTGGTTGCTTGCAACTGAAACTCCATCCTATGGAAGAGCTACCAGTACTTTTTATTGCTAATACATCTCCAGTAAATAATTTTCCTTTTTTTTTTTTTTTGAAGATGTCATCTTTCTATGTGGCCTTGTGACAGTCCAGTCTCAGATAGTGCAATGCTTGGACTGAAAGCATGCCCCACCTTCCATGGCATAAAATCTTTAATTCTATATTCATATATATATATTAGAAATAGAGATCTACAAAGTAGAGGTCTACAATGCACCAAGTACAAATAAGCACAAGATCCAAAGGCCTAGAAAATTTCATAAAATTAAGTTGATTAGTTTCAGAATTTCCATGATTTATATATTAATCTTACCAAGTATCTATCATATTTGGAAATCTCTGTGGTTTTATCTTCTTGCATCTGATTTGATCATTTGCTAAAATTTTGCCTTCCATTCCAAGACTTTATTGGTAAACAAATGGCTTACCAAGGCTCTGTTTCTGTGTAGTTATTAGGCTAGTATAAATCCTCTTACACTTAAAAGTACATTTTATATTTGAGGAAAACTTGTCTGTTCAAGGACGACCTTCTATTCATTCTCTCTCACTTATTATTAACACTCCCTTCTTGGTGTCTTTTATGAAAACAGTTTTCTGATCTCAGTCAACTTGACACACTTGGGAAGAGGCAAAAGTAACTGAGATATTGCCTCCATCGCATTGGCCACCAAGGATGTGTGTGAGATATTTTCTTAACTTCTAATTGTTTTAGGAGGTCCTAGGCATTGACCAAGTTGCCAGCTCTGGACAAGTAGTTTTAGATTGTAGAAATATACTGGCTAAGTATTGGGCTAAGCCAAGCAAGCCAGTAAACATATTTCATCCATCTTCCCTGCTTTGTAACCCCCATCCAGGTTTCTGCCTTTTTTATATCAATAATTGACTATTAACTTTTAAGCGTAAATTCAAATAAAAATTCTCTTTCCCAAGTTGCTTTAATTTTTCTGGTCTTTTTGAGACAGAGTCTCCCTTTAGTCCCAGCTGGCCTGGACCTCTCTATGTAGACCAGGCTGCCCATGATCTCACAAAGATCCACCTGCCTCTGCCTCCTGAGTGCTAGGATTAAAGCTAAATTGCATTTGATCATGGTGTTTCTCACAGCAACAGAGATATTTAGGGTGAATCTTGCAATTTACAGTGAATGAGTCATCAAGTTTGTCAAAACTTTTATTTTATTTTATTTATTTATTTATTTATTTATTTATTTATTTATTTATTTTGGTCTTTTCGAGACAGGGTCTCCCTGTAGTCCCAGCTGTCCTGGAACTCACTCTGTAGACCGGCTTCCCTTGAACTCACAAAGATCCGCCTGCCTCTGCCTCCCAATTGATAGGATTAAAGGTGTGCGTCACCACGCCCAGCGTCAATACTTTTTAAGTGTATATTGATTCCATTTGTCTATGACTATTCCTGTAGCCACTTCTTAAATATTTTTAAGTTTATGTCACTGAACTACTTAAAAATCAATCTCTCAACTTTTGACTTATTCTTCATCTGTGAAACTGTTACAAAGTTTATTACATGAGCCATCCCTGAAAATGTTCATTTGTGGATGGGTGTCATATTGCATAACTGTAATCCAAGTACTCAGAGGCAGGCAGATCTCTATGAGATTAAGGGCAGCCTGTTATACATAGTGAGTTCCAGGTCAGCTGGGCCAAAAAAGGAGACCCAATATATGAAAAGAAAAAAGGTAAGTTACATTTGCAATAAGGGGCCTCCAACTTCTCTGCAGTCAACAAACTAAAGGGAAAAATCTGCCCTTTGCTTAATCTCAGTGCTTTATGACTAAAGAATATTTCACAAAGGGTGCTTTTTAAAGCCAAAGCATTGCTTGTTCCCATTTATATTTCTTTAATATTTTTAAATACAACCTCATTTCTTCTAACTTCAAATTTATTCAAGATCTAATTTGATTGGTGAGCCTTTGCTTCATTTGAGTTCTAATCATGACCCTGGATCAATGACTACCTGATAAATATACACTGCACGGTAAGGTTCTAAACACTCAAGGTTTATATTACAACCAATGGTTCCAAAAGGCCATTGTAAAAGGAAGGAATAGTTGAACATTTCCATTTATTTATGAGCTCATGGTAACTATTGATCAGGACTGGCCAAGAAGTTCAGTCTCCAGAGTAGAAAAAAATAAAACATCAAAACATAAATAGTGCTATCATTTTTCATATGGGAAATGTTTTTTTTTTTCTCATAACATTTATTTATGTAATATCACAAATGGTTTGGTCAAATAATGCACATTTGGAAATCATGGGAGAATTGTTTAAAGATAAAGGACCTTCTGAAAATATATTTAATAACATAATATAATAATATAATATAGTATAATATAAAAAGAAGAAAGCCAAAAACAATTTACAAATCTACGCAATTAATGATCACATTATATTTGTGCACTCTAAATCCTATTCCAACAAAACAGGGGATCATACCTAACTTCTCAGAGTTATTCATGAGTCGCTAAATTACACAAAGGACTTTTTACTAGAACCCTGGAAAAGTTTCTTTTTTATGATTTTATTGATGGTTTGTGTATTTCAGACATCATTTTTCAGTTCAATTTAGGCATATTATCCTTTCCCTTCCCCCATACCACCCCAGATCATGCATTCTGCCATAATTGTCTTGCATCTTTTTCTCAGTCATTTTTTATGTTTAGTTATTCAAATTTTCCTCCATTAATTTTATATTACTCTAAAATATGAATACATACTTTCCACCCATATATAGTAATTACAAAGTCTGAAAATAGGTGTTGGTTTGATTCTAGAGCCCTTTTAGAGATTTACATTATAGCAACATAGTTGCTTTCAGATAAACAGAAATATAACAATAATGTTACTCAGCTTGCCTTTAAACTGGGGATTTGGTGTTAGCATCCACAAATGAGGGAAAACATTTGCTGCTTATTCTTCTAGGACTATGTTACTCCACTTAGCATAATGGCTTCGAGCTCCATCCATTTACCTGCAAAGTTCATGATGTCATCTTTCTTTACCGCTGAATAGTATACTCCATTGTGTAGATGTACCACATTTTTTTTGTCATCCACTCGTCTATTGAGGGGCATTTGGGTTGATTCCAGCTCTTTGCTATTGTGAAGAGAACTGCAATAAACATGAATGAGCTTGTATCTCTGCAGTAGGATGAGTCTTGTGGGTATATACCAAGGAGTGGTATGAGTGGGTCAGGTGGCAGGCTTACTTTGAGTCTTCTAAGTGTTCTTCACACTGCTTTGCACAATGGTTGTACAAGTTTACATGCCCACCAGCAGTGGATGAGTGTTCCCCTTTCCCCACAACCTCTCCAGCATTTGGTGTCTTTTGTGTTCTTGATCTCAGCCAGTCTTATCTGAGTGAGATGATACCTGAGAGTGGTTTTAATTTGCATTTCCTTAATTATTAACTATGTTGAACACTTTTGTAAGATGTTTCTCAGCCATCTTTACTTCCTCACTGGTGAAGTCTCTGTTCAGCTCTTAACTCCATCTTTTGAATAGGTCATTTGTTTTCTTACTTCTTTGTTTTTTAAGTAGTTTATATATTCTTGGCATTAATCCTCTGTCAGATGTATGAATGTTGAAGATTTCCTCCCACTCTATGTGCTTTTTCTTCACTTCCTTGATTGTTTCTTGTGCTGTACAGAAGCTTTTGAATTTGATGAGTTCCGATTTGTCTACTTTTGACCTTATTCCCTTTGCAGCTGCTGTCTGATTTAGAAAGTCTATATTTTTAATTTAATAATTTCATATAATTTAAAGTTAAATTCCATTATTTTCATTATTTACTTCCCTAAGTTGTTTGTAGGTAACTGATTTGGGAAGTTAATTTAATTAATATTCAGGTATTCTGCTTCCAGTTATTCCCAAGGCAACATGCTATGACACAGGTGAAGACTTCAAAGGTATCTTGTGGGAGTTTTTTCTCTCCTTCTACCATGTGGCTTCCAAGGATCAAACTCAGGTTGTCAGACATGGTGCAAAGTGCCCTTACCTACAGAACCAACCCACTACTCCTTGTTTATCTTTATCTTAAAGAAACTCCTCATCTTTTGATGTCATTTCGAATCTCTTTCTTCAGGGGTTTAAAATTTTTGTTGTAGAGTTCTTTGGTATCTTTGGTTCAGTTTGTTCCCAGGTGTTTTATTATTTTTTGAGGCTATTGTGAGTGGTAAGGTCTTCTTATATTCCTTCTCCACTTGTTTATTGTTGGTGTAAAGAAGAGCTAATGATTTTTCTAGGTTAATTTTGTAGCTTGCCATTTTACTAAAACTTTTAATTGGTTCTAGAAGTTTTCTGGTGGAGTTTTTAGCATCCCTTAAGTAAACTATCATATTATCTGCAAAAATGGATAGCTTAACTTCTTATTTTCTGATTAGTACTCCTTTAATTTCCTTCTCTTGTCTTATTGTCATAGCAAGTGTTTTAAGCACTATGTGAAAAAGAGTGGAGATAAGGGGCAGCCTTGCAGGGATCCTGCCTTTAAGGGAAATGGTTCCAATTTTTCTCCATTTAAGATAATGGTAGGAGAGAACAAACTCCCACAAGATACCCTTTTACCTCTTCACTTGTGACATAGCATGTTGCCTTGGGGTTAATTGGAAGCAGAATACCTGAATATTTATTAAATTAACTTCCCAAATCAGTTACCTACAAAAAACTTAGGGAAGTAAATAATACAAAATAATGGAATTTAACTTGAAACTATATGAAATTATTAAATTAAGATATAGTAATTTTAAATTTTCTTTCTTTTTCATTTTCTTTAATTTTCTATTGTGTTATTTGGGAAAATTCACATATCAGTACTTTCTTTGCATTATTTCCATCCCTCCCAGTTCCTTCTCAACTCCTAACTTCCCCCTCACTCCTCAATTTCTCATCCACTTCTTTGATTATTGTTATATGCATATATATATATATATATATATATATATATAACACAGTGCTATGAGTAAATGCATTCTTTTTTGGTAGAAAATTTTTTTCACATAAATTTATTTTTATTTTTTTCATCAAATGTAGAGTACATGCATTCTTATTCATGGTACTGTATGGTACTATAACCACATATACCCTAGGAGATGCCATATACCCTAGAGAAGAATCTATTTCTGTCACTACTGTAGACCAACTTGTTTTTTATATTCTAAATATGCAATCTTAACATATATATTTACATATCCTCTTTCCACTCATCAAACTGCTCCTTTCACAATAGATGGATACTGTTACAATGTTATACAACTGTTCAAATATAGAGAAAAAGTGATTGTAATGTACCCAGCTTTAAGTGATACATTTATAATGCATTTTAATTTTCAAGAACATGTTTTTGAAAGAGTAACCAGGATAAGGGAAATCTAATGACAGTTTTGAAATATGACTTTTATTTAATACATAGCCAAGATTTTTTTGTACAACTGAAATATTCTTGTGCTGTCTACTTTCAGTTACCTGTAGTTAAAAAAGAGCAGTTGGCCATAGTTATTCTTTTGTGACCAATAAAAAATTATCTCCTAACAGAATATTAAATTGCTTTAATCCAGACTGGAGCTGAGAGATGAGGTTGACAGAGGGTTGTAAATCAGCCCTCAACAAAGAGATTTTAATGATACTTTAGGCTTGTGAACTAGAAGATAATGGCACAGCAAATCCAGACACCAGTCAGGAATATATGGAAGGAATAAGGGCTAAGGGGTGTAAAGGATGATTTGACAGATTGTGAGTTGCATACTATAGTGCTAGGACTTCACAGAGTCTTCAAGCTTTGAATCAAAATGTGACTTACACTGATGTCCTATGACAGTACCTAGCTACCAATCTATCTACTATCTCAAAGATAGTTCTCATGTTAAGGGTGTTTTTATTTTATTTTATTTTAATTTTTTTTGCTCTTCTTATTAAGCATCAATAGTGAGGCTTCATTCTTTGTAATGTCTGTAGGAAACACTGCCAATTTTTGAAAGCAAAGGAGCTGTCACCTTTAGCCATTTCATTCTATAAATACTATCCTTTAACCTGGAGGTTCTTTTGGAAAAGAAAATTACATTTCTTAAGTAGAAAAACGCACTAAAATGTTATAACATTTAATTTGATTGTATATGTGAAATCTTGCATTTGACATTAAGAAGAGAAATAATTATCAAGAAAAATAGAAAGCAGGTTGTGTAGGAATATATTTTAGAGGTTGCCTTTGTGTAATAGATCAGAGAAAGGCATGTTGGCTAACGATCTCTCTAGGACTCACCGAGTTGGAAAGTATCTGTATGATATGTTTCTAGTGCTTCCTCTTCTTAAAGGACATGACTACTTTGTTTCAAGAGTGATTTACTATGAAAAGAAGCAGTACCCTGTAAGTCCACATACCTTGCTTGCCCCATACTCTGGTTGAGATCCAGGAAGAAAAATGTGCCTCAGTTACAGTGAAAGTCAGAGCCTGTATTCATTTATCTTTTTGTCTTGTTCATTGCCATAAAGAAAAGAGCATTTGCTTCATGTAGACTTTGGAATCAATTGCTTTCAAACATCGAGAGGTTAAATATGTAAAGCAATTGAGTCTAATAAACACCAGTGAAATGTCCATTTAAAATAAAATAAAAAATAAATCAGCAAAGAAACTGAGACTGTTAAATAAAATAAATCTTCAAAATAGTCAGGCATTCGTTACATGGATAAAGTATGTTGCATTTTAAGTGATTTCATAAATTATCAAACTTGGATATTAATAGTTCATTTAAATCATCATATTGTGGGAAATTCAATAGAAAAAACAAATATTAGCATCTCTAATGTCTTTCCTAATTAGAGCAGCTGTTTAAGAAGGCATGGATCCCTTGAACATTAAACTTATTACTTATATTAAAAAATAAGCCAATGAGCATAACGCCCAATGCCATCATATACCTATTACAAGTTAGTGGATTTCTAAGGTTCCTTGACCCAGAGAAGGGACAGCAACAATAAGAATTTTATAAGATTGAACTGAAGAATAATTTAATTTTACAATTTACTCAAATATGTATTTTTAGCAAATTATCTTACCTCTCTGGTTGTTACCCATCACTAAGAATACTGAGTGGGAAAATTCTTGTGAGTTTATATGCCACAATATATGCAAATAATGTTATAGAATTAACACTAGTTCTTTATTTTCTCAGAATAAAACTTTTTGACTACATTGTGCAGTACAAAATTCTAAGTTTTGCATGGAAAATAATATTCTTAGGAAACTATTCCTATTTTATATGACCTCTTTCTCAACACTCAGAATATTATGCTTGAACAGTTATAGAACCTGCTGACATCCATTCACAGTCACTTTTTATAATACCTTTTCCATTCTCAGAGTCCACACCCATGTAGAAGCCTGCTCCTCAGGAGATTATCCTCATGGTCTGCTAGATCTTCCCATTTCTCACTGGAAGAAAAACAAATCAACTCAAAATATATGTTGCTTAAAATGAGCCAGGTAAGGAGTTCACAGACATTCACCAGAGTTGCTTTTCTACATGTATACCTCTTGCTTGTACTGACAGCAGCTTCTGGCTTTGATATTTATGGTGTTTTAAAAGGAAATACGGTTTTTCCAGGACAGCTGGGGCTACAGGGAGACCCTGTCTCAAAAAAGACAAAAAAAAAAAAAAAAAAGGAAATACGGTTTTAACCATTATATAGTTTTCAGCAATTGCTAGCTGCTACAGATGCAGCTTCTAACTTCAGTGCCTTAACAAAATTAATATTTGTTTTCTACTGACATTGCAATGTGTGTCAGGAAGAGGTTTTTTTTTTTTTTTTGAGGTTCAATTCCAGGAAGCTTCTGTGTTATATTTCCATCTTCATCTTGTGGCTTTCCAGGTCTGTGTGCAGACAGTTGCTGAGTGTGAAGCAGCAATCAGTTTTCAAGGGTGGGTGTAATAAGCACTGGCTTGCTCAACCAAACTTTGGACAGAGCTCCAGGGCCTAACCCAAATACAATTTCAATGAATCCTGTTTTCATGTATCATAGGAGGAAAACCATGGATTATACAAAAACATAGCAATGTCTCTGAAATCTAAATTAGTTGATGTGCTCCCTAAATTGTGTATATTCCATGCAGGTTTAATATTTCTTAATGTGCACTGCATCTGCAATGCCTGAAACAAAGATGTAACATGTATGTTGTACCTGTAAAATGAGTACACAAAAGCTAAATAAAGAAAGAAGATAATTGGGGCTGGAGAGATGGCTAAACAGTTAAGAGCACTGACTTGTATTGCAGAGGACCTAGGTTCACTTTCCAGCACTCACATGGTTACTGCAGTTCCAAGGGATCCTATGCCTTCTTCTGACCAACCTCCTCAGCATTGTATAACATGAGTGCACTTACATACATGCAGCCAATACACTCATACATACAAAATAAAAATAAGTACTTTTAAAAAAGAAGATAATTGGATGATAGCCTAGGAATTTGTTTTTTGAGACAGATTTTTCCTGTAGCCCCAGCTGGCCTGGAATTTGATAATGTACACAAGGCTAACCTTGAATTCACAGAGATCAGCCTGCCTCTGGTTCCCAAATGCTGGGATTAAAGACCACCATACAAGCTAAGGAAATTTTTGAGCCCACTAATATCACTATTTATATAAATATTAGACTTAAACCCAGGATACAAAAATTGATACACACTTATTATGATGACATCCATAATTCCATGGGGATGTTACCATAAAATTATAAAGTAAGACTTAATAATAGTGATAATATTATATTTTCATTAAAATATTGAGTTATCTGTAAGGAATCCTGTATTCTACTGGGATAAAGGACCAAAGCCAGACTGCTGTGATTCCATATACATGGAATTCAAAGACATAAACATCATGCTCTTTAATTTGTCAAATATATATATATATATATATATATATATATATATATATACATGACAGCATTTTATATCATATATTCCTTGACACTTATCTATGTGTTTCGTACAGTAGATTGTGTACCTGGTATTTGCTTAATATCACTTTTAGCAGAGATGGTAATCCATGGAACCAATGATTTAATCAATGAATAGTGATGGAATAATCCAAAATAGAATCTCTTTTTTCTGCCTCTAAGCATTATTATTATTGTTCTGTAATATTTGATTTTACTAATTTCTTGATTGTTGTATTTTTATAGTTTTCATGGCTAAAGATATTATTTATAACAAAAACTTAAAACAAAGCACATTTCTGTTATCTTGAGCTACTATCGTTCTTACTTTTAAAAAAATGCGATAAATGACCCAATTGCCTTCACATCACTAGATTATTCATCCTTGAAATATATTTTAGCTTATCATTTAGCTGAAATTTCCACTATAAAAGTCACTAATTATTCTCTAAGTGTACAATATTTTCTAATTTCTCATTTTACATGAATTTAAGCACGGGATCTCTAGTAAGTTTCTCCAGGATAAATGTCTCATCAATATTTCCCTTCAAATTTTAATTTATATCACTTGATTACATTTTATAATAAATCAGCCATGTCTATTTGAATAATTTAGTGTTTCTGACTTTTGGGAGCTATCTTGTTCATTTTACCCTCAGCTGCAATTAATGATAGTAATAAATACAAATTTGGGCTCAATATATTTATGAACTTGATTTTATATATCTTATTCTTAAGCAGAAAGTAAAAATTTCTTTAATGTTTATTTAATGATTGAGTTTATCTTAGTCCCTAGGAATTAGTTCAGTACATTTTAGAGAGCATCCTTCTACATTGACTTGGAAGAGGGAACATTAAACAATTTCATACTGAATTCAAAATACTAGCTAGGGCTACATTGGTTTTCCGATTTGGAGTGGATTTAAAGACATTTTAAATGCATAAAATCAATAAGATCTTTTCAGTGAATACTATTTTAAATTGTTGCCATTTATTGAGTGCTTCCTAAATGTCAAGCACTGTGTTAAATATGGAACACATATAACTTCATATCATTTTTTCAGGAACCAGGGCACATTCACAGACACAATGTACTTTTCATATAATGCAGGGGAAGACTCTTAAATTACACAAAGAGTAATGTTGTAGGAGTAATTCAACATTTTTATCAGACTTAAAATCTTGAGCTCTTCAAGAGTGTGCATGACTGTATTCTTCTCACATATTGCACTTCAATATATTATCTTTCCTGACATAAAATAAATTGAACTCTTCTTTATGAGTCATTCATTCAAGCACCATTCGTTGCCCTTTCCCTGATAATACCATGATTCAGAAATTTTAATAATGATTATAATTAAACAATGATATAATTGCCCTTCTGTTTCATGAGACAATACTCCAATTCCTAAGTGGCTGTATTAGTCAGGGTTCTCTAAAGAAACTGAAGCAAAAGAAAGAATATATAGCTATATACAATTTATTGATTTGCTCATATGACAGACCTCAAGTAGTCCAACAGTAGCTGAACTGCATTGGAGAGGCTGAGAATCCAGGGAACTGCTCAGTCCACAAGTCTGGAAGTCTCAGTAGTCCCAATCTGGTGCTGAAGGTCCCATGGATTCCAGGAGATCTGCTGGTCTCAGTACACGCTGGGATCAGAAGGGTTGATCACAGCAGCAAGACAAACTCACCAGGGAGAGGGAGGCAAGCTGCAGGAAAAAAAGGGACCAGCTCCCTCTGCCATGGCCTTTAATACTGCCTGCCAGCAGAAGGTAACGCCCACATTTGGGGTGGGCCATCCCGGTTGAGGTAGTCGAATCCGAAGATGCTTTTCTCTTATTTGTTCTTAAGTCCAGTCAAGTTGACACCCAGGATTAACCATCACAAGTCCACCCTTTGTCAACTTGACACCCAATCAATAGCCTCTCCTTATGTTATGCTTAAACGTCCATTGCGAACAATGGCAAGGTCTTAATACCACCTAACATATTATAAGTGTCTCATGTGCAATAGCAAAGCATTATATATTAGAGTAGGTGGTAATGTCCTTGAGGAACATTTAGTCCTTCAGTATCTAATAACCTAAATATGACAACACTTAACACTTATCTCAGTTGCACATTCAAAAGGGAACAAGTATCTGATATATATATATGCACATTCTTAACCAAATAGGACAAAACTTAATATCTATTATATTCCACATTTCTGCAACTGGTCCTGCGGCCTCAGCTGATATTTATGACTACCTTCTTCTACTACCCATTCTGTATTTCCTCCACCATCTGCAAGCACCTCTTCAGGTCTTGGCTCTTTCCCTGGAGGAGTGACCCATATCTTTATCCCTGAAGGTTCTGGGCCATTTATTGTCCTGTCTGGTTTGGGTTGTTGGAGTTTCCCATTGACCTTAATCATAGGACATGGTAGCACCAGAAGGCACCCTACAGCATCTCCTGCCTTCCAGACATAATCTTCCTTGCCCCCATTGTAGAGAAAAGTCCAATTTCCCTCTGGTAGTCTGGACCAATCACTCCTCCTACTAATGTTATTCCTTCCTTAGCCTGTTGGTTTAAGGGCAGAGGAAACACAAAGTGGCCATGGGGAAGTCTTAGCTTCCAGTTCAATGGAATGTTTGCTGTATCTCCTGGCAAAAGCACTCCCCCACTTTGGAGCCAAAACTTCTAGACCAGCAGAACTCCAGGTTGTGGGTACAGGAAGCAAAATTTTTCCTACTGGGTCACTAGGGGCGATAGTGAGTGGAATCACTTCCACTTCCACCCCTTGGTTCCTGGACCCATGAATTCTGGCTATATGAGAAACAGTACCATATAGTGGGTGCTAATTCATAGCATATACTGCCTGCTGGAGAACCTTTTCCCAGCCCTCCAAGGTATTGCTACCAAATTGGTGCTGTAACTGTGTCTTCAAGAGGCCATTCCATAGTTCTATCAAGCCAGCTGCTTCTGGGTGGTGGGGAACATAATAAGACAAGTGGATACCATGACCATGGACCCACCTTCACACTTCTTTGATTGTGAAGTGAGTTCCTTGGTCAGAAGTGATGCTGTGAGCAATACCAGGATGGCGGATAAGGCATTCTGTAAGTCTGGATGGTAGTTTTGGCAGAAGGCAAATCCATAACCAGAATAAGTATCTACTCCTGTAAGGACAAAATGCTGTCCCCTCCATGATGGAAGTGGTCCAATGTAGACAACCTGCCACCAGGTTCCTGGCTGGTCACCTCGGGGAATAGCACCATATCGGGGGCTCAATGTTGGTCTCTGCTGTTAGCAAATCTGGCACTTGGCAGCAGCTGTTGCCAGATCAGCCTTGGTGAGTGGAAGTCCATGCTGTCAAGCCCATGCATAACCTCCATCTCTGCCACAATGACCACTTTGTTCATGGGCCCATTGAAGCTATCCCAACAGGGATAGCTGGAGAAAGAGGCTGACTGTCCACAGAACGAATCATCTGATCTACTTGATTATTAAACTCATCCTCTGCTGAGATCACCTTTTGATGAGCATGTACATGAGACACAAGTATCTTCACATACTTTGACCATTCAGATAGATCTATCCACATACTTCTTCCCCAAATGTCTTTCTCACCAATTATCCAGTCGTGCTCCTTCCAAGTCCCTGACCATCCAGCCAAACCATTGTATACAGCCCATGAATCAGTATATAATCGAACCTCTGTCCATTTCTTCTTCCAGGCAAAATGCACAACCATGTGCACTGCCTGAATTTCTGCCCACTGTGAAGACTTTCCTTCACCAGTGTCCTTTAGGGTTGTTTCAGAAATAGGCAGTATTGCTGCAGCTGTCCACTTCTGGGTGGAGCCTGCATAGCATGCAGAACCCATCAGTAAACCAGGCCCAGTCTTCTCTTCCTCAGTCAACTGATCATAGGGCAAAAACCATGAAGCCATAGGTGCATGCTTAAGCACAGGAGGCATTGTAACAGGAGTGGAAACTATAGGCATTTGGGCAACTTCTTCATGTAGCTTGCTTGTGCCCTCAGGGCCTACCTGGGCCTGTCATATGTACCACTTCGATAATGGACTGTTGCTTGCATTCTTTTTATGGTCTGGTGGGTCGATAGCCCAGCTCATGTGGGCGCTAGGTTCATGGTGACTTGGGCCATTGTCAAAGTTCAGTTCCACTAAGGCAATAGCAGGCTAAGTGTGTCTTCTAAAGGAGAATAGTTGTTTGCGATGAAGGTAGAGCCTTGCTGCAAAATCCCAAGGGCCTCTGCTTATAATTCCCCTATGGGAGCCTGCCACAGACTCCAGATCGCATCTCTATCTTGCCACTGATACCTCAAGCACCTTGGGTCTGCTGGATCACATGGCCCTAGGGGGCAGATCAGCCTGCAATGCAGCCGGACTGTTGAAGAGCCTTTTCCTGTTCCAAGCCCCACTCAAACTTTGCTGCCTTCAAGTTGCCTGGTATATGGGTGGTGTAACACCCCCAGATGAGAATGTGCTGCCTCCAGAATCCAAAAAAGTCCCACTAAACGTTTGCTTCTTTCTTGGTGGAGGGAGGCCAGGTGCAACAACTTATTCTTTACCTAGAAGGAATGTCTCTGCATGTTCCACACCACTGAACTCTCACAAACTTCATGAGGTAGATGGCCTTGAATTTAAGTTGGATTTATTTCCCATCTCTCAATGTGCTTATGCTTTACCACAAGTCTAAACTAGCTGCTACTCCTGTTCACTGGGTCCAATCAGCATAACATCATCAATATAGTGGAAGTGTGATATTTTGTGGAATGTCAGGAATCAAGTCCCTTCTAATAAGTTATGGCACAAAGCTGAAGAATTAAAATACCCTTGTGGTAAGACAGTAAAGTATATGTTGGCCTTGCCAGCTGAAAGCAAATTGTTTCTGGTGGTCCTTATAACCGTATTGAGAAGAAAGCATGCCAATCAATAGCTGATACCAGATACAGGAGACAATTAATCTGCTCAGTAAGGACACCACATTTGGTACAGCAGCTGCAATGTTGTCACTACTTGGTTAGTTTTCATATTAACTGTGATTCTCCATGATCCATCTGTTTTTTACATAGGCCAAATTGGAGAGTTTAAATGGAGATGTGGGTAGGAATCACCACCCCTGCATCTTTCAAATCCTTGATGGTGGCACTAATTTCTGCAAATCCCTCCAGGGATATGATACTGTTTTTGGTTCACTATTTTCCCTGTAGAGGCAACACCAATAGTTTCCATTTGGCCTTTCCAAACATATATAGCCCTCACTCACAAGTCAGGAGAGGAAACAAGTGGGGATTCTGCCAATTTCTAATTATATCTATCCCAATTATACATCTGGGACTGGGGAATAACCACAGGATGAGTTCTGGGACCCACTGGGCCACTGTGAGTCAGACTTCAGCCAAAACTCCATTTTATCACCTGACCTCCATAGGACCTTACTTTAACTGGGAGGACCACAATGCTTTTTAGGGTCTCCTGGGATCAGTGTCAACTCAGAACCAGTATCCAATAGGCTCAAAAAAGTCTGATTATTTCCTTTTCCCTAGTATACATGTAACCCTAGTAAAAGCCTCAGGTCCCTCTGGGGAAGGACAGGAGGAAGCAAAACAGCAAACTCTTTCGTATTGTTACCAAGGTCCTTCCTCATTGGAACCCGCACACACTTCATTAAGGGGTTCTGGGTCTGTGACTGTCTCAAGTCTGGAAACTGGTTAACTGGACGGGATTCCTACTCTGAAATCCAATGTTGACTTCCTGTCTTTTGTTCTAGAGCTTTTCTGCTTATACAGATCAAATAAAAACTTAGTAGGATTCTTATGTATTTTATTTCCTGGGAACATCATGATTAATAGCCAGTTCCAAAGATCTTTCGTGGTCATGCCATTAAGGCATGTTTTTGCCTTTGCTGCCCATTATGATAACTGTGATAACTATGCTCATCTGGCCTTCTGATTCATGCTGCCTCAACTGATGCATACCTTGAGGTCCATTTAAACCTATTATGTGACATTTATTTTATGCAAGCGAGCAACCACTTCTCTAAGTGTAAGATCTGGCATAAGAAATAGAGCAAGGGCTGGAGGAGATGCCTAAGCGGTTAAGAGCGCCGACCGCTCTTGCAGAGGAACCCGTGGTTCGATCCCCAGCATCCACATGGCGGCCGAGAACCGTCTGAAACTCAATTCCAGGAGAACTCCAGTCAGGGGAATCTCGACCCTCTTCTGACCTCCGCGGCATTGCACGACCACGGTGCACCAAACTTGCATGCGAAGTACATCTCATACACATACAGAAATAAAATAAAATTAATAAAAAAAAAAGAAATATGAGCAAAAACAAAAGTCTTCTACAGTGTTCTGGTTTCTCTCTCAGTACTTTCCATCTTATAAACTCAGTGAAAGGCATGTCCTCTGGTCCCTCATTGTGGAGAATGTGGATTTACACTTTGCAATCCACTCGAGCATGCCCATCTGCCTGACCTCACAATCCCTTCATCAATACTCTAAAGCCAAGGAATATCAGGATCTCTAACTCACGTTAGTAGGCCATTTTTAATAAATATGTCAGCCAACATTCAAATAACTTTAAACACCTTTTTACACTGCGAGTTCCATGTTAAACCTAGAATCTCTACTCAGATATGGTTTATATCAATAAACTCAGTCTCATCCAATTTTATATATCTTCCTTTTCCCATTATCCCCGCACCTTTAAAATCCATTCCCACACATATTCCTTAGGCTTCTGCAGAATGAATGGCAAACTCATTAATTTCTTTAGTGTGTAAGTGCACCTCCTCATGGACCAAACTTTCCTATCTCACCTTTAGGGGCATGCTTAGGACTTGATCTGGTTATAAGTGATAGGAGGTCAACAACCAATTTCTGGGCCCTAAGGGATATTAGCTCCCAGTGGAAAGGGGAGATTAGTTTCCTCAGACAAGGGTGATGTGCTGGATAGCTTTAGTGTCAACTTGACACACCTGGGTCAATTGGGGAATTGGCTCCATTGAATTGGCCTGTGGCCACATCCGTGGAGTATTGTCTTGATTTTCAAGCAACGTGGGAGGACCCAGCCCACAATGAGTGGTGCCACCCTGGACAGGTTGTTGTGTACTGTATAAGAAGGCAGGCTGGGCATGAGCCAGGGGAGCAAGCCAGTGAACAGCATTCCTCCATGGCATGTGCTTCAGCTCCTGCCTCCAGGTTCCTACCCTGAGTTCCTGCCTTGGGCTCCCTAAGTGATGAACTGTGACCTGGAAGATGTAAGCTGAATAAAACCTTTCCTCCCCAAGTTGGTGTTGGTCAGAGCGTTTTGTCACAGCAATGGAAGACAAACTATGACAGAAATTGGTACCAGAAGAGTGGGTATTGCTGTGACAGAACTGACCTTGGTGTTTTGGGGAAGGATTGTGGAAGCGTTTGTAACTTTGGATTGGGAAGATCACTGAATGCCTAAAAATTGTGGCTGTGGAATTTGTAACAGTTTTGCTGAAAGAATTGTAGAAGATGGAGGCCTGGCTTGTGAAGTTTCTAGTTTCAAAGGGGAGCAGAGATCATCAGGATTGTGTAATCTGTGGGTTCTGGTCAGCTGGGGCTGAAGAATCAGCTGTAAGTAACAAGAGACCAGAACCCTGAATTGAAGTCTTTGTTGTACTGGGACAATGGATGCTGGTTAGCTGAGGCTGAAAAATCAGCTGTAAGTAACAAGAGACCAGCATCACTGTGGTGTAATCTTCTGGGAAGGATTTATTCAGGGTTAGCACACAGAAGCTGTGATCCAGAAGAGGCCTGAGCCTCCATGTCAAGCCAGAATCAGGACTTGGTAGTGTGTAAGAGTCTCCTATATTGTTCCGGTGTTGAAATTTGAGGGGGTCACAGAGAGAAGCCGAGGCTTGGCACTGGGAGAGGTCAGGAAAGACCATTGGTAGAAGTACACCTCGGTTTCAGTGAAGACCCCAGGATTGCAGGGGTCATGGAAAGAAGCTGAGGCTTTGCACCAGGAGAGGTCAGAAGAGACCATTGGTGAAGGTTCTGCCTTAGTTTTAGTGGCGACCCCAGCTTTTTGGAGATGCTGGGACCATGGGACGACCACCAAGAGCAGTGGCAGGTGTGGAATGGAGTCGGCCTGGGTCTGTGAGATGAGCTGTGTGTGCCACGGATGGCCGAGTCAGAGAGGTGGAGCTGCCAAAACCCTTTGGAGCCCAGAAGATTGTGAGTGAATCCCAGGTGTCCAGCCTTGAGCTACTTTGCTGGACTTAGGTTTTGTTTGAGAGTGCCTGATTCTTCTCTTTGATATGACAGTACTTGTTTTGGATTTTACAGCAGCCCATAGTTAAAATACTTTTAATAGACTGAACTTTTATTTTTTTTTAATTTTTTTAAATTTTTTTATTAATTTTATTTATTTCTGTATGTGTATGAATGTACTGTCTGCATGCAAGTTTGTGCACCTGTGTTGTGCAATGCCACGGAGGTCAGAAGAGGGTGTTGGATTCCCCTGGAACTGGAGTTCTCCTGGAATTGGAGTTTCAGATGGCTCTCGGCCGCCATGTGGGTGCTGGGGATCGAACCCGGGTCCTCTGCAAGAGCGGTCGGTGCTCTCAACCGCCAGGCCATCTCCCCAGCCCCTAGACTGAACTTTTAAGTATTTGGACATTTTAAGGACTGTGCGGCTTTTAAGGTTGTACTATCTTAGGTTGTGATTAATGCTAACATCATACTTTGGGGACCCGAACTGGAAAGGTTGTGGTTTAATAGTGATGTGTTTTGTGTGTCAAGTTGACAAGGGGTCAATTGTGGTGGATAGCTTTAGTGTCATCTTGACTCACCTGGGTTGAGGGAGCCTCACTTGGGGAATTGGCTCCATTGGATTGGCCTGTGGCCACATCCATGGAGTATTGTATTGATTGTCAAGCAATGTGGGAGGACCCAGCCCACAATGAGTGGTGCCACCCTGGGCAGGTTGTTGTGTACCATATAAAAGGCAGGCTGGGCATGAGCCAGGGGAGCAGGCCAGTGAACAGCATTCCTCCCTGACTTGTCCTTCAGCTCCTCCCTCCAGGTTCCTTCCCTGAGTTCCTGCCTTGGGCTCCCTAAGTGATGAACTGTGACTCGGGAGATGTAAGTTGAATAAACCCTTTCCTCCCCAAGTTGGTGTTGGTCAGAGTGTTTTGTCACAGCAATGGAAGACAAACTAGGACAGGTGGGGAGGGGGGATCTGCAGGGTGTGGATTCTTTGCTGAGGGTGGGGAGATTAATTCCTCAGATAAAGAAAATCCCTAAGTATCTGAGGGTTCAAAGTACTCATCTTCTTGGTTCTCCCACACATCTCCATCCCAAGTTTCAGGGTTCCACACTTTACCCACCAGTGCTCTCATTTTGACTGATGACACTCTTTGTAGCTGGGAATTTTGCATTGTAAAACAGCCAAACATATAATAAGGGCTCCAGCTTAATTTTCTGCTGCTTTAGATCTTTGGCTGCTGGAGAGAAGATTCTCTTCCAGAGCACACTTGGAAACTCTTAGAGAGCCTTCAGTAACCCTAGGCTTCATTGGGCTGGAGAGCTGGCTCCAAGCCCACTAAAGAAATTCATCCTTTTAATTCTGTTTCTCTAGAACCACTTCTGGTACCCAAATCTGTATTAGTCAGGCTTCTCTAAAGAAACAGAAGCAACAGGATGAATATATAGCTATATTCATTTTATTGATTTGCTTATGTGACAGAGATCAAGTAGTCCAACAGTAGCTGCACCACACTGGAGAGGCTGAGAATCCAGGGAACTGCTCAGTCTGCAAGGCTGGAATTCTCAGTAGTCCCACTCTGGTGTTGAAGACCTGATGGATTCCAGGAGATCTGCTCATCTCAGTACATGCTGGGATCTGAAGGGTTGATCACAGCAGCAAGACAAACTCACCAGTGAGAGAGAGGCCAGCCGCAGGAAAAAAGGGGCCATCTCCCTCTGCCATGGCCTTTAATACTGCCTGCCAGCAGAAGGTAACGCCCACATTTGGGTTGGGCCATCCGAGTTGATGTAGTCCAATCCTAAGATCCTTTGTCTCTTATTTGTTCTTTAGTCCAGTCAAGTTGACACCCAGAATTAACCATCACAGTGGCTAAAACAGAAGGCCAAAGGCAGAGTAGTTTATCACAGCTAGAGAATCAGATCACTGCAAAGCAAAACAGAGAGCCTTGATAGTATTGCTATATAATACATCTTTCAGAGGTTATAGTACTTTAGCCTACATTTTTAAGACATAAAAATAGGAAGGAAGGGTGCAGTTTCTATTCTACATGCCTACTAAAACTTGTGTAAATTAAGAGAAAAATTAAATCCTTCAAATTCAACAATTTACTTCATACCAAGATTGTACAGATCTTTCCCATCTGGTATTTTTGAGTCTTTTAACTTTACTGAAAATAAGTTAATGGTTAAACCTATAGACTACTCGTTATACTGTGAGATAATAATGAAAATTAAAATTAAATTCTTGAATTTATATTTAAATAAAGAATACAGTGCATGGATTTATTCAATCACCCTTGTCTTTATATCTAAAATGAATGCTAATATCATAAGGTATTGATATATAGAATCTATTAGGAAAGAGTAGCATCTACTTTCAAATCTAAAATTTAAAAACTTAATGGCTCCAGTTTTTTTACTTCTGGGACGTAAGTTTTATTTTTCTTGTTGTTTTTTTTTTTTTTTTTTTTTGCCGTTGTTGTTGTCATTGTTGTCATAAATTAGTACCTTTGAGTATTGAACCAAGGGCTCAGTGCATGCTTTTCAAGCACTCTTCTGTGCACAAGCCCTATTTTGATCAAATTAAAAAACTTCCACACAGCCAGGAATGGTGGCACATACCTTTAATCCCAGCACTCTGGAGGCAGAGGCAGGCAGATCTTTGTGAGTTCAAGGGCCAGCCTGGTCTACAGAGTGAGTTCCAGGACAGCTGAGGCTACAAGGAGACCCTGTCTCCTGTCTCGAAAAGACCAGAAAAGAAAAAAAAATAAAATTCCACACACATTTCTACTCAAGCATTCCCATGGTGGTTGACTGGCATTTCATACCTCCAGAGATATTTTAGTCTGCACATTATCACTTATTTTAAATGGAAGCATATCTATATATTTTTGCTTTAAAAAAACACTTCTAAAAACATCTAAAATAACATTAACTATATATGTAGATATGAAACATCATCAACAAGAATGTATATTTAAAATGCATGCATTCAGAATCTTTCTAACATGGGAAGGAGTAAAAATTAAGATATGTAGAAATAAACAAAACCCAAAACATTGTATTTAAAATTTTCTGTAGGCATATTTGTATATCTGATTTTCCTGGGGAGACAGAGTAGCAATGATAGACCAAGCAATCTGACTAAACTATAGGTTGGTGACTCAATAACCTCACAGGGCTTATTTATGGAGCAAGGAAGATGGATCAAACAATGTTATTATATTTTAGAAATTGCTATAAAATATCTAGTAATTATTCTAATATTCTTTTGCAGTTGGGAATTTCATGTTAAATAGTTTTAAGTTGTATATGTTTTAATGAAAATCAGTTACTTTATGAATTACAATGTGTAAAAAAATGAGAGGAATGATTTTGATTGCTACTAGCACTTAAAAGAAAAATAATACAACGATGTAGAAATGACATATAATTTTATCATATATGTGGTTTCCTGAAAGAAAAGTTCTTCTTACAATAAAGTTAATAACCTTATCAAAATCACATACTCAACATCCATATAGGTTTAGTTGATAGTTTTACTTGGATATATATGTCACGTACTGTATGTTTTTTTTTCTTTTTGAGACAAAGTCTCCCTGTAGCCCCAGCTGGCCTGGAACTTGCTCTGTAGACCAGGCTGGATTTGAATTCACAGAGATCCACTGGCCTCTGCCTCCTGAGTGCTGGGATCAAAGGCTAGCATCACTAACCATGGCCCAGTAACTTTTTAATATCAATAAATTTTAGGACACACCAGCCCCACATAGTTTCTAACAGAATGGAGTGTCACCCAACCAAAAGATTCCTAGCCTTTCTGTAAAATCAGTCATCAGACTTGCATTTGAGATTTATCCTCCAAACAGTGGAGAGAAGGAACATCTTTACCAATAAAGATACAGGGTTGAAAGAGAGTCTGAATAATCAGACCTTTCTGAGTTCCACTCATACATACACAATTAGATGAAGTCCTCTTTTTCTATTACCATACATCCTTCACTTTTTCCATTTTGTGTTTTAACTTCCTGTAGCACACAAATTACATTAAATACTGTGGTGGTTTGAATGAGAATGTCCTCCATAGGCTTCAAGTATTCAGATAATTTGTCCCCAGTAGGTGGCGCTGTTTTGGGAAGTCTTAGAAGGCATGGCCATGCTGGAGGAAGCACATCATTTTGGGGCAGGATTAGTGAGTTCAACAAGACTTGCAGCCTCCAGTTGCACTCTCTGTCTCTTAGCTTCCTGTGTTCATTGCAAGATGTGAACCCTGGCTTTCTGTTCCAGCCCCTGCCACCATTCCTCCCCACCACAATGGACTCTTAATTCCTTGGAACTGTTAATCATAAGCCCAAATAACTCTTCCTTTTATAAGTTCCCTTGGTCAGGGTGGTTTTATCACAGCAACAGAAAAGGTGACTAAAACAGTTTTTTGGTACCAGAGTGGGATGTGAAGAAATTGACCATGTGGGTGTTTGGAGAAATGTGGAAGACTTTGGAACTTTGGGTTAGAAAAGCTGTTGAGTACTATAAGCAGAGCTTAACTGGCCATTCTAGTACAAGCTTGGAAGAAAGCAGTGCTGAGAAAAATGTATTTCCAGAGGAAAATAAAAACTTACAGCAACTGGGAGATTTTGTCAAATAGTCTGGCTGGAGTTTGCCCACAGCCCAAATGCTTGCCTGACACTAAGTTGAAAAGAAATGGACTAATTTCTTTGGTGGACGATATTTCATGACAGCCGAATGTAGAAATCATGGCCTGGCTATTAACGGTGAATATTATACAGATCTAGAGTGAAAAAGAGCAAATGGGGCAGAAAGAAATGTAGAATGTACAGTTTGGATTGGAAAAGTGCACTAGGGAGATGAATGTTGGAGCCAAGGCATGTGAAGGAGAGGATTCCTTTGATAAGGAGATTAAAGTAATTAAGGAGTTAAGGAGAGGCCTAGATATTTACAAGTAAGTAAACAATGGAAAGAATGAGATTAAAATGATTAAGATGAGGCCTAGAGACTTACAAGTAAACAATAGAAACAGTACCTTTAGGGCAAGACCACACCCAGCTAAGCCTCCAACTTTTGAAAGGAAAATACTGAAAGGGTTTTCTGTTCCAACATGTCCAGAGCAGAGAAAAGTTGTGAATGTGGTTGAAGTAGGCCATAGTCTATCCCAAACTTGCAGCCAAACTCAGCAGTTTCATTCATGTGGGGTCATAAAGGGTTTGTCTCTGCTGTGAAGGTGAAGCCTGGTTGGCAGCAGAGACCCCAGGAAGACATTCAAGATGCCCCAGCTGTGAGATATTTGCTAATGAGAGCTGCATACAGGGAGTTGTACCAACCTAAGAAAGAGATGCATGTTGCACACATGCATCTGGAAAAGCTGGAAGAGCTGAGTCATCTAATCCCTTTGGAAGTAAAGTCCTAGAAGTTGCATATGGAGCTACTGGACGTGGTATTTGCCTTGCTTGGTTTTGGTCTTGTTTTGGTCCAATATTTCCTCACTATACCTCTATTCCTCTCTTTTGGAAGGGAATGTGTATTTGGTTCCACTGCATGTTGGGTGTATATAATTTTTCTTTTGGTTTTACAGGCCAAGAGATTGGCCTGGATCTCAGAAGTGATTTTGCACTGTAGACTTTCGAAAATAATTGAGACTGATAAAGAATATGGGGACTTTTAAAGTTAAACTAAATGCATTTTGCATTTTATATGGTCATGAGATTATGGGGGCCAGTGAGTGGAATGTGGTGTTTTGAATGAGAAGGTTCCCCGTAGGCTTCAAGTAGTCAGATATATTCTCCCCAGTTGGTGGCACTGTTTTGGGAGATCTTAGAAGGTGTGGTCATGCTGGAGAAAGTACATCACTGGGGGTGGGCTTAATGAGTTCACCAAGCCTTGCAGCCTCCAGTCTCTCTCTCTCTCTCTCTCTCTCTCTCTCTCTCTCTCTCTCTCTCTCTCTCTTTCTCTCTCCCTCTCTCTCCTGTGCTCATTGGAAGATGTGAACCTCAGTTTTCTGCTCCAACCTTACCACCATGCCTCCCCACCACAATGGACTCTTAATTCCCTGGAACTGTCAATAATAAGCTTAAACTCTTCATTTTATATGTTCCCTTGGTCATGGTGGTTTTATCACAAACAAACAGAAAAGTGACTAATACAAATACCCTTACATGGCAGTCTCTTTTTACTGGGATTTTAATTATTATTGTTTCAGACATAAATATTTTGAACAGAAACAAAAAGATATCATAACTTGTATGATCTGGGAGTCGGAGAATATGCTATGGGGCCCAAATAAAATATTATCTGTGCAAAATAATTATTCAAATGAACCTATATCAAGTGATTAGGAATAGTTAATATTTCTTTAGTACTTTAATTGCTGAAGAAATAGTTGTTCTAGAGACTGTATAAGCCACAGAGTCTAAAATATTTAACTTATGACCATTTGTAAAAATTTTATCAATTGTTATGTAATTAAACAAGGTTTCCCATACATAACAGGGACATTGCAGACATGTGCAGTGACTGTAGCTCCATGCACAACACCTGCACAAAATCAAGTGATACAAATTTCCAGCATAGGAGGGCTGTAGAGAGGGCTCGGTGGTTAAAAGCACATACTGCTCTTGAAGAGGATTTGAGCTCAGTTCCAACACCATTGTGGGCTATTCACGAATGACTTTAACTCCTGCTATAAGGATGAGATAACCTCTTCTGTCCACCATGGGTACTTCCACTCCTGTACATAAACCAATGCCCATATTTATATACATATAAAATTTTTAAATAAATCATAAAATATTTTCAGCACCAAGAAGGGGGAGCTAATAAAATCGCACCCCAATTAAATAAGCTATTGGCAGTTAATGTCTACTGGGCGATAGGGAGTCAGTCTTCTTCAGATGTGGCTCTTGGCTGGTTTCCCATGATGAAGTGAATGGGCTTTAATTCATACTTTTAACACTAGGTGGAATTGGCAGATTTAATAATGAGTACACGAAATTGAGAGGGAAAAGTGGTGCGATATGGGATGATGTGGACCAGAGGAAGTGTAGAGTAGATTAGTTCACAGCACATTATATTCATGAATGAAATTGCCAAAGAATAAAAATATTTATTCAATGGCCATATGACATAAATGTTGTACTCTTAAAATTGTTTTCTAAACATATGAAACATATAACAGGAATTCACATATGAATGTTCAGAGCAGCTTTATTAGTTATAGCCAAAATGTAACAAGTCTTCTATAATCATTAAATTTTTGTACATCATACCAAGAAATATTATTCAGCAACAAGAACTTCAAAAGGAACTACTGATACCCACAGCCTGGATTCCTGTTTAATAGGGCCATTTTCTTCAACACCAGAAGACTTACCTTTTTTTAAATTTTTTATTATTTTTATGTGTATGAGTGTACTGTCTGCATGTAGGTTTGTGCACCCGTGTCATGCAATGCCGCAGAGGTCAGAAGAGGGCGTTGGATTCCCCTGGAACTGGAGTCAAAGATGGTTCTCAGCAGCCATGTGGGTGCTGGGGATCGAACCCGGGTCCTCTGCAAGAGCAGTGGGTGCTCTTAACCACTAGGCCATCTCTCCAGCCCCAAGACTTACTTTTTTCAAAGATATATTGACTTTCATCCATAATCTCAAATTCCTATGTTGGAACTGAGATTCTTTTTCTGAATTCTGACAGCATTTATGTTGCTAATTATGGTACTTGATACATTCTGCTAAGTGTTAGGATTATTTATGCAAATACTGTTATCTTTTTCAATTTCATTAACTCCATGACAGTCATTGTTAGAAGTTACTAATGCTGTTATCCCCATCAGATCCTGGTACATAAGAACACACTTTTAGAGCCAATTGATACTTTATACTTCACAGTAATTTAGAACTGTCTGTGTCTAAGAAATATAGTAGGTGAGTACACATGGATAAAAGCTGGAGTAGAGGAGGGGAGGGTGGAAAGTATTTGAGTGTACTGTGACTTGATAAGATTCAAAAATCTCTCTTGCTTTGATTTTACTAATCCTTATCAGTACCATGCAAGCATGTGCTGCTCTTGAAGAGGACATAAGCACAGGTCCAGCATCACTTTGGGATATTCACAAATGGCTTGCCATGTCAAGTCATTGTATTGGTTATTTAGAGTCTTTATTTCTGAAAAAAAAAGTGCAATTTTTTTTTTTTTTTTACTGTCGGGAACACCACTGTAAAATTTTAAAGATTAAATAATAAAAAATAGGAAGAAAATGACTTATAATAAAAGAAAATGTGACAAGGGTAGCCAAAATACAGTGGACATTAAAATGTATTTCCTCATTTATTAAACAGTCAAGAGAATGATGAGAGCCTACTCTTTAATTCTTTCAGGAAATGACAACAAAATATGTGATTGCATAACACAGCTGTACTTGAAGTAGGCAATGCATATATTCTGGGTATTACCTAGTGCTGGCAAATATGACTCATCATGGTAGACACGTTAATCTGGGTATCCCAGGTCTCTGCCATCCAAGGTTAGAATTACAGGTGGTCCTCTATGCTCATCTAGCATTTATGTGGGGTTTGGGGATCCAAACTTCCCAACTCAAGTTTGTAAGTCAAGATCATTAATCATGGAGCCATGGATATTAGATACATTCCAATAGACTATTTGTTTTCTGCATCTTTTGTTCATCTAAAGATTAAGAAAAAGCAAAATCCTCTTACAATCCTCTACTGTCTACATCTATCATTTTCAAATCACTAAATATTGCATCTGTAACAAATACTTGTGGCAAACGAGAAAACTTTAGTGACACATTTATGTTAACCATCTCCATTAGTTGATATTATATTCTTTCTGTTGCAGATCCTGCAGTTTTCAATAACTTATTAGTATCATGCATCCATCATTACAGTAAAATTCAAAGTCATTACATTGCCTCAGAAGACCCTGTGCTCTAGCTTTCTGTTTTTCTATTTCAGGAAACACAGCTTTTCTGTGTCTCTTGAACTTTTCAATTTTCAGACTGTTAAGGAGGATAGAGTCATGGAATATAGTTGGAAATCAGAAAAATACCTTTTCCTTCCCTATTGCAAGGATTATGGTTAACATATCTATAAAAATAGAAAAATTGATCAAAACTTCCTGTGACACAGGAGTATTTGGAGATAAAAGGACCCAGGGAAATCATGCAGTATTATGTTAAGTATGATGAAGTGTTGTAGTCCTGGAACACTAGGAGAAAAGAGTACATAGACTTCACATTAAGATTTTAATTTGGACTGGCCAGGATTATACCCAGGACGGGATTGGAAGGGTACAGCCTCAACTCACTGTCAGGTTAAACTTAAAAAGTCAAATACAATATCCTAGTACATGGTAAATTACTTTGAGAAATTCCAGTCAGACAACAAAAACCTTAGTTCCT
The DNA here is from genome assembly GCA_009823505.1 of Rhizomys pruinosus. NCBI lineage: Eukaryota > Metazoa > Chordata > Mammalia > Rodentia > Spalacidae > Rhizomys > Rhizomys pruinosus. The sequence continues at coordinate 126,904 of VZQC01005539.1, forward strand.
GCATTCTACAGGATTACAAAAGATAAGATACAAAGTGGGTGGGCTGCAGGCAATTATAAAACATTGACAAAAGATAAGGTAGTTAGGCAGTCCACAAAACATTGTGGAGAGGGGGTTCCAAAGGCTGTGATAACCAACTGCCTCTTCTTGGACTAATTCTTCTGGGCTGGGTTTCATCCATTAAGATGGAGTCACTTAAACAAAATGGAGTAATGTAGGTAGTATACACCATCACAGAACTAACTGGAGAGTTGTGGAGAAAACTAATGTGCATACAATGATAATAACCTGAGGGGAATCAGTAGTGTGTGTTAATCAGATTATTTACTGATCTCTATATGTATTCCTTCCTCCCTCCTCAGTCTGGTGTAAGGTATCTGTCATGTGAAGCCAATGGTTTGAGGGAGAGAACAGTTACCTTCTTAGCTTTTATACTCTTCTTTGGACGAAAGTAGTTCTCATTTCTATAAGCTGTCTAAGCAGGAGAGATGGAGAAAGGAAAAAGAGGGTAAAGGGAGACTAGAGAGAATATGTGACTCACTTGGCTTTCTCAGTGGATTCCAGATGAAGCCATCAAACATACTTGGCTGTGAGAAGAGCCCCAATGTAGCTTTTTATACTGATTTACATTATCCAGCATATAAGTATATTCCATATTTTCAAAGTTTCATAGTTTATATCTATTTATGGCTAAAAGCCATCCCATTGCAAGAATAGATGTCTTTTTACTAATCCATTAAAGAGCATGTAGTTTGTTTTCAAGTTTTGCCAATTACCAATAAGTTTCTATAAATGTTAATGTTCATCTCTTTTATGTGGACATGATTTAGATTTATTTACTTCAATTATTTATTGTGTTTGTATGTGTGGCGTATGTATGTATGTGCCTTCTGTAAACAAAAATATAGTTTTCCGATTACTCTCAACCTATATAACCTTTGTTTCCTTTTGAAAATTTTATTTTTTATGTGTATGAATATACTGTCTGCATGTAGGTCTGTGCACTTGTGTAGTGCAATGTCACAGAGGTCAGAAGAGGGTGTGGGATTCCCCTGAAACTGGAGTTAAAGATGGTTCTCAGCCACCATGTGGGTGCTGGAGATCAAACCTGTGGAAGAGCAGTTGGCGCCCTTGTTTCCTTTTTAAATCTAATGTATTATCTTGACTTTAGTAGAATCCTAAATAGGAGTGTTGAAAAGGGTCATCTTATTTATTTTCTTATCTTAGTGTGGATGTCAAGAACTCTTGATCTTTAGATTGTAAACTATAAAAAATCTGAAACAGGATCCGGGTGGAAAGCTTTGTGCTTGGGATTTAATGGCAGAAGTCTCATTACCAGAAATGACAAAAATCAGAATTTAAATAACAAATTAAGAGCAATTGGTGAGTGTTAATCTTTTATTCTAGGGAATACAATGGACAAATTAGTATTAATAACCAAGTGCTTCTTGAGAAGCAAATAGGCCCTTCTACTTTTGGTGAAACACTTTATTTTAGGATCAAAGCAGGTTGGAATTCAGCTACCAGTTACCTTACCCTATGACGTGACTCAAGGTTTTATTTTCGTTAATTCATTACTCACTATGTTAATACTATGTATTTAATATCTTCAGAAATACTGGAGTTTGTAGCCAGGACTAGAGATGTTAACAAGCTTACTGTTGGAACAGGTGAAAGAGTTGAAGTTCCCTGCTTTAACTCAATGCTGAAAGGGTTCTTTTTCTTTATTTCCTGGCTTCTGCTGTTACTTCAGTTTATATACTCATATCCAAAGTTTCAGAGCAAATAAGAGAGAGGAAGTGTTGCTTGTGTTTCCATTTCCTAACTATTGTGAAAGGAGGAGCAATGAATATGGCTGAGCAAGTATCTCTGTAGGATATTGTCTATCTGCCAAAGATTGGTACAGCTGGGTCATATGGTAGATTTATTTTTAGCTTTTTGAGAATTATTTGCATTGATTTCCATAGTACAGCACCAGTTTGCAAAAACAAAAGCGTTCAATGGGGTTTCTCCTTTCTTGGCATTCTAGCCAACATTTGTAAACAATTGCTTACTTGATTTTGCTATTTTAAGAAGAAATCATAGTTTTTTTTATTTTCCATAATTGCTAAGAATATTGAAATTTTAAGAAGTTTCTTATTTATTTTTATCTCTAATTTTGAAAACTGTACTCAGATGTATAGCGTTTTTTTGTTTTTTTTTTTAATTGGGTCATGTTATGATGCTGGAACACTGGGAGAAAAAGAGAACACCAAGACTCCAGGTTCCAATTAGCTGAATTGGTTTTTTTATTTGATCTGGCCAGGACTGAAACCCAGGTCAGGATTGGGAGGGTATAGCCACAATTCAGAGCCAGGTTAGGCTTGTAAAGTCAAATACAATTACCTGAGGATTACTAAAATAAGAAGTGAGTGGGTTGCAGGCAATTGTAAAACACTGACAAAAGATAAGATAGCTAGGTGGTCACAAGATAACCTGGAAAGGGTATTGAAGGTCAAGGTAACCAACTGGCTCTTCCTGAACTTGTTCTGGCCAGAGGTTCAGCCATTGAGATGGTAGTGGACCTAGGTAGTGGAAACCATCACAGTCATTTGTTATCTTGATTTTTGTTTTTGTTTTTCAGGTATTTTGTATATTCTAGATTTTAACTATTTACTTGACATATAGTTGGCAAAGACTCTCTCCCACTCTGTGGGCTTCCTTTTCACTCGCCTGATTGTTCTCCTTCCTGCAAAGAATAGTTTAAGTTTAAGGAAATCCCGTTTGTTAATTGCTGGCCTTAATTTCTGAACAAACAGTCGTATTCAGAAAGCTTTTACCTAAACTCATGTACTGTCTGGTACAGATCATATTTTCTTCAAATAATTTCAGCATTTCAGTTTTCACACTGAGGCCTTTGATCTAGTTCTAGTTGACTGATTGCAGGATGAATTTGGGTCTGATTTTATACTTCTACACATGAAGATCAATTTGTTCTACAATGAGTGAAGACACTATCTTTCTTCCAGAGTGTACTTTTAACATCTTTGTCAAATTTCAGATGCCTGTAATTATGTGTGCTTCTCTGTCTTTGATTAGCTCCCTTGACCTGTGTATCAATTATATGACCATGCCATGCTGTTTTTAATACCACAGCTCTATAATATTGCTTGAAATCTAGTATCTTAATCCTCCAGCATTGTTCTTTTTGCCCAGGCTTGCTTTGCCTATCAGGGATCTTTGTTGCTTCCAAGAGAGTTAAGGCTTTTTTTTCCTGTTTCTGTGAAAAGTGTCATGAGGATTTTGGTTGTAATTCATTAAGTCTGTAAATTGCTTATGATAAGGTGGTCATTTTCAGAATATTAATTCTACCAATATATGAACATGGGAATTTGGTCCATCTTCTATATGCCTTCTTTTTTTTTTTTTTAAATTAGTTTTTTATTGATGCTTTGTGCATTTCATACATTTTTTTCCAATTCAGTTCAGGCTTATTTCCCTTTCCCTCCCCCCCCCCCCCACCCCATCCCAGATCATGCATTCTGCCATAACCGTCCTGCATCTTTCTCTCAGTTTTTTTTTTTTTTTTCATTTTTAGCTATAAGTGATAATCCATGAGTACAAGCATCCTTCATGCAAAACCTATCTGCAGGCTGTTGTGCCCAAACACCCACAGCCCCACCATCCAGTGGGGGGTGACAGGTTGTTTGTTCAATCAAGTTGATCAAATGAGTGTCCAGACTACATTGCTGTAGTTTCACCATTCACCCCAATAGCAGCCCTTACATTCTACCACGCCCCCTCTTCCGCAGGTTGTTCCCTAGGCTTAGAAAAGGGGCACAGGTGGATGAGAGGTAAAACAGTCCACTCTCTCTGGAGCTGTTGACTTGGACTCTGGTCAATTCTGGCTGTTTCCTTTCATGGGCTGTGAAATGGTGAATTGGAAAGGGGGGATGGGTGGGAGAGGGACACGGGTGTATATTCGATTAAGGCATATTTAATTGACGTGAGCTCAGCAAGTACCCAGTTTCGCCTAGACACTGTCTACAGGACACATGGTGTTTTAGGACTTAGTAAAAGTAAACATGTGTATATTAAACAACATTGGTTTACAGAATCTATATGCCTTCTTTAAATGCTTTCTTCAAAGATTTAATGTTTTCACGGTAGAGGTCTTTTTCTTACTTTGTTAGGTCTTTTGCTAGATACTTTATCTGTTTGAGGCTATTAGGAACATGAGGCTATTGTCTCATTTTCTTTTCAGCATGTTTCAGAAAACTTCTATTCTTAACTGGACACACCTGGAAAGAGAAAATTACGCCACAGAAATTTTACTATCATATTGGACTGTGCTCATGTCTTTGAGGGAATTCCTTGGTTTTTTAGTGATGTGGGGAGACCCAGTATCTGGGTGTCATTTCTAGGAAGGTGATCCTGGATTATACCAAAAAAATAGTCCCTAGTACTAGCCCGTGGAGCAAGCCATAGTCATCCAAGGTCTGTGCTTAAGCTTCTGTCTCCAGGATCCTGCCCTGAGTTCTACTAAGTGACAAACTGACACTTGGAAAAATAAAATGAATTAAAGCATTTTTCTTTTCTTCGAAGTTTGGTTGTGGCCATGGTGGTTATCAGAGCATTTGTCATAAGTACATATAAAATCTCATGATTTTGATATGCCGATTTTTTTTAATTTTGCTGATTTTCTGAAAGAGTTGATTACTTTTAGAAGTTCTCTGGAGTGATATTTTAGGATTGTTTATATATCATATGAACAAAAACAAGTAATTTGACCTTTTATTTTCACTTTATTATCCTTTTAAATTCATTTTATCTCATTTCTCTAGATTTCAAGCACAAGATTGAAAAGTAGTATACATAGTGCAAGTGCACAGCCTTGCTGTGTTCCTGTATCACATGGCATTACTTTGAGATTTTATCCATTGAGGATGATATTGTGTACAAGTTATGCTGTTTATTCTTATAATTTATTTTAATGTGTCCCAGTGGTTATGTTGTGTTTTCATTTTTATTTAATCCCAGAAAAATAATCAAATTTCTTTATTGATTTCTTCTTTAGTTCATTCATTATTGTAAAATCTCCATTCATTTGCATAGGTACTAGAGCTTCATTTACTATTGAATCTAAATTACATTCCATTGTGGTCCAATTAGGCACATGCAGTCATTTCAGTTTTTCTGAATTTTTTGAGAATTACATTGTGGCTTAGTAAATGGTGACCTATCTTGGAAAGATTTCCAACAGCTGCTGGGTACAACACTTTTTTGGGGGGGGTTTAGAGGTGGAATATTTTATACATATGTTAAGTCCATTTGACATAGGATTTCATATAGTCATGATGGATGTTTCTCTGTTTTATTTTTTTTGTTTGTTTGTTTGTTTGGTTTTTGTTTTTTGTCCAAATGACCTGTTTATTGGAGAAAGTAGGCTTTTGGAAATTGCCTACTTTTATTGAGTTGGTAAGCTACATCTTGAAGTCCAGTCCTAAATTTTTTGAGAAGTGGGGACTTTTTGTTTAATCATTGCCTTAATTAGAATGAAATGTCCTTCTTTCTCTCTTCTGACTACTGTGTTTTGAAGTTTAGTTTGTCAAATATTAGGATTGTCACAACTACTTCCTTCCTGGTCTCAGTTGGAACACCCTTTCCATTCTTTCATTCTGAATTGGTGCCTATTCTTAATGGTAAGTCTTGTAAACAGAAAACATCTGGATTTGTTTTTAATCCATTCAACTAACCTGTATCTTTTGACTGGAGATTATGAGGCCATTGATGTTTAAAGTTATTATTGATAGGTGTGTGTTGATGCATTTTTCTGTTTTTTTTTTCTTTTTCTTTTCTTTTTTTTTATTAATTTTATTTATTTCTGTATGTGTATGAATGTACTGTCTGCATGCAAGTTTGTGCACCCGTGTGGTGCAATGCCGCGGAGGTCAGAAGAGAGTGTCGGATTCCCCTGGAGCTGGAGTTCTCCTGGAATTGGAGTTTCAGATGATTCTCGGCCGCCATGTGGGTGCTGGGGATCTGTTTGTTTTCTTAATACTAATTTATGATCCATTTCTTATCCCTCAGATCTCATGTTAACATCACCACAACTTAAAACAGTACAAATTTAAAATTCCAACAGTCTTTAAAAAATCCAAGCACATTAAAATTTCAAAGTTACTCTTCGTGGTGGTCTGAATGAGAGTGTCCCCCCATAGGCTTTAAGTATTCAGACATTTTGTCTGCAGTTGGTGGCACTGTTCTTGGAGGTCTTAAAAGGTGTGGCCATGCTGGAGGAAGTACTTTATTGGATTCAGGCTTAGTGAGTTTAACAAGCCTTTCGGTCTCCAATCTCTCGCTCTCGATGGTGCTTATTGTGAGATGTAAACCTCTGCTTGCTGCTCCAGCCCTGGCCACCATGCCTCCTGCCACAATGGACTCTGATTCCCTGGAAGTATCAATCATAAGCTCAAATTAACTCTTCCTTTTATGAGTTCCCTTGCTCGTGGTGATTTTATCACAGCAAGAGAAAAGTGACCTAATACAGTTATTTGGTACCAGAGAGTGGGCTGTTGGCTGTGAAGAACCTGACCATGTGGATGTTTGGAGAACTGTGGAAGACCGGAACTTTGGGCTAGAAAAGCTTTTGACTACTGTAAGCAGAGCTTAAGGGGCCATTCTAGTAGAAGCCTGGAAGAAAGCATTGATGCAAAAAAATGTAGTTCCAGAGGAAAATAAAGACTTAGGCAGCAACTGGGATATTTTGATAAAGAGTCTGGCAGCAGTTAGTCCACAGCCTGATGCTAAGTTGAAAAGCAATATACTAATGTCTTTGGCGGAGGATATTTCAAGACAGCCTAATGTAGAAGTGGTGGCATGGCTATTAATGGTGAATATTGTACAGATCTACAGTGAAGAAGCGCAGATGGGGCAGAAAGAAATGCAGAATGTACAGTTTGGATCTGAAAACCACACAAGGAAGATTAAAGGTGGGGCCAAGACATGTGAAGGAGAGGTTCCGTTTGATAAGGAGATAAAAGTGATTAAAGAGAGGCCTAGCTATTCACAAGTAAACAATGGAAAAGTGAGATTAAAGTGACTAAGGAGGGGCCTCGAGATTTACAAGTAAACAACAGAAACAGTACCTCAGGGCAAGATCACACCCAGCTAAACCTCTGATTTTTGAAAGGAAAATACTGAAAGCGTTTTCTACTCCAACAAGTCCAGGGCAGAGAAAAGTTACAAATGTGGTTAAAGTAGGAGAGAGTCCATCCCGAACTTGCAGCCAAATTTGGCAATTTTATTCATGTGGTGCTGGCTTTAGAGGCACGAATGATGCAAGAGTGAAAGGGATATCAGTTCCTTTTCCAACGTTTCAGAGAGCCACAGAGGCCAGGCAGAGTGCAGCAGGGGCATCCCTGAATAAAGAAGGCCGTGATAGGCCATTGCATGAAGCTGTGAATGTGAAGCCTGGTTGGCAGCGGAGACCCCAAGAAGACTTTTGAGATGCCAGACCTGTGAGATATTTGCCAAGGAGAGCTGCATACAGAGAGTGGTACCAGCCTAAGAAAGAGATGTATGTTGCAAGCAAAGCTGGAAGAGTTGAGCCATCTAAGCCCTTTGGAAGCCAAGTCTCAGAAGTTGCACATGGAGCTACTGGACTTGGTTTTTGCCCTGCTGGTTTTCAGTCTTGTTTTGGTCCAGTATTTCCTCACTATGCTGCTATTCCTCCCTTTTGTAATGGGAATGTGTATTCATTTCCACTGTATGTTGAGAGTATGTAAATTGCCTTTTGATTTTACAGAAGCTTACAGTTAAGAGATTGGCTTGGGTTTCAGAAGAGACTTTGGACTGTTGACGTTTGAATAGAATTGAGACTGGTAAAGACTATGGGGAGTTTTAAGGTTGGACTAAATGCATTTTGCATTTTATATGGTCAGGTGCCTATGGGGGCCAGGTCGTTCGAATTAGAGTGTCCCCCCATAGGCTTTAAGTATTCAGACATTTTGTCTACAGTTGGTAGCACTGTTCTTGGAGGTCTTAGAAGTTGTGGCCATGCTGGAGGAAGTGCTTTATTGGGGGCAGGTTTAGTGAGTTTAACAATCCTTTCGGACTCCAGTCTCTCTATCTCTCTTGATGGTGCTTATGTGAGATGTGAACCTTGCTGCTCCAGCCCCTGTCACCATTCCTCCTGCCACAATGGACTCTGATTCCCTGGAACCATCAATCATAAGCTCAAATAAACTCTTCCTTTTATAAGTTCCCTTGGTCATTGTGGTTTTTTCATGGCAACAGAAAAGTGATGAATACACTCTTCAATGTTTCTCAACTGTGGGACTTGAAAATCCAAAACAATTAAGCATTATTTTATTTCAAAAGGATGTTTCAGGCACAATTAAGAAAAATAAATTCCAGCAAAGTAGCTCAAGGCTGGACATCTGGAATTCAATCATGATCTTCTGTACTCCAAAAGACTTAATAAGTTTTACTTCTGTGGCTCTGCCATCCACGCCATCCACAGCTTGTCTTATATGCTCAGTCTGCCTCTACTCCATAGCAGCCTCTGGGATAGATGGATGTATCATTGTCCTGGTATCTCCAGTATGTGGAGGTTTTGTCTGCATCTGAGGCCATATCTTTAGCAATGGCATCTCCTGGTCTATCACGGGGCAAATTTCATGTTCTTTCTATGCACCTGCCAATGCTGTGAATATTCAATGAAAACTGATGCCACACATTTATCAATGTTCTTTCTTGGCCTCACAAAATTTCCAAGACTTAGCTTCTCTCCATGAGCCCTAGAGCCTCCAAAACCAGTAGTATGTAGGATACTCTTACTTATTAACATGTCCTGACTCCAGATTGATATGGAGCCTTGGCCCTCCTCTGTGATGCTAGTTTATTGTTCAGCCCCAGATGACCAGAAACCACAGATTCTCAATTAAAAGTAACACACTAACATCCCTGATACCCTTTGCTTTGCTGGAAAGTTCACACTTCTTCACCTCCATTATCTACCCCCTCTTTCAGCATTATAAACAGCTCACCAATCTCTAAATAATCAGTGCTTTTTCCAGATCAAAATTCTAAAACCTTCCACAATATTTCCAAAAACAACTGAGTCAGGTCTGTAAAAGCAATGACCCACTCTCTTAATACCAATTTCTCTTCTAGTTAGCTTTCTTATTACTATGACAAAACACTCTGTTGAAAACCAGCTTGGGGAGGAAAGTGTTTATTTCACTTGCAAGCACAGTCTATCATCAAAGGAACCCAAGGAAAGAACTTAGGGAATGGAACCCAGAGCACAGACTCCTCTAATTTTTTATACAAATATAGGAACATTGGGTCCTGGTCTATCAAATGCTCATGCTTTCAAAGAACAAAACCTTAATTTCATTGTTTCTCTTACTGTTTTATTTTCTCATATTTAATTAATTTCTGCTATAACATTAATTATTTCTTCACATCTAATGGGTAGTTTTATTTGTTCTTTCATTTCCAGAGTCTTGAGTTGCAGTGGTAAGTAATTTATTTATCCTCTTACTGATTTTTTTTAAGTTTTTTCTCCTTAGTTTTTATTGAGACTTTGTACATTTCATGCAACATTTCTTAATCAAATTTAGAACTGTTCCCACATCCATACCCCCCCTCACCAGAGTTATGCATTCTGCCATACATGTTAAGTCTTGTCTTACATCCTTTTCTCAGTTTTTTTTTTTATTTTTTGAAAAAGAAGTTTGCAGTTTGGGTCAGTTCGATCAAGTCTTTGCTGGCATTGTTGTTGCATTTCATTTTGTAATATATATATATATATATATATATATATATATATATATTTTATATATATTCAGAGTATTCCTATACTCATATATATATATATATACTATATATCTTCCTATATTCTAATACAATATAGTATATTATAGGAAGATATATAGTATAATATAATATATATAGTATATTAGAGTATACAAATATATATAGTATATATATTAAAGTATAGGGGGCTGCCCCCAAAAGGTAAAGGCTTCTTGCCTGTAAACTGGGATACCTGCAAGAAGAGAGGCGATAAGACCCTGCTGTCAAAGACCTGATGTAAGCATGGGAAAGATGTATTGAGACCACACTTGCAAGTGTACAGTTGGTCTCTGGAATACCAGAGAGTGTTACCAAAGGCCACAAAACCAATAAAGCAAATATAGGTCTCCTTGAGTCAAGCAAGACTCCTCCATCAGCACCAGCTATACCTCACCTACCTGGAAATACTGTGGAGCAGTGGCAGCCATATGCCCGTATATCCCAAATCTAATTGGCTATTAGCTCTCTCCTTGGAGGAATAACCCATGGCTGATGCCACAAGCTTACATCCTCTAGTGGTTAGGAGATGTTATAAGCCACAGTAAGACCCTGTCATATTTTACAGAAAAAAAAATGTAATTCATAGATTAACATACCATCCAAATATCTGTGTCTATAACAAAGTAACCTACCTTAACAATTAGTACTGTTTAAATACCTATATATCTAATTGCCTGTGCTTCATTAGTAGGATTGAAAGGTTATTCCTGGACAAACTGTCAGCCCATGAAAGGAAACAGCCAGAACTGACCAGAGTCCAAAATGACAGCTCCAGAGAAAGTAGACTGTTTTGCTTCTCAACCACCTGTGCCCCTTTTCTAAGCCTAGGGAACAATCTGCGCAAGAGGGGGCATGGTAGAATGTAAGGGCTGTGATTGGGGTGAATGGTGAAATGACAGCAATANGGATGGATGATCTTTTGATGTGGGTATGGATGTGATTTGTGATTATTTTGTTGAGACAAATCTCATTAATGAACACAGATGCAAAGCGTCTATAGTTTTCTTTTTTGGTTGTGTCTTTGCATGGTTTTGGTATAAGAGTGAAGCCAGCTTCATAGAAGGAATTTGGGAGATTTCCCTGTTTGTATCCTTTTGAAAAGTTTGAGTAGAAAAGTTTGTAAGACCTCTTTAAATGTTTTATAGAATTCTGCTGTGATACTATCTGGGCCTGGCTTTTTTTTATTTGGGAGGTTTGTTTTTTTTTTTTTTTGTCTTCTATTTCCTCAAATGTTATGGATCTGTTTAAACTGTCAACCTCTTCTTGGTTAAGCTTTGTTGGTTCTCAGGATTTCAGATATTCATCCATTTCACTTAGGTTTTCAGACTTAGTAGAGTATACATTTTTGAAGTATTCTCCTATGATCTGGGTCTTTTCTTTATCTGTTGTGATGTTTCCATTTTCATCACAATTACTATCAATTTAGAGTTGCTCTTTCTTTATTTTGGTTAATTGGGCTAGAGGTCTGTCTACCTTGTTTATCCTTTCAAAGAACCAGCTTTTGGATTCATTAATTTTGGCATAGTTTTATTGAATCTAGTCTGAGGAGCCAATGTTGAAGCACCATAATCCAAAAACACAAACAAACAAACAAACAAGCAAACATCAAGTCCACATGCCTAGGACACAATGAAAAAAACAACTGGGAAATGCTCATAATAAATCCATGCCAAACTCTACCAGTCTGACGGGGAGATCTCCCTGGGAAAGAAACCAAGATACAGACCTTGGAAGAACAACTGTAGACATGTTCAAAAAAATCAATGTATATAAAGAGCAAATCAGAGAAGTAAGGGGAGAAAATGAGAAACTGAGGAAGGATTTAGAAGAAAAGAATGATAAACACTGGAAAGAACTAGAGGGAGAGAATGACAAATCCCAAAAAGAAACAAAGGAATAGAAACACAAACTCCAAAAAGAACTACAGTAAGAGAAATACAGACTCTGAAAATAACTGGAAGAACAGAAACACAATGTCCAAAAACAAAAAAAACTAGAGTGAGAGAAAGACAATCTCTGTAAGGAAGTGAAAACACTGAAAAGATCCCAGGCTGAAATGAAATAAAGGATACCAGCAAAGCAAGGAGCTTTAGGTAGAGAATGACAAACTCCAAAAGGAAATGGAAATACTAGAGAAATCATAGGAAGAAATGAAAAAAAAAAAGAAATGGAACATTCATCCAATCAACAGGAAATAATGGGAGAAAGCCTCAGAAGCAGAATGGATGAAGCATAAAATAGAATATCAGATCTGTATGACAACATGGAACAGCTAAAATACCCAAGTGAAGACTACGAAAAACTTAAAAATCACAAGACTAGAATAACCAGGATATGTGGGATACTATGAAAAGACCAAATATCTGCATCATGGCATCATAGGGATAGAGGAAGGAGAAGAATCCCAAAACAATGGTAATTGACCAGAGCTTCAACAGGATAATAGAAGAAAAAATTTCCCAAACTGAAAAAAGAAAAAGCTACACAAAGCCAAGAAGCACATAGAACATGAAATAGACAAGACCAGAAAAGAAACTCCCCAAGCCATATCATAATTAAAATGCTAGGTGCCCAAAACAAAGACAAAATACTGAAAGCCACAAGAGAAAAACAGCAAATTACAAAGAAGGGGAAATCCTGGGGCTGGAGAGATGGCTCAGTGTTTAAGAGCACTGACTGCTCTTGCAGAGGACCAGGGTTCAATTCCCAGCACCCACATGGCAGCTAATTACTGTCTTTAACTCCAGTTCTAGGAGAATCCAACGCCCTCCTCTGACCTCCATGGCATCACACGACACAGGTGCACCAACTTACATGCAGACAGTACTTTCATACACATAAAAATTAATTAATTAATTAATTAATTAAATGAAGGGGAAATTCATCAGAATTACAGCTGACTTCTCAGTGCAACATATGAAAGCCAGAAGAAAATGGACTGAAGTATTCCCAGTGCTAAATGACTTTAGATGCTAACCCAGATTACTGTACTCAGCAAAAATGTAAATTGCATTTTATGGAGAAAGAAAACTCTTTCATGACACAGACACAATGGAAGAATACATATCACAAAATGAACACTTCGGAAAATACTTGAAGCAATCCAAAGAACAGAGGAAAGGAGCAACTATCCCCAACCAACTAAAGAGAGAAACTAATAAAAGCATAACAACGTAAATACAAACCTAGACCAAGAATGCAAACCAAGAATAATTTGAAAGGAAACAACACACATCTCTCAATAATGACCTTAAATTTCAATGGGCTAAACTTCCCAATCAAAAAACATAGAGTGGGATAGTGGATTAGGAAAGAGAATCCATCTGTATGCTACCTACAAGAAACCCACCTCACCCTCAATGATAGACACCAACTCAAAGTGAATGTATGGAAAAAAAATATTCCAAGTAAATAGTACCAAAAATCAAGCAGGAGTTGCTATTCTAATATTATACAAAATAGACTTCAGAGTAGTCATTCAGAAGAGACAGTGAGGACTACATTGTTAACAAAGGAACACTTAACCAGGAAGACATAACAATCTTAAATGTTTATGCACCAAACTCAGGTGCACTGAACTATATAAACACAATTCTATGGGTCTTCAAGACACAGATTAATCCCAACATGCTAATATTGGGACTTTAATACCCCAATGAGCCCCTTGAATAGATCAACTGGACAAAAAAATAAACAGAGACACATTGGACCTGAACAATACAATACAACAAATGGAGCTCATAGACATCTACCGAATATTTCACACAAACTCCAGAGAATATACTTTCTACTCAGCACCCCATGGAACATCTCCAAAATACTGGGACACAAAAGAAACCTCAACAAATATGAAAGGATTGAAATACTCTCATGCATTCTATCAGACCACAGTGCAATAAAACTCAGTATTAATACCAAAATAAGCCTGATTACCTACAAGAACATGTGGAGGCTAACAACACAATCTTGAGTAATAAATGAGTCAGGGAAGAAATAAAGAATGAAATAAAAGTATTCATTGAGCTAAACAAAAAAGACAATACAACACAACAAAACCTGTGGGATACTTTAAAAGCAGTCCTAAGAAGGAAATTTATATCCCCAAGTACCCACATTAAAAAACAGAAAGGGAACAAATAAAAAATCTAACACTACAGCTAAAACAAAAAAAAAAAAAAAAAAAAAAAAAAACTTGAGAGATAACCACAAATGGACCCTAAACCCAACAGACAGGAAGAAATAATAAAAATCAGAGCAGAAATCAATGAAATAGAAACATTCTGATTTTTTTTTTAATGCAAGCACTTAGAGCAAAGAGATTTCCTCTTAGGACTGATTTCAAAGTGCCCCAGACGTTTTGCTGTGTTGCCTTATCCTTTCTTTAATTCCATATGTACTTTTATTTCTTTTTTAAGTTTTTCTTTGACTTCTTCATTGTTCAGGGGTGTGTGGTTTCATCTCCAGATATTTGCGTGATTACCAGAGCTTCTTTGATTATAGATTTTAAGGCTTATTTGTGATCTGATAGGATGTATGAAATCTTTTTGTTGTTTTGTGCCACAGTATGTGGTAAATTTTAGTGAAGCTTTCCATGAATAGAAAGTTCATTCTTGGATATTTGGATGGAGTGCTCAGTAGATGTTTGTCAGGTCCATTTGATATATGCTATTATTTTATTAAAATGTCTCTATGATTATTATTATTATTATTATTATTATTATTATTATTATTATTGGAGATAGTGGGTTAACTGAAGTCCCCTCCTATGAGGGAGTTAGGGCTATTGATGTCTAAGAATACTGTATTACTTTTTTTTTCTGAAATTGGGTGCATCAGAATTTGATGCATATTTGTTCATGATTATAATAACTTGTATTGATCAATTGTTCCTTTGATTAGAATGAAGTGACTTTATCTCATCTGATTACTTTTAGTTTGTAGACTGTTTCTTATATATAATAGAGTTACAAGTCCTACTTCTTTCTTAGTGTCATATGCTCAGAATAATTTTTTCATCCTTTCACTCTAAGGTACTCCTTGCCCCCCATCCCCAGAGTCTAGTAATGATGTACCCAAGTTCTAATCCTAAAGCATGCACTAACTAGGAGAAGAGGTAGATATTAAATCAAATGGAGATTGTCACAGGATGGCTATTCCACAGAGCAAAGGGATTTGAAGCCTAGCAGCAACCCTTAGTTCTAGTGATCCAGAGAAAGAGATCTGGTTTCAGTCTCCAGCTTTGTCGGGGCTGCACTGCCAGCTCAAGAATTCTTTTTTTTTTTTTTTATTTAAGTAATGTTTATTGTGAACCTGACTTTTTTTTTTAATTAGTTTTTATTGATGCTTTGTGCATTTCATACATTTTTTCCAATTCAGGTCAGGCTTATTTCCCTTTCCCTCCCCACCCACCCCCACCCCCATCCCAGGTCATGCATTCTGCCAAACTGTCCTGCATCTTATCTTCTCAGTTATTTTTTTTTACATTTTTTTTTTTTTTTTTTTTTTTTCTAGTTATTCTGAGTACAAAGCATCCTTTGCATAAAACTATCTGCAGGTTGTTGTGCCCAACCACCTACAGCCCACCATTCCGTGGCGGGGGGACAGGTTGTTTGTTCATCACGTTGATCAAATGAGTGTCCAGACTACTATTGCTGTAGTTTTCACCATTCACCCCAATTCGCAGCCCTTACATTCTACCACGCCCCCCTCTTCCGCAGGTTGTTTCCCTAGGCTTAGAAAAGGGCACAGGTTGATGAGAGGGTAAAACGTCCACTCTCTCTTGGAGCTGTTGACTTGGACTCTGGTCATTCTGGCTGTTTCCTTTCACGTGGGCTGACAGTTTGTCCAGAGATAACCTTTCGATCCTACTAATGAAGAACAAGCAATTAGATATATAGGTATTTAAGGGGGAAAATTGTAATTCATGGATTAACATATCCAAACATGTGTCTATGCTAAAGTAACCTACCATAACTATAAGTGCTGCTTAAGAATTCTTAAATTATGTGTTAAACCTAATTCTGGGCTGCAGCAGATGATTTTATTGAAGACAACAAAAAGATTTTTTTCTTAATCCATTCAACTAGCCTGTCTTTCGACTGATGAGTTAAGGCCAATTAATTATTATATTTATTATTATTTATATATTATTTATTGATTTCTTTCTTAATTTTTTATTTGGCCAGTAAATACACATAGGCAATAAACTATGGAGTGTCCATATAAACCTAATTAGTTAACATCTGAGTCCAGTTTTTGTACAACCCAAATACAATTGAAGATGTTTGCTTACACAAACAATTTGATCAAATAAAAAGAAAGAAAAAAAAAATCCAGTCTGTTTTGCTCTGATCTTACAATCCATCCCCTCTCCTTGGCCCTTACAATCTGACACTTCTACCTCTTCCAAGGGAATCTGTGGGCTTTGGAGGGGGGAGCAAGAGAGAGTAAGGGACAGAAGATCTATTTTTTTTTCCCTGAGGTGACATGTCAAACTCTAATTTTATTAATTTGTAGTTGTTCTTTCTTTTGGTTAACAGGGCTAGAGGTCTGTCAAGCTTGTTATCTTTTCAACGAAGCAATTCTTGGATTCATTGATTTTGTGTGGTTTTCAAGTGTTGTTTCCATTTCATTAATCTCTGTTCTGATTTTTGTTATTTCTTGTCTTTAAGTTTGGGAGTCATTTGTTGTTGTCCTTCAAGTGTTTTGAGTCATTTATTTGTGCTTTCTGTTTTTTTGTTGTTGTTGTTGTTGTTTTTTTTTTAATTTTAGGCATTTGGAGCTATAAAATTCCCTCTTAGCTGCTTTTAAAATGTACCCACAATGGGGTGGAGAGATAGCCTAGCGTTAAGGGAGCACGACGCTTCTTGCAGAGGACCCGGGTTCGCGATCCCCAGCACCCACATGGCGGCTAAGAACCGTCTGTAACTCCAATTCCAGGAGAACTCCAGTTCCAGGGGAATCTGAGACCCTCTTCTGACCTCCGCGGCATTGCACGACACGGGTGCACAGACCTGCATGCAAACAATACATTCATACACATACAAAAATAAATAATAATAATAAAAAAAATGTCCCACAGGTTTTGTTGTGTTGCATTACCATTTTTTTTTTTACTTCCAAGCATACTTTTATTTCTTTCTTAATTTCTTCCTTGACTCATTCCTCGCTCAGGAGTGTGTGTTTAATCTCCATGAGTTCCTGTATTTACTAGGGCTTCTTTTGGTGTGGATATTAAGCTTTATTGCATTATGGTCTAATAGAATAGATGGATTTATTTCAATTATGCTTCGGTTTGTTGAGATTTGTTCTATGTTCCAGTATGTGGTCTGTTCCGGAGAAGGTACCATGAGGTGCTGAATATAAAGTACATTCTTTGGTGTTTTTGTGGACTACTCGGTAGATGTCTGTTAGGTCCATTGGTATACTGTATTGGTCAGTTCAGATGTCTCTCTTTACTCTTTGCCCAGTTGACCTATCTAATGAACACATTGGTGTATTGAAGCCCTCTACTTCTAGTGTACTAGAGTCAATCTGTACCTTAAAATCCTTTAAAATTGTGTTTATGAAGTTTGGTGTGACTGAGTTTGGTGTGTATAAATTAGTGATTGTGATATCTTCTTGGTTAATTTTTCCTTTGATAAGAATAAAACGACCCTCTTCATCTCTTCTGATTAGTTTTAGTTTGAAGTATATTTTATCTGTTATTAGAATAGCAACTCGTACTTGTTTCTTAGTGTCATTTGCTTGCAATATCTTTTCCAACCTTTAACCTTGAGATAATTCCTGTCTTTAAATATGAGATAAGTTTCTTGCAGACAACAGAAAGATAGGTTCTGTTTCTTAATCCATTCTTCTAGTCTGTGTCTCTTAATTGGAGAATTCAGTCCATTGGTATTTAAAGTTGTTATTGAGAGACTTATGTTACTTATAGTCATTTTGGTTTCTGGTGCATTCTTGCCCTAGGTTTTTGTTTACATAATAGTGGTTTCATTAAGTATTTTCTGTTGCTGATTGGCTATAGTCATTCCTGCCCTATGCTCTTTGTATTGCTTCAAATATTCTATGAAGGGATGGCTGTCTGTAAAAGTATTCTTTCTGTTTATTGATATCATAATACATTTTCCTTTTCTCCTTCAATTATAATAGACATTTTTGCTGGATAAAGTATTCTGGGTTGATATCTATAGTCATTTAAAACTGGGAATACTTTAGAACAAGCTCTTCTGGCTTTCATTGTTTGCAATGAAAAATCAGCTCTAATTCTGATGTTTTCCCTTAAAAGTGACTTGTTTTTCTTTTGCTGCCCTCAGTACACTATCTTTGTTTTGAACATGTAGTGTTTTTATGATGACATGGAATGCGAATTTCTTTTTTGATTTTGTCTACTTGGTGTTCTATGTGCTTCTTCGATTTGTATGTGTATCTCTTTAATTTGGGAAAATTTTCTTCTAAGACTGTTGAAGATTTGATCGATACCATTATCCTGTGAATCTTCTTCCACTTTTATACCTATGATGCATAGATTTGGTCTTTTCATAATGTACCACAGTTCCCAGTTATTCCATTCTTGTGTGTGTGTGTGTGTTTTAATTTTTCATAATCTTTGCTTGATCAATCCAGCTCTTCCATGTTGTCTTCTAGTCTTGATATTCTATTTTCTACTTTATCAGTTCTGTTATTGAGACTTTCTCCCATTCTTTCCAAATGGTTCGTGGAGTGTTGGACTTACTTTTTCATTTCAGCTTGAATTTTCTTCAATGTTTCTATATCATTTGTGATTTTATACTGTAGTTTATCATTATCTTCTTTTAATTTATCTCTGTCTTCCTTTAAGTGTTTAATTTTTTTTTTGTATGTGTGTTCTTTAAATTCTTTAAATTCTTTGGTTTCTTTGATCATGTTTATAATCTTTCATTTAAGATCTATGTTCTGAGTTACATCTAGGGAGTCCTCATTATAGGATTCTTCAGTAGGACTAAGAGTATTTGTCACAGACTTATCATTTTGGTTTTTCATATTATTATTATTATTATTATTATTATTTTCATTGTGCTTTGGCATTTGGGTTTGTTTTGGTGGTTTTGATTCTAGTGTGAAGCTTAGATGTTTCTTTTTGGGTTGAAGACTGACTTCAGGTGTTTTTGTTATCTTCTTATTTTGCATACAGGTATGGTTAGTTTAGGCTTCAAATTCTCACCTTTAGCCTAGTACTAGAGAGACCAGCACCACTCACCCAACCAGTAAGTAGCTCCCTGAGTGGCAGGAGCTTTGAAACAGGTAAACAAGCCCAGACATCTCAGGCCTGTGGAACCCACACCACCTTGGCCCCAAGCACTCCTAGCCTTGTAGGTAGGAAGATAACAACACCCCTGCTGTCGAGCAGGTGGAGTACTCTTCACCACAATGAGGCCAGCCCCAGTTGCCCACCTGGAGAGATGCATTCACAGAACCACCATGCCACCCATGGTATGCCTACTAGCCATCCAGGGCTAGCCACCAAGTTCTGTACCTGGGTCCAGTCAAAGGGAAGCACCAAGGTTGTCTCTACTGTCTCCTGATGCCCTCAAGCAATGTCTAGTGCTTCTCAATGCTCACAGGGTCCCTTAGGTCCCCATCCCCTGACTTTGCCTTAACTGCTCACGTTGCATGCACCTCCCCAGGCCATGAAGGGCATTAATTTTAAATTAATTATTGAAAGATGTATATTGGTTCACCTTCATTTTTGTTTACATAGTTGGTCTAAGTTAGTGTTTTAACGATTATACCTTCTTTAGTTTCTTTCTGTTGCCTCTTGGCTATAGTCGTTCATTTATTCAGTTGTTTGTAATTGCCTCAATTATTGGCTGGGGGGTGGGTTTTGGGGGGCATGAATTCTTTTCGACTTTTTGTTTCATGGAAGGTTTTTCTTTCCTCTTAAACTATAATACAGAGTTTTGCTGGGTAAGGTGTTTTGAGTTGGTGTTTTTGTTTGTTTGTTTGTTTGTTTATTTGTTTGTTTTTTGTCCAGGCTCTTTTGAAAAGTCAGCTGTATTTCTGATGGCGTTTACTTTACAAATGACTTTTTTTTCCTCTTTTAGCTTTCAGTAGTCTCTCTTTGTTCTGGTGATTTGGTGTTTCTATTATGATATGCCAAGGGGAGTTTGTTTTCAGGTCCTCTCTATTTGCTATTCTATGTAATTTTTGTATTTGTATAGACATGTCTTTCTTTAATTTGGGGAAATGTTCTTCTATTTAAGATCTGGTCAGTATGATTTGCCTGAGAGTGTTCTCCTTCTTTGTCTATGATATTTAAATTCAGTCTTTTCATGGTGTCTTACATTTTCTGCATATTTCACTTCTATTTTTATTTTAATATTTTATGTTCTTTATTTGATGCTTAAATTCTTTAACTTTATCATCCAACCTTGATATTTTGTTTTCCATTTCATTCACTCTATTTATGAGGCTTTCCCCTGTGGTTTCAAATTGACGTAATGAGTTTTGCATTTCTTTTTTTTTGACAGAGTCTCCTGTTAGTCCCAGGTGGCCTGGAGCTCACTCTGTAGACCAGGCTAGCCTTGACCTCACAGAGATTCACCTGCCTCTGCCTGCCAAGTGCTGGGATTATAGGCATGTGCCACCACACTGGGCACTAAAGACAGTTCTTAGGTGCCATGTGGGTGCTGGGAATCAAACCCACATCCACTGAAAGAGCAGTCAGTGTGAGTTTTGCATTTCTCTCTTCATTTCACCCTCAGTTTTCTTCAAAAAATTTTTGAGCATTCAATCACTGGTGTATCCTTAGCTCCTTTCAATTCTTTGAGTTGTTTGTTTATGTGTTCTTTATATTCATTTAATTCTTGGATCAGATTTTTTATTTTTGTTTTAAATTCTGTGACCCGAGTTATCTCTACGTGGTTCTCATTGTAGCACTCTTCAATATGTCTGGTGTTTTGGGTGGGAACATATTTTGGTTTTTCGTATTATCATTATTTACTTGTGGTTTAGCCATGTGAATTTCTTTTGTTGTTTGTGAGAAACTCAAGCCTTCCTTATTTGAGCTGAAGTCTGATTCTGTTTGTATTAATCATGTATCTTGGTTCTTTCATTGTTGGGTATGAATAGATGGTTATTCTAGGCTTTAGATTCCCTCTTTTTATTTTACATTGGAAGGAGCACAAGGCTCCCGTCAGTATATTCAGGGGATCTTCTTGAGGGCAAAGCAGCTGTAGCTAATTAGGAACTCTTCAGAAGCCTCAGATGGATAGTGCCAATGTTCAAGGAGAAGAGATGAGAGATAGATATTTTCGTCCCTACTAGTCAACAGGGAATCCCAAGCCCTGGGGCATTTTGGGGAGGGACTACAGATGGTCCCAAACTAGGGGGATGGGCACGGTAATATTTAGGATGCTCATCCTATAGATTCTGATTCAGGGACTCATCAGGTTTTCTCAAGCAGTCTCTAAATTTCTGTGCCTGTACTAGCCAGCAGGGCAGTGTAACCCTGATTCAGTAGGAGGGCCAGCAGAAGTTCCCAAAGCAGGCAAGATTTGGGATGCACATCCCAGAGGCCAAATCAATCATTCTCAGCCAGTCTCGCTTAAAGTAGTTTTGATTTACATTTCCCTAATTACTAAAAGATGATGAAACCTTTTAAACATATATTTCTTTTCTTTTTTTATTTCTTCTTTGCAAACTCTATGTTCTAGCCTATTTCATAGGCTAGATTCATAGGCTATTTATTTCAATTGATCAGAAATAGATAAATTTAGATGAAAATTTTCACAAGAGATTTTCTTATAAAAACAAATAAAGCTGAGACTATCACTAAAGTAGGATAGTGAATAATTCATTTCTTAGCCAAACAAGAAAAGCCATCCATTAACACTATTATGTATCACACAACCAAATAAAAGGAAGTCTTATTTTTCCACTACAAAGAAAAATCTGTTTTTCCAATTTATAAACCCTTTGTAAAAAATCATATTATATTAGCTGTTACTAATATTGTGTTATTATATTTTTGTCATTAAAAACTATCATAAGATAAAAAATAACTTCCAATATACCAAAGATTATAAATGGCTTTAATATTCCAATTAAGGGGTACACAGTTCCTAAAAAATTTAAAAGAAAAAGCTTTGCCAGGTGTGGTGGCACACACATTTAAACTTAGCACTTGGGAGGCAGAGGCAGGCAGATATCTGTGAGTTCAAGACCAGCCTGGTCTACAGAGTGGGCTCCAGGCCAGCTGGGACTAAAGAGAGACCCTGTCTCAAAAATACCAAGAAAAAAAAAACCTAAAAAGTTAACAATGATCTATCTAGAAATAATTCATTACACCAATAAGGACACATGAGAAAAGTGGAAAATGACATTCCAAAAAACTGGAATTTGAAATACATAGCTATAACTTCATTTGACAAAATAATCATTATGAGAAAGCCAATGAAAAGAGAAAGCATGGTTTACCCTTTAAAAAGTCTCTGAATCTTGGGGCTGGAGAGATGGCTCAGTGTTTAAGAGCACTGTTCACCATCTACACTTAAGGCTCAAAGAACACAGTGCAACAAAGGCTAGAGAGACTACTAATGCATCTCTCAGGTATCATCAACTGAGCCTCCTCATGCAAGAGAGGGTGAAGGACACAAAAGGCCACTAATTACCAAAGTGTAGAGAATAAGAGTCTGCAAAGTGTGCGTCCCTGGCAGGGCTCCTATACCATACTTTACCCATCCCGACCTCACGGCCCATTTTAGAAGAGTACATAGAAGTATTTTAAGGGCCATTGGAGGGGTACATGGCCATAAAGAAACAGAGTCTTGCAGGAGCCTGGGACCTTGCTCATGTGAACTTGCAGCAATAGTGACAGCAGGTCCAAGAGAGGAAAATTTATTCAGACAAAACCCAACATAGAACTGTAGCAATATTCAGGAGGCCACAGCTTTGGTGAGGAACTATTAACAGTTCATCACTGCTGGATGAGGAGGGTTGATCTTTTTGAAAGGCTGAATAAGCTTCAGTGGATGAACTAAAAAAAAAATAAATATGTGTACACAAACTTGACTCAGTATACCTTAACATATATGACAAAAGTCATGATGTCCTGTGGGTGGGCAATTGGAGTGGTGCAGATATGGAAGGGGGGTTAAATATTATAAGATGTATTGCATGACATCCACAATAATTATATAAATTATATTTAAATAAATCAAAACACTATTAATGATGATTGAAAAATATACCTTAAATTTCATGCAGAAAGAAGATCAACAACAAAAAATTGGCATACCTATAATGTTCAGGAATAAGAAAGAACTACTAGAAATATTATGTTCCTTATCACAAATCATACTACAGAGCTTATAGTAAAAAACTTTATGGCATGCTGATAAAAAGTTATACTGATCACTGGATTAGAACTGAAAACACAGAACTTAGTTCACATATTTATAGTCATTTGATTTTTAACAAGGGAACCAAAAATATGCACAGGAGAAAAGACAGCATGCTCATCAAATTGTGCTGGTACAAATGGATAGACACACAAAATGAATGAAACAAACCCTTATCATTCACAATGTACAATCTCAACTCCAAATGGATCATGTACATGTATGTTACTTGATACCCTGAATCAGACAAAGGAGAAAGTAGGGTATATGTTGGAACTGATAGGCACAGGCAAGACTTTCTGAACAAGATTCCTATACTAGATTTACTAACTACAATCCCTGAAAAATGGACCTCATGAAACTAAAATGCTTCTATAGAACAATGGACACCATCGGTCAAATGAATAGGCAACCAAATGAATGGGGGAAATGTACCAGCCATGCCACAGACATAGGGTTAATATCTAAACATACAAGTAAGTAAAAACAAAAGAATGGGGGAAATGTACCAGCCATGCCACAGACATAAGGTTAATATCTAAACATACAAATAAGTAAAAACAAAAGAATGGGGGAAATGTACCAGCTATGCCACACGCATAGGGTTAATATCTAAACATACAAATAAGTAAAAACAAATAAAAACAAATGAAACACTAATCATAAAGAAACCAACAAGGCAATTCAAAGTAGGTCCAGGTGCAAAAAATGGAGTTATTAAGGAGATGAGACTGACCTGGAAGCCACCTCCCTGAAGGCTAGCTCTCATAGTTTTGGAATATATAAGCTGTTAAGGTAGAATATCAATTGATAGTCTCCCCTGCTTTAAGGGCTTATAACCACTCAATGACAGGCAAAACAAACTACATGAGAGCAGTAGTGATATTTTTATCTTGGGTATAAACAAAGTTGCCAAATTGGAGATAAAGCCCATTCAATGGGAGAAACTCATGTGCTGTGCTAAAAAGATTACCAAATACACATGGATGTAGAGGTCGTAGATCATAAAGAAAACCTCAGGGCTGTCACATCTACAGAAAAATGTAATTTCTTACTATGTAGTAAATATGGATCCTTATATTTACAGACAAGTATGCCTGTCACCACTTATCAAAGGCACTTCTTTTTTATTTTATTTTTATTGATGCTTTGTGTATTTCATACATCATTTTCCAATTCAGTTCAGGCATATATCCCCTTCCCTTCCCCCCACCCCACCTCTATCCATCCCAGATCATGCATTCTGCCGTAACTTTTCTGCATCTTTCTCTGCTTTTTTGCTTTGTTTTGTTTTGTTTTCATTTTTTTAACAATAAGTGATAATTTATGAATACAAGCATCCTTCATGTAAAACCAATTTGCAAGCAGTTGTGCCCAAACCCACACAGCTCATGGGTCCCACCATCCAGCAGGGGGGAGCTTGTATGTTCAATCAAGTTGATCAAATGAGTGTCCAGTCTATATTGTTGTAGTTTCACCATTCACCCCAATCGCAGCCCTTACATTCTACCGTGCCCCCTCTTCCGCAGATTGTTCCCTAGGCTTAGAAACGGGGCACAGGTGGATGAGAAGCAAAACAGTCTACTTTCTCTGGAGCTTTTGTCTTGGTCTCTAGTCAATTTTGGCTGTTTTCTTTCATGGGCTGCCAGCTTGTCCAGGCATAACCTTTCAATCCTACTAATGAAGCACATGCAATTAGATATATAGGTATTTAAACAGTATAGTATATAGCCTTTTGATCCTATTAATGAAGCACATGCAATTAAATGTATAGGTATTTAAACAGTACTAATTGTTATGGTAGGTTACTTTGGTATAGACACTGATGTTTGGATGGTATGTTAATCCATGAATTACATTTTCTTCTGTTAAGAATGACAGGGTCTTTGTGTGGTTTATAACATCTCCTAACCATTAGAGGATGTAAGCTTGTGGCATCAGCCGTGGGTTATTCCTCCAAGTAGAGAGCTAATAGCCAATTAGATTTGGGATATACAGACATATGGCTGCCACTGCTGCACAGTGTTTCCAGGCAGATGAGTTGTAGTTGGTGCTGACAGAGGAGTCTTGCTTGACTCAAGGAGACCTATATTTGCTTTATTGGTTTAGTGGCCTTTGGCAATACTCTCTGGCATTCCAGATACCATCTGTATACTTGCAAGTGCAGTCTCCATACATCTTTCCCATATTTATATCAGGTCTTCAACAGCAGGGCCTTATCGCTTCTCTTCCTGCAGATATCCCAGTTTGGAGGCAAGGAACCTTTACCTTTCGTGGGGGCTTGGATCCCCTGGCCAACATCTCCTTGGTAGAATAATCCATTTTGATGCCAGAGCCTCTGTATTAATATATTTTGTTTAAGTGCATAGCTTAAGGAGACGTTAGCCTTATATTTGGTTCTGAATAGAGAATAATCCTTTTCACAGTTTCTATGTCCATTAGTCAATTAAAGAAGACAGTTTTGCCGATTTTACAAGAGAATACCTCTATAACACCTGGCTCCAATCTTCAGCTGGAGAACGACCTCATCATCATCATATTTTTCCTTATTCTATGGGGGGGGCGTTAAGAAAGTCTCTTGTATTAAAACCTTTGCGGCACCTAGAAGGTAAGCTTCGTTAGGATTCACTAAAAATAGTTGTTGCTAGTAGGATCCAGAGAGGGGCCTGATGTCTGCAGCAATCTGAGGCATTTCTTCCCTTCAATGCCCAGAGGAGTCAATCCTTCTGCTGGCACTTTCTGGTACATCCTACTCACTGCAAAGCTGCATTTTCTTTCTCAGCCATTAAGTTGGTGATACCCTGGCCTGTTGGAACATACAAATCCTTTCCCATAGTTAGTCTTAAGATTTGGGTTGCAAGGTTTTTTGACAAAAAGTTTTCATATCTATCTATATCCCCCTTTTTTATTTTAGGTTTTTATTTTTGACCCATGAGTCTCAAAAAAGCAGTTGTATTATACATACCTATAGGGTGGAATCAAGGCACAGATTTCATCAAGTTCACCCATGCTGTTTTGGGTTACTGTATGTGATTTACTTGGGAAACAAGGTTTATTTTTGAGTTAAATCATCCTATAGGTGAAAGAGATTGCTACCAGGTGATACTATATGACAGCAAAGTTATAGAAAACATTTGTTTATACCAATCCCAAAGTAATTGTTATACAGTTTTTAATTAAAGCTAATGTAGACAACAGCAATTTATATCACCACTTCTTTTGCAAAAGATGAAGACTGTTACAGGGTTTCATATCTGGTCATGCACAGAGATTAAGGCTCTGTGAAACACTCAGCAACTCTAACTGGCATATCTACCATGGGAACTGAAAATCTACAACTAAGGCTCACAGAACATAGTGGAAAAAGGGATAAAAAGAATAAAAAAAAATGCAGCTTTCAACTCTACAACAGAGCTCCCTCATGCAACAGAGGGCAATGAACGCAAAGGAAAAAAATGGTCAAAATGTAGAGAATAAGTTTCTGCAGTGTGGGTCCTTGAACAGGACTCCAACCATACAGGGCTCTGGGATCAGTTTGGAAATGGGTATAGAGAAATTATAAAAGTCATGGGAAAAGGTGCAAGACCATATAGAAATAGATTGCTACAGGCTCCTGGGATCTTTCTCATATGAACCCACAGTCATGCTGTTAGCATGTATAACACCCATGAAACCTCAAACAGACAAAAACCCAGCATAGAACTATGGAAAGGGCAGAAGGCCCAAATCATAGCTGAAAAACTGTTAGGCAACTGATTACTTCTGGATTAGAAAAAGATTATCTTCTTTAATAGACTGAATCTAGAGAGCCTGACTAGACCACAGTGGATGAACTTGAAGTGAGGGAAGTCTGGGTACCCTAACATGACTCGATAACCCTTAACATAAATGACAGAATGCACGGAATCCAGTGGGGAAGCTGTGAAAGGATTCTGATGGGGAAAATCATATAAAAGGATTAAGATGTTGTGTATGAAATACAGAAAAATTAAATTAAATATAAACAAAGAAAGAAAATGTTGGAAAATAAAATGCAAAAAGGCACCAAAACCCTTGTATATCATGATGTAGTTAAATGCTTATTTAGGAAGCAAGGATATTTGCACTTGTTAACCAGCAGTATTAAGAGTATTAAAAATAGAATGAAGGTTAAAAGCAATATTATCGTATAAATAGGTTCAGAGAAAAAATAATAAAATTTCACACCATTCCTCCTAAGAGTATTGCATGACTTGTTATAGAAAGACCATGATTCAACATTATTATGTCTGTATGTGTCATTCTCATGACTTATCACACTGAATAAAGAAAACCAGAAAACTTTTCCTATAAGGTGAGGAACACTATAATCATAAACACACTCACTCCTTTTATAGTAACAGAAACTTCAGCTGAAACAATTATGCAAGACAAATTAATCAAAACATTCAAAAGGAATGGAAGAAGATAATATGACTCCACACATGGAAACTGAAGACTTTTCTTGAAGACCTTGTTATGGATCAACAAATCTTGCAGAGTTAGAGAAGGAAAAGTATCCTTGAACAAAATATGCAATCAAAGAATTTTGATGATGAATCAATCATGAAATCTTTTAACTGTATGTCACTGTAGACATACGTGAGCTCACATGTGCATGTCCATCTATGTGTTCACAAAAAGAAGCATACATATAGGCAATAAATTTGACATAAACTTGACTTGTAGTAAAAGACCTCTATACCGAGAATTATAAAAAAAAATCAAAGAAAGTTTGATGAACACCAATTTTAATAAATGAAAACAACTAATTTCATTGAAATGTGCAGAATATGAAAAGCAATTTGTTGCTTCAATACAGTCTCCATGAAAAAAATCACAATAAAATTTTCAGAACCCTAGAAAAATCAATGCTATAATTCAGATGAAGCAAAAAGTTCTTGAATTGATGAAGCAAATGTGAGCAATAATGACAGAGCTAGAAAAATCAAGAAATACTGCAGAATTTTAATGATCAAAACATGATACTGACATAAAACTAGGCGGGCCAAAGGAACAGAATAGACAATGTAGAAATCCACTATCAGCAGTCAACTGAATCTCCACAAAATTGCCTAAAACATGTATTGCAGGAAAGATGGCCTTTAAAACAAATTTTTCTTGAAATAGTAACACTAATATGTAAACACTTGATCTCTATCTCTAGCCCTTTAAAAAATCAACTCAAAATAAATCGAAATTCTAATATGAGTTGTGAACTTGCTAGAAAAAAAATATACACAGTAACACTTTAAAATATTGGTTTAGGCACTAACTGTATGGTCAACACTCCAAAAGCACAAAAATACACAGAATTTAACAAATACATTTCATTAACCTAAAAGCTTCTGCACAGCAGAAGCAACATTAGTAGAGTGAAGAGATAATCTATAGAAGAGAAATACTTGCCAATTATTTACATGAGAAATGGTTAATGCTAGAATCTACACAAAACTGAATTTAACCTAATGCAAAAAATATAAGTTATACAATCTTGTGATATGTATGGAAGCATCCCCATAGGCTCCTAGTATTTGGACACATGGTCTCCAATTCATGGTGTTGTTTGGGGTGGGTCATGAAACCTTTGGGATATGTGACAGTGCTGGAGAAAGCTCATCATGTTGAGCATTCAAAACCATGTAGCCTTTCCAGTTTTGCTTTCTGCTTCCTGTGCCTGCTTGAAGGTGTGAGCACTCAGCTTTCTGCTCTGCCTGTCCCCTGCATGCCTACCCAACCTTGGTGAACTCTTATCTTTCTGGAAGTGTAAGCCAAGTAAAATCTTTCTTCTTCATATTGCCTCCTTGGTCATGATGTTTTATTACAAAAACAGAAACTATAAGTAGTACAGTTTTACAAATGGCCAATATGTAGACTAAAGTTATACTCAGTATTTACCTACCAGGGAAACTCAAGCTAAAATTACAAGATATGATTTCACTCCTGCTAGTCTGGATACAATAAACCAAAAATAAATGATTAACTATGTGCAGAATTATGAACTCATATGTGTTGCCAGAACTATAACTACTACAGCCACTATGGAGAATAGTGTGTATATTACTTCAAGATCCACAAAAGGAACTACAATATGATCCACCTATCCCACTCTCAGCACATAGATAAAGAAAACGAAGTCAACATACCAAATAGAGTTTTACATGTTAATGTTACTTCAGCACAGTTGATAATAGCTAAGTCATGGACTCAGCCAGGTACTTATCAATAGGCAATGGAATAAAATGATATAGGCATATGGAGTATTATTCTTAAGCCAAGAATATTGCAATTTACGGAAAAAAATGGATAGAATTCTAATTCACTCTGTTAAGTGAACTAAGCTAGACAAAGTATCAGTGATATTTTGTCTCATATGTGTAAGCAGATTAACAAACAGAAAAAGGGACTAATAAATATTGGGATAGATGCCTGTTTAGGGCTGTCTGCATAGCAATAGTATAGTTAGATATGGAAAATCAACACACAATTTAACATACATGGAAATATAGTGAATCTACTCACTAGTACAATTAATATTTGTCAACTAATAAAAATAAAAACAAGAAAGAATGCTTAACTCTAGGTCACAGAATTACTGACCTATCTGTGTTTAAGTAATTGAAAGTACTTATAATTAATACATCATACTATATATTTAAACTTCAAAGAATAAGATTGACTGAATCTTGATTGTTCATTTCAGGCATTTTTACCATAAATTCCTCAGTAGGATGTATTTATTTTCTTTTTTTTTTTTTTTTGGTATGTATTTATTTTCAACAAATACTTTGGAATTTAAGATACATAAATTTTTAAGTTCCATAAGTATTCTTTTTCAAAGTTCAGAATGTTTGCTGGATTATAATACAGGAATTAGCTGTGGTGGTTGGATGGTTTTAGCAAGGCTGTGTATGAAGGGGAAATGTCAGTGCCAAGGATGTTCAGGTACCTGATGAATAAACTGTACTTATTTTTCTCTTCTATTATATTTTGATTTATCGTTAACTGTACTGAAGAATGCAAAAGGCCTTAAATTAGAACACTGGTTTGTCATTGGTCTGATTCTTGTTCTACACTGTCCTGTGCTGGTAAACCAGAAGTCTCTATCTTATCTTTTTTTAGTTTTTCTGGTGACTTTGAACGCTGATTTACATATAGTAATCTGTCCTATGTTGCTTATTGGAGTTGATCTTTTTTTAATTTTTTTAAATTTATTTTTGTATGTGTATGAATGTACTGTCTGCATGCAGGTTTGTGCACCCGTGTTGTGCAATGCTGCGGAGGTCAGAAGACGGTGTTGGATTCCCCTGGAACTGGAGTCAAAGACGGTTCTCAGCCACTATGTGGGTGTTGGGGATCGAACCCGGGTCCTCTGCAAGAGCAGTCCGCACTCTTAACCGCTAAGCCATCTCTCCAGCCCATGGAGTTGATCTTAGAACCACAAATAAACCAATGTTTTCTTTACCTTAGATTTTAATCAGTTCCCTCAGAACAACTAGCCAAATTTTTGTTCTTTTTTTTAAGAAAATGGAAAAAACCTCAAAGAACCAAGTCCACTCTTGTCTGACCAGCTTCATTACTCTTAAGTGTGTATTGGCTGCACTTTGAGGTAATAAAGAAGTCTATTTGAAGGCTGTCAGGCATTTTAACACACTGAACAATAATAAATACACAACCAAGTACAGGTATTAAAACTCTCCTGTACTTTTAAAGAGATAAGGAAACTTTTAGTTTGAATAAATGATGTTCAGGTATTGGAATTTTTAATAGAAATGGAACTGTAATTTCAAGTATAACAGTGTATATTATTGAAAGTTAACTGATAACGTTAATAAAAATTCCAGTGAAGAAAAAGAGCACACATTTGGCTAGAGAATTACACGTCTGCTTCTTGATATAAATATTTTATTTTTCATTCAATTAAAAAATAGTCTATCACTCTAGAGCTCCATTTGAAAGGACCCCACTTCCCACAGTGCACTGAGTGTTCTTTTGGCTGCTGTTCTGGGGACCTGTGTGGAAACCATGACCACACAAACACTGCTTAGAGCTATTGCACTGTGTTCGCTTTGAATTATGAGATACATAGTTGTCTCTGAATTGATTTGGAATTACTCACTTGTACATAAGTAAATTTGACTTAATTGCTTTTAAAATGGACAATTCACAATGCAGTTGATGGTTTGTCTACAGAAATCAAAGGTAAAACCAATGGCACCATGCATAGCAAATGAAGCTCAGCTATTGCCTTGAAATTTTATGGCTTTTCACCCAGCCATCGGTGTGCTTATAGTGTGTTGGAACCCTCACCTCTGTGACCCTTTGTTTCACCTCTCTCTTCATCGCTTCCCTTCCCCAAATATTATCAAAATATTTGTTTTCAGCCAAAATTAGATTTTATAGACAATGTTCCCACCATGGCAAATGCCCAATTCTTTCATGATCATCTAAAAGCACTTGAGCTTCTCTAATCATTAATCACAAAACAGGGAAGGTCTGAGTACAATCTACAGGTCACATATTGCCATCTATATGCTTGCTTTTTCAATATGAATCCATATGTGAAGAAGCTTATCAAGGTAATCTGTAGCAGGTTATGTTTGGGGATTAATTTAAGATATTTACATACTCCTTACACACTATATTATCTGGGGCCATAAATCACTATACCACTTTACTTGGGTATTTATATCCAGCTGTTCTCAATTAGCAGAGAAAAAAGATAAGCATCACATTTGAAATGTTGCACATTCTTTCTCCTGCTCTGATATATAATAATGTCAATGCTCTGCCACAGAAAGCAAAAAATTACATTGCTGGTTTACTCTTTTTTTTCCCTCAGCTTTTGTGGATTTATTTTCTTACAGGATTTTTTTCTAAGTACAAATAAAACATGACTAAGTTCTACTTCAAAAAAAAATCTTGATTTTGAGGTGTTTTCTTTCAGTATTTGCTGACTAACAAAGTCTTGTTTGAGAAAGGAATTCTTGTACTAAATCTGCCATTCAGAAGTCTAAACTAATACCAAGGTGACGATGACAACAGCTCAACCTGCCAAAAATCATTTGAGAGAGAAGAATAATTTTGGTATTTAAGGGGTTTATGAATAGGATCAGGGAGGGAGTTGGAGAGCTGTGAAGACATTGGGAGAATAGGCTTCCTATGAAGGCAGCAACGAGGCCTCATTCCATTTACACATTAAGCATAAACAACCTAACCATTTTGGGACCTCACTCAATTTCTGAGCAAGCATAGGAATGTATTTGTGTTGTTTTCTTTTTTAACATTGGCTCCCCCCTCCCAACTGGGGCATAGCTTATTACTGAATGGTAAAATGCTTGCATTAAGGATACAAATATAGCTTTATGTAAATGTACATGATCATAGAATGACTACAGCATTTAAAATAGGTGAACAGACCAATTGGCTCCAAAACCACTTTCGTTTATCTAAAATAAAGCCATCCTGCCACCACTAGCTACTAAGCAATTGAAGCAAAAATCAACTTTAAATTTTTTTTATTAATTTTATTTATTTTTGTATGTGTATGAATGTACTGTCTGCATGCAAGTTTGTGCACCCGTGTTGTGCAATGCTGCGGAGGTCAGAAGAGGGTGTCGGATTCCCCTGGAACAGGAGTTCTCCTGGAACTGGAGTTTCAGACGGTTCTCGGCCGCCATGTGAGTGCTGGGGATCGAACCCGGGTCCTCTGCAAGAGTGGTCGGCGCTCTTAACCACTAGGCCATCTCTCCAGCCCAACAATCAACTTTAAAAGTTCAAGCAAAGTCATCAGTTGCATTTTAGGCATTTAGTTTCTTTTTTATGTATTTTTTTTCTTTTTTTCTCAGGAAAACATCAACAGTACAAAATGACAATAACAAAAAAAGTCAATAAGGACAAAAAGGGGGTTCCATTTCTTATTCTGGTGAAATAATCAATCTTCAGTATGTAGTTCTATTTTTTTTTCCTTCTTTCTTTCTTCTTTTCCTATTCCTTCAGGGCTACAAGAAGGATATGCATTTACTGGCTAGTCCAGGAAGCCTTGAATTCTCAGCTGAGGAGTCTGGTTAATTTGGGGCTCTCATCTCTAAACTGCCTAATTGATTTCTAGCTCCTGTTTAGTTATGTTACCCTCTGAAAAGGGTCATCCTAATCGCCAGAAGGGAATCAGGATGCCGACTACTCTGACGTCTTCTTCCATGCTGAAGAAGGATGTTGGGTGTGGCAACTGGAGTATCCCCCGTTCAGAGGGTCTACCTAAAGGACCCCACAACGGATAATTATAGAGGGAAAAGGTCCTTGACTAATGCCCTTGAAAGTACAGTGAAGGATGGAGTAGTTAGGTACATGACCTAGCAGGGGACTAGAAGTAAGAACAGGTACAACTTAAAAGTTATTAGAATTTCTTGACAAGGGGTTTCAAAGCATCCATTTATTAGGTTTCTCTCTCTTTTTTTTTTTTTTTTTCATTTGTCCATGATGTCTGGACTCAGGATCTGCTTTTCAGCCTTCTTTTTTTTCTTTTCAAGATTCTGACATCATAGGTTTTAGCATCTTCAGCTTATGATTTCTTTTTTTTTTTTTTTTTCTTTATTAGGCTGAAGGATGTTATGTTTTCCTTAAAGGAGTGTTTGAAGGATCTTCCTTGAGTAGCCCAAACAAGCGTCAATCCTGCTGCTGTCCTCCACACTGGGGTTTTCTCTTCCCGTGGTCACCAAATGAGTAAGCACTGTGTCCTTTCTTGATCTTCCTGTACCGGCCTCCATGATACAGCCTGGGTAGTACAACAATGACAGTCTATACTCAGAAGAGGCTGAAACGCCAATGGTTGCTCAGTCCACAATCTGGATGTCTCAGCGTCCCAACTGGCACTGAAGGTTTGGAGGATCCTTGGAGAGAATGAGTCTTCAGTCCATATTGGAAGGTTGAAAATCTGTGTCTCATGTCTTTTAAGGATGGCAAAAACAATGGCAGCCACAGGGTTGCTGCACTTGCAAGTAAGAATTGAAGACAGGCAAAACAACAGTGCTCTTTTTTCTTTCTTTCTTCTTTTTGTCTTTTTACTAAGATCTCAAGTTTTATACCTGAGGTACAATTTATCAGGCCTTACTGATTATTTCTGGTTATACTTTCCTTTTGGATGTTTAAGGCCACACAGTTAGCCCACATTAACCAAGGTTTTTGTTTTCTCAAGGTCAGTTGAGGACCTGATCCTCAGGGTCACTCAGGTTTGGGGGGGGGCAGAGGGAGCCCTTGGCTCCTTTTGGCTTTTCATTTACCAGTTCCATCTACTCGAGGACAAAGTCGGGTCTTGCTAGAACAGGCTTCCCTTTTTGAAGCATGAGCAGACTTTCTTCTTTATAGATTGGACACTGACTGAAATCCTATTAGTGAATCTCCAAGACCTCCCTACAGGAAGACTGGGAACTCACATTTTCAGGACATTTCAAGAGATGGCTCCATGCATAGTCCCCTGGAGCTTAGTTGATCTCTGAGGGCAAGGAACAAAGGTAGCCCTTAAGTCCCTCAGCCAAATTGGTATGGGCATTATGTATGGTCATTAAACATCCAGAAAGGCTAAGTTACACCAGCCTGATACTTTAATTACTGTATAATATTTTAGAAAATATTTGGAGAAAAGCTCAAGCAGCCTTGTAAAAGAAATACTAAGAAGCACTCACATAAAATAAATACTGTGGTTAGACACAATACCTTGACAAATTATGTTTTTTTTAATTTTTATTTTTATTGATGCTTTGTGTATTTCATACATCATTTTCCAATTCAGTTCAGGCATATATCCCCTTCCCTTCCCCCCACCCCCCCTACCCATCCCAGGTCATGCATTCTGCCATAATTTTTCTGCTTCTTTCTCTGTTTTTTTTGTTTTGTTTTGTTTTGTTTTGTTTTCATTTTTTTAACAATAAGTGATAATTTGTGAGTACAAGCATCCTTCATGTAAAACCAATTTGTGAGCAGTTGTGCCCAAACCCACACAGCTCATGGGTCCCTCCATCCAGCTGGGGGGGCTTGTATGTTCAATCAAGTTGATCAAATGAGTGTCCAGTCTATATTGTTGTAGTTTCACCATTCACCCCAATCGCAGCCCTTACATTCTACCACACCCCCTCTTCTGCAGATTGTTCCCTAGGCTTAGAAAGGGGCACAGGTGGATGAGAAGCAAAACAGGTTATTTTATTATTCATTTTAGTTCTGGGGTTTCATTCATAATCATGGACTTTACTTGGCTACATCCCAGCTCAACATTTACATTGTTTTTGTTTTGTTAATATTTTTCAATTTTGATTTTATATTACTGTAAAAATATGCATACATACCCTCACCCATATACCAAAATTCAAATGTCTGAAAATAAATGGTAGGTTAATTTAGAACCTGTTAAAGGATTCACAATATAAAAGCACAGTTATTTTCAGATTCATATAAGGAATATAACATTAACATTGCTCAAGTTTGCCTCTACACTAGGTACAGATGAGGATACTATCCTTTTTTTTTCTGGGACTGTGTTACTTCACTTAACATAATATCTTCTAGTTCCATCTATTTACCTGCAAACTTCATTATGCCATCTTTCTTATCACTGCAAGAACTCCATTGTGTAGAGTGTACTACATTTTCTCTGTCACTGTCAGTTGAGGGACACTTGGGTTGGTTCCAGCTCTTTGCTGCACTCCAGGTCACCCAGTAAAATCTTCTGATCTGATCTCTAAACACTCAGCATTTAGTTTCTAAGTCACAACTTAAATTCTGAAGGCAGAACATGTGGGTTTTAGATTTTTTTTTATAATCACATTTCAAAAGACAGAGTTACTTTAACACCTTTTATCTAGTTAAGCATAATAATAATCAAACAGAATAGCTATTCCAAATCACTCTCCCCTCCCTACATTTATAGATATCAAGACTCTTTAAAAACAATTTTAATATTTCCTACTTTTCAAAATGGCTAAACAAATGTGGCTTCAGGCTGAACGGAAAATTTCCAATGAATTCCATACAAAATGTTCATAATAAGCAAGACACGATCCCTTGAAATCCAGTGAGCACATGCAAAGTAAGCAAGGAAGATCATGGTCTAATCTTCGTCCTCTTCTTCTGCTTGAAAAGTCTGCAATTCCAAAAATATTATTCCACAAACTGGAGAGGGAATGACCTTTAGGTGGGTCACACGCCATGGACACAGAGGAAAATAAAACCATACAAAGTTAAACAGGTTACTATACAGTGTCCCAAGGCATACAAGGTTGTTGAAGAATTTCATCATTCTGCAGGTCCTGGGGCTTTTGTGTTGCCTTGTTTGTCTAACACATAACACACAAACAAAATTGGGTAGTTCTTCACCACTGTGAAACTGCACTTCTACTACTTTTGAAAAAATCCCCGAATTCTGACTTTTCCACTTCTGGAGCAGGGTTAACAATGAAGAGTTGATGAGTGTTGGGGTGTCTCATGATCCTTCATCCTTAAACACCACCTTGTCCACCTGCTTCACAGACTGTCTGGGACCCCTCAAAGGATGAATAGTTACTTGTTTCTGTCTTTGATCTCTCTAATGCTTTGTAGTAGAATCTGAGATTCAGGGTGAGAAGAGAAAAGACTATGAAGCTGGCAGTATAAAACCATGGGGCAGTCCCCCACTAACCACAATGGCTCTTCTGAGAAGAAGGTCACAGGCACCAAAACAAATGTCCTTAACTATTCCTATCCCTAGACTGTTTAGGCTTTACCTGTCTGCTTAGACTTTATTGTTTGATTCCAGAGAGGTCTTCTTGCAAAGATTCTGACTGAGGATCAGACTGGTTATCAGGTCCTTATCTTAGGCCCACCACTGTTCTTTTTTTTATTAATATTTATTTCTTTCTGTATGTGTATGAATGTACTGTCTACATGCAAGTTTGTTGCACCCGTGTCGTGCAATGCTGCGGAGGTCAGAAAGGGGTCGGATTCCCCTGGGACTGGAGTTTCTCCTGGAATTGGAGTCTCAGACGGTTCTCGGCCGCCATGTGGGTGCTGGGGATCGAACCCGGGTCCTCTGTAAGAGCGGTCGGTGCTCTTAACTGCTAGGCCATCTCTCCAGCCCCAGGCCTACCACTGTTCTAAGGATTTCTCCTTCCTTGATTCTTATAATGCTCAGGAACAAAGCCACCAAACATCTCATCCCTGAATATGAACAAATGATTATGACCATAAAACTTCATGGCAACAGAGGCCCCAGAACAATAACAAAGACTTACATGAAGCTTGGCAGTCCTGGCTGCTGTTGGAGAGGACCTCTAGCCCCATCACTTGGCATCCACCCACACTCTCATTTAGAGTGCTGTAAGCCTCTGCATAGTAAAATGTGATGTGGGAATTGGCTTCATTTTGTGATATCACTTCCCTATGAGTAGTTTT
This sequence comes from Rhizomys pruinosus, assembly GCA_009823505.1. Taxonomy (NCBI): domain Eukaryota; kingdom Metazoa; phylum Chordata; class Mammalia; order Rodentia; family Spalacidae; genus Rhizomys; species Rhizomys pruinosus. The sequence goes on from VZQC01005539.1 coordinate 164,559, forward strand.
TTTCAGTACATGATCCACATCTGCAGGCTTTTTAGGTGTATCCATTCTGTCAGGAGTCTAGAAAGAATTATTTCCTTAAAATCCATGCAGTATATCTGTGGCCTAGTTTAGCTGTCTGTGATATTGCCTCACAGAATTTCACCCAGTTAGGGGACCAGACCTCTCAATCACCTTGGCTTTGGTCAATTCAACCTTTGTGACTGATCTTGAAAGAAGCAGGCACAGCTCCAACAGACCTAGGTGGCAGGAATTTTCATGCAATGACAACTGCCACATATACAGTCTATATAGTATCAAGAAGTCATGTTTTCCATCTCCTGAAGTCTTCTTCAATTTCCTTCTTCAGCAGTTTAAAATTTTTGTTGTAGAGGTCCTTGGTGTCTTTGGTTAGGTTTGTTCCTAGGTATTTTATTGTTTTTGAGGCTATTGTGAGTGGGAAGGTCTCCTTGTATTCCTTCTTCAGCTGCTACTGTTGGTGTAGAGAAAGGCTACTGATTTTTCTAGGTTTATTTTGTAGCCTGCCACCTTACTGAAGCTCCTAATCGTTTCTAGGAGTTTCCTGATGGAGTTCTTAGCATCCCTTAAGTAGACAACCATATCATCAGCCAAAAGGGCCACTAAACCAATAAAGAAAATATAGGTCTCCTTGAGTCAAGCAAGACTCCTCCGTCAGTACCAGCTACACCTCATCTGCCTGAAAATACTGTGCAGCAGTGGCAGCCATATGTCTGTATATCCCAAATTTAATTGGCTATTAGCTCTCTCCTTGGAGGAATAAGCCACGGCTGATGCCACAAGCTTACATCCTCTAATGGTTAGGAGATATTATAAACCACGCGAAGACCCTGTCATACTTAACAGAAGAAAATGTAATTCATGGATTAACGTACCATCCAAACATCAGTGTTTATACCAAAGTAACCTACCATAACAATTAGTAATGTTTAAATACCTATATTTCTAATTGCGAGTGCTTCATTAGTAGGATTGAAAGGTTATGCCTGGACAAGCTGGCAGCCCATGAAAGAAAACAGCCAGAATTGACTAGAGACCAAGACAACAGCTCCAGAGAAAGTAGACTGTTTTGCTTCTCATCCACCTGTGCCCCTTTTCTAAGCCTAGGGAACAATCTGCGGAAGAGGGGGCGTGGTAGAATGTAAGGGCTGCGATTGGGGTTAATGGTGAAACTACAACAATATAGACTGGACACTCATTTGATCAACTTGATTGAACATACAAGCCCCCCCTGGATGGTGGGACCCATGAGCTGTGTGGGTTTGGGCACAACTGCCAGCAAATTAGTTTTACATGAAGGATGCTTGTACTCACAAATTATCACTTATTGCTAAAAAAAAATGAAAACAAAACAAAAAAAACCCAGAAAGATGCAGAAAAGTTATGGCAGAATGCATGATCTGGGATGGGTAGGGGTGGGGTGGGGGAAGGAAAGGGGATATATGCCTGAACTGAATTGGAAAATGATGTATGAAATACACAAAGCATCAATAAAAAAAAGTCATGTTTTCTGCTTAAGATATTAATTGCTCAGTGAAGTTTCTTGCAAACAGGCTTTTTTGCTAACCTCCAAAAGTCTTCGCAATTTTTTTCTCAAGCTTGAATGGTTGACTTCTGTCAAGGGCAGTGAAACTTAACTACTGTATTTCACCTTCAGTGTACAAGATTGTTTAGTTTATTGATTTGTTCCTTTTTGTCCTCTATTCTCTTCTTTTTCTAGGTGATCCCTAGAAACTTGGCTCATCAGGCTAATTGATGTGCGGAATTTTATACTTTAAAAATAGCTAAGGGCAAGGTATAAACAATTAAACACATGACAATTCTTTTTTTTTTATTTTATATTATTTTTTTTTATTTCATTTATTTCTGTATGTGTATGAATGTACTGTCTGCATGCAGGTCTGTGCACCCGTGTCGTGCAATGCCGCGGAGGTCAGAAGAGGGTCTCGGATTCCCCTGGAGCTGGAGTTCTCCTGGAATTGGAGTCTCAGACGGTTCTTGGCCGCCATGTGGGTGCTGGGGATCGAACCCGGGTCCTCTGTAAGAGCAGTCGGCGCTCTTAACCGCTAGGCCATCTCTCCAGCCCCACACATGACAATTCTTACTCTCCTTTAAATCTAGTAAAGCAAAACAAAAGAGGCTAATCATGACATCTGTAACTCACTTTGGTATTCTCTGTAGCAAAACACAGAATTCCAATACTGTTGCCGAATAACAATCTGAAATAGAAGTTGGCTGCCAGGTGGAAATGGCAACAGACTCAAAGCCAAGGTGGCAGCTGATCCAGTCAAGACAAAGTAAAAGTTGGCCATTGGCAATATGCTTTAAATGAAAGCTGCTTAACCTGGGAAACACAATAATAGTTGGGTGCAGTAGATCTCCCTGGAATTAAACTGGTAACATGCCCAGAGGGTTGTTCAAGGAGTAGTAGGGACAGGGTAGAATGAGATTCAAAGATCAATAGAAAGAAAGAAATGTGGACTCCCAGGAACACAGTGCTCTGCTTTAAAACCCAGATATCTTGGTTTGATGTGGGAACTCCTAATTGCCCCAAGTCAGAATTCCTTGGATTCTAAACTCTGTAACTTCTCCTAGCGGTTAAAAGCGCCGACTGCTCTTACAGAGGACCCGGGTTTGATCCCCAGCACCCGCATGGCGGCCGAGAGCCTTCTGAAACTCCAATTCCAGGAGAACTCCAGCTCCAGGGGAATCCGAGACCCTCTTCTGACCTCCGCGGCGTTGCACGACACGGGTGCACAGACTGGCATGCAGGCAGTACATTCACACACATACAGAACTAAATAAAATTAATAAAAAAAATAAAAAAAAATTAAAAAAAATATATTCCATTTCAGTGAGCCCATGCTGTTTGATCATCTTTAACTTTTATTGATTATTAGTTTATTTTATTATCATGTTAGCTTATAATAATCCTATTATTAAAGGTTGTCAAGTGAGTCTCTAATTTACCTTTTCTAAAGAATGTAAAACATCATTGAACACAGACACACATATATATACACAAAAATAACTAAAAATTGTTGAGAGGGCATAACTAAATAGAGTGTGAAAATAGCTTCAACATATATCTATCACTAAATTGTTAGGTCTGCTGATTTTTATTTTTGCCTGTGCATTAATGTTTGTACCATGAAAAGGGAGATATTGAACAAAGTTCATAATTGCACATTAGCACAGCATATTGTTTAGAACAATCTGTTCTTATGAGGCTAATCAAAAAGTATTATTAGGAAGGAGCAGAACAGTGAAGATAATTAGTCGAGTATTACTTTTAATAGATATTAATTTCATTTAGATCTGTTAAGTGTGGGTAATTTGTTGGACACTGTGGATGATAATAAAAAACAAGGATAAGTTGGATATAAGCAAAGATGTATTTTTAATGAACAAAGGGATTGAATTTTAATGAAAAGGAAAAAGAGTGACTAACTCTATTGGAAGCTTATGCAAATCTGTTAATGTATTCTGGCAGTGTACATAGAAAGTTTACAAAACACTGTAGGAGTTTCCAATTAACTTACTGAAGTGCCATAGATTTGTATTTGTGAAAAGCTGGTATCTCTGTTGTTGGAACAGAAAATAAAGTTTACTTTTGAGGTATAAACTAAAGTATTTTTATCATTAACTTAGGATTTGTTTGTTTCAAGTTATGATGTGTAATAGATATTTTGCTCTTGTTTAGAAATATGTTAACTTTCCAAAAGTTGTTTAAGGATACCATGCTTATATAATGATATGAGATTATATTATCTGTATTTACCTTGATTAGAGTCAAGAGTATAGCATAAATTTTTCTAATAATATAATCAATACTGACTTTCATTGTGTTAGCATTTATATTTCAATTATAAAATTGATTTCTGCACCATTGTATAATATTTATTAAGTAGTAATGGTGCTTGGTGTCCTGTTTTAATTCACTTTCCTTATTTTTCCAATAAAGCAATGCCCATTTATTACTTATTATAAATTTGCCATAAATTGAGCCCTTATATAAACTAAACTATCTCATTTAATCTTTATGATAACCCATATACTCAGTAGTCAGTTTTCTATATGATGAAAGTAAGCAACCACAGGTAGCTAAGTTGATAATTCTTAGAGTTATTCTTCAAAGCCAAGTTCCAATTATATTACTGGAAGAATTCTATAGTTTTCTCATGCCATGGCTTAGAGGCATGCTGTTTTTAAGTTGTTCTACATTAGGTAACTATTTTCTAAGCAGATATATTGTTTTCTAATTATGTGAGATTTCACTTTAAATATTCTACTTATAAACTCAGAGGCCCAAAATTTTGTGACAGCAATTTTTTTTTAAAGTACCACCTTTCTAGTCAGTTAAACTGAGACTACTGAAGTTAGAATATAGATTATGTCTTTAAAATCTACAATATGCAGAAATTTCACTTTGCATTATTTGATGATAGAAAGGATGAGAATCAGGATTGTTGTAGTTTGAATATGAAGTGCCCTCCATGTTCCAGTGCTCCTGTATTTGATCACTTGGACCCCAGCTGCTAAACCTGCTTTGGGAAGCTATAGAATCTTTAGGAGATGAAGTGTCACTGGAAGAGGGTTTCTGTTGATAGCCATTGGGGTTTTATAGCCCAGCCTCACTTCCTGTCCTCGTTTTATGACCTGACTACAATCTAATGTGACCAGCCACCTGTTAAACCTACATCCATGTCTGCCTCACAATGATGGGCCCCTCAAACAGTAGACAAAATTAAAGTCTTCTATCTTAAGTTGCTTTTTGCAAGGTATTTGATGACAAGAAAAGTAACTAATATAAAAATGAGTACCATGGACTTAGGATCATTGCTGTGAAAAACTTGAATGTGAGGTTCTCCAATTTGGGATCCAGTTTATGGGAGGTTTGTGAAAGTATTTAAAGCTTTGCTCAAGAGGAGCTCCAAAATGTTGTTAAGTAGAGCTTAATGGAACATTCTAGTAGAAGTCTGGAAAACCAGAATGTTGAGTGAAGTGAGAAAACTGGAGGCCCTGATAGACTTCAGAGGGGAACAAGGATTCTGCCAGTAATTAGATTATAGGTAAAAAAAAAAAAAAGTTACATTCTGACAAAGAATCCAGATGCATTTGGCTCTTTTCTTGAGAACTCGAGAGAAGTTGGATTTAAAAGTAAGGGGGTAATTGGTTTGGCACAGATAATTTCAAAGCAGGATAGCATGCAGGCTGGGTTATGGTTACTGATCACTGGACTTATCTAGATCTTTCAATGGGATGAGTATGAGCCCCTTTAAATGAGATCCGTAACCTGATAGTAAGAATCCACTCATTCATGACCCCAAATTGTGGAAATAGAAATGTATTTCAAAAGAGAGATTCTAAACAAAGAATACTTACTTCTGAAGGAGCTTCCCTGTAGGGGAATGTAGGAATATACATGCCTAGATTCAGCCAACAATGTGCACAGAGGCCACTACAGGTCGGGCAGAAAAGGTCAGGCTGTCATCTAAATGATCATAGTTTTACATGCATCTGAGAGTAAGGGGGGGCATTAAATTTTGGTTTAAAAATTATTTTAGATCTATTTATTTATGTTTTATGTGTATGAGTCTTTTACCTGGATGTATGTAAGTGCACCGCAAAATGGAGCTGCTAGAAGAGGGTGTTGGATCCGCTGGATCGCTCCTTATTGATGGTTGTTAGCCACCACTCCAGCCCCCCTCCTCTCTCAAGTGGCTTCTTATAAATTATTTTTTCACAGAAATAATAAAAAATACATCACTATATTTTCATGTACCTACTGGGGAAATCATTATACATAATGAAAAGCCATGACCTCTCTTCTTAAAATCAACTGAACACAAAGACTATTTTTATTACCATCTGATAGACTACTTATTAAGTAACATTTGTTCCATCTATTAATCAAAAACGAGAGATATAATTATCCTTGATTTTCTCATGCCTTCATATTTTGCTATATAGTAGGTGGTCTTGGAACTTAAGTTTGAATCAGAAAATAAATTGCTATAGAAGGGTTTCTAGTTATAACTTGTGTTATATAACTTAGGAAGATAGAAAATAAATCAGTTTATAAAACAAGAGCCTATTATAGGACTCTTAAGTTAACACAAAACGTATTAATTTTAAACTAAATAATTAATCTTCTTTAGCACCACAATTGATGAGTCTTTATTTCAAAATTGGCACTGGAGAAGGGATTCTTTTAGTTTAACGTCTATGTTTGTTTTTTGGTCGTTTTGAGACAGGGTCTCCCTGTGGCCGCAGATGTCTTGGAACTCATGTTGTAGACCAAGCTAGCCTTAAACTCACAAAGATCTGCCTGCCTCTGCCTCCTGAATGCTAGAATTAAAGGCCTGCACCACCATGCCTGGCCAACTTCTATGTTTTTTAGAGGGAAAATTCTAAATAAACGAAGCATGTACTAAACATTTTGAGACAGACAAACTGGAGCCAATCAGTGAAGAAAAGAGTGTCCTTTGTGGTCCTTTATCATTCTAGGAGGAAATCTGCGACAGAAGACCCACAAAACCATCGAATGAAGCTCTTCTCAAGTTTCTGTCACCCCACATTGTCTTATATAAGGTAAAACACGATTTATTCCACATTTTTGCTGGCATTGATAATGATGAATGGCAGAGAAGAATTTTCTGAATTATATGCTAAATCATGTCATAAAGATTAAAGTTTTCAATATAATATGGACTACAAAAATAGTTACAGATAATGTTGTGAAAATGTGTAGCTCATTTAATGAAGCATGTGACATCCTGGGATTAGATTTAAACCATCTCGACATTCTTCCTGAAGTGGCCAGGCCTGTCAGTTTTCTGAATTTCTCACTTGCCTCATCTTCCTTGTCTAGTTGCCTGATTTTCATGCTTTCAAATTCAGAGTTAATCATGTTGTGCTATATCTGCTCATCAGATTCCAGTTGTTCAAAAAGTAGCTTACAACTCTGTGTAACAAATGTAATACTGCTCATGAATTGGGAAAATTAACACTGTCAAAATTTCCATTCTGGGGCTGGAGAGATGGCCTAGCAGTTAAGAGCACCGACCGCTCTTGCAGAGGACCCGGGTTCGATCTCCAGCACCCACATGGTGGCTGAGAACCATCTGAAGCCCCATTCCAGGAGAACTCCAGTTCCAGGGGAATCCGACACCCTCTTCTGACCTCCGTGGCATTGCACGACACGGGTGCACAGACTTGCCATGCGAACAGTACATTCATACACATACATAAATAAATAAAATTAATTAAAAAATGTCCATTCTACTGAAACTCTTGTATAGATTTAAAGCAATCCCAATCAAAATCCCCAAGAGTTTCTTCACAGGCTTGGAAAAAAAAAGTCTTTAAATATATTTGTAAAAACAAAAGACCCTGAATAGCCAAAACAACCCTGAGTGAAAAGAGCTACACAGAGGGTATCTCTATACCAGAATTCAAACTATACTACAGGGATATAGTCATAAAAACAGCCTGGTACTGGCACAAAAACAGACCTGTTGACCAATGGAACAAAACCGAAGATCCAAATCTGAGCACATACAATTTCAGCCATCTCATATTTGACAAGGGGGCCAAGAAA